>OX465295.1:266807249-267155069 GCA_949987735.1 Leucophora obtusa | reverse complement strand
TGTGTGTTGTTGTTGTTACTGAGTAAGCAAAAAATACATACATGACCATACAGACCATGAAAGATATAATTCTTTTTTTTGAATTTATATGCATAAAATTGGATTCATTTTATAAATTACTGAATAATTCATAATGCCTTTAAATCAATGATTGGACATTGAATAAAGTGAGATAAGATTTGTTCCTATTTGTGTTGATTCAATTTTGATTCGATTGAATAATTTGGACTTATTTTGGCTTTAGAGGCACCTCACCGATTGATTCTAAATTTTTACTACTGATATAACTCCCTTTTGGGGGCCGAAGAAATTTTTTTTCACCGAAAAGCCTGTATGGGGAGTTACTTCGGTTTAAAGTTTAAAAATTAACTTAACTACATTTTCTTCATTTATGATAGGGTTGGAACAATATGTACACCATTGGAAAGGTAATAAAAATATCTTTAGGATAGCATATTTTTTGTTGAATCATTATGATTCGGCGTACGAATTTTAATTTTTTGTGTTTTTAATGTTTTTATTCCATAAAAAACCTTTATAAGAACAAAAATTGTGTTTATTAGTTTGTTATCAAGACAAAAAGCTTTCATTTGATATATAGATCAAGTTTTTATCACTTTAAACACCGAAGATATTTGTGATCAAAATCGTGAGATTTTTTTTCTT
The DNA here is from genome assembly GCA_949987735.1 of Leucophora obtusa. Lineage (NCBI taxonomy): Eukaryota > Metazoa > Arthropoda > Insecta > Diptera > Anthomyiidae > Leucophora > Leucophora obtusa. The sequence continues at coordinate 267,154,403 of OX465295.1, read as the reverse complement.
TCAAAGTATGGCTAACTTTTGACAAATGAAAAATCTCAAAATGTGTTTACTCTCAAAATATGTTCGATTCGCGATGATTTAATTCAGTATAATTGTTGGTTAGAGTCAAAGTTGTATCTTTTGTACCATCTGAAAAAAAATTAGGTTTGACTTCTAATATCTTCGGTGTTTGAAGTGATTAAATTTGAACTACATCTCAAAAGTTTTTAATCTTAAGAATATATTAATAAGTAAAAAATTATGCGTAGATACGGTGGTTTTTATAAAAACGGTTTATTTTAAAAAATCTTAAAAATAAATATCATTCGCTGGTAATGGGTAAGCAAACAAAAAAATGTCTTCCATAAGATATCTTTACTATCTTTCCAATGGTATATATATATTGTTCCAATCCGACTATAAATGACTTAGATATAGCTAAGTCCATTTCCAAACTTTTCACAGAAATAAACTCCCTACACAGGTCTTTCCGCGGATTTTTTTTTTCAAATCAGCTTGAAAAGTACTACATCGGGGTAAAAAAAAATTCACTGAGATCAACTTATTGCAAAATTGAGATTTAAAATACGAATTAAGGAATTATATTTTTAAAGGTCTGCACACATCTATATGAATAACATAAGCAGTGTTGCCACTTTATGGGTAGGGCATGGATGATAGCAATTATTAAATTGTTTAGTTTTTCACTTAAATTTCAATTCAAATGGATGAATTGAGAAAATTATCAAATTTGTAAATAAAAAAATATATTATACATAAAAAAAGAATTTAATTCATAAACTAGCCAATAGATAGTGGGTCTATGAATACAATTTAGCAATTACTTCAAAGCATTGTTGGTAGCAGAAACGGTGCGATTATCGGTGAGGGTAAGTAACGCTATTGTAGATTATTTCGGTTACAGTATTTTAAGGATAATTGTATTTCGATAACGGTATTTTAAGGTTAACTGCATTGCAATTATTTCGATAATGGTATTTTAAGATAACCGGTATTCAGTTATTTCTGGGCATTCCGCTAATTTTATTTACAAAAAAACAAAGTGAAGTAAAATAAATTTATTAACTAAGTGTATGTAAAATTCACAATTACAACGTGGAATTGCAAAAAGTTTAGACTAAAAAATAATGGTGTTGTAAGGATAATGGTATTTCATTAATTTCGGTACTGGTATTTTAAATGTATCGATATTTGAATCTATAACAGTATTTTAGCTATAGAACCTTATGAATGACTTAACATCTAATTCATCCGTTGACTTGTAGAAGAGCATGAAATATTAATAAAAATAAAAATGTTAGACTACTCGCAAACTGACTAAAATTGTGAAGTTTGCATAAAAATTCCAATATCTATTTTTTATTCATACGAGTTAATGAATTGATTCACAGCGATACATCAGGACAGTGTATTAATCTATACATGCTTTGAAATTATTTCGTTATACAAATAAGCTATTAACGTACACAAAAAAATCGTTACCAAGTAATTAAGAAAATTTCAACTAATAAAGTTTTATCGAATAATTTATTATATTGTATAATGCCACAAAAACATTATTTTAGTTGAAGTGCTCCCAATTGCTTGCCAAAGATTTTTTTGTGTGTATTTAAAAAGAGTAAATAAAACTTGATTTTTGAAAGACTCTAAAATAAGATTATTTTTAAATCGTTCACATGTGATCATAACTGACTCTTATTTACAACCCAATAAACACACAAAAACTAAAAATTCAAGTGCTTTTACTTTTGCTGGAATTGAGCTTTATTTACTGCCTTTTTTTCAAGTAAAATTCAAGTTCAATTAGGTTTGGTTGTGTTTGAAAAATATGTCATTACGTTTTGAACAATAGAAAATAATTTTCAAAATTTTCTACGAATATGTTTAAAAACAATAAGAAAGAATATTAAGAATTGGTGGCTTTTTCCCTTATTCAAGCTGAAAAATGATAGGTAAGACATATAAAATCAAGATAAAAATAAATATGTATGAACTCATACATTATATTCTTTTAGTTATAATTTTGTGGATAGTAATGGGCCGATTTAAAACCGCATACACATCTGGAGGGATTATTTATGGTAAGTTAATCTTAATAACGAAAAGTGAAAAAAACTATTTCTAATGTGTATATTTTCTTCATGTAACAGGTGTACGAAAAATCTCGTTTGACAATCAATCTGTGAATAGATTAACTTTAAATATGGGTGTACAAATTCTTAAATGCATTAAGCATGTTTGTTTCTTCCCCTACATCTATCCAATCTACAATCATCATCTTTAATACGCTCACATTTCGTTGTAACATTTTATTTTCGCAGTATTTTTTAAGTTTTTCATTGTATGAGTTTTTAAAATGGTATTATTTATTGCAAATTAATATTATATTTTTAGCAAATCAATAAAATTTTATTTTGACAAAATTTTGGAGTATTTCTTAAACAATTTTTTATTAATAATATATTTCAGATTTGAATTGCACTTGAATATAGCTTTAAATTAGGCTTTAATAACACTTGAATTCAAGCCTAGAATTAAAGTTGATTTACACTGATATGTTCGACTGGAATTCAAGTACCCCTTTTGCTGGTAGATGCTATTGAATTACAGTGTAATTCAAGTGTAATTCAAGGCTTGAAAATGGAATGTATGACTGGAATTATAGTTGATTTCCACTTGAATTCCAGCAAAATTGCTTATTGGGAAGCTTTTTAAGTGTTTTGTTCTAAAGTTAATTTTTTCTCTTAATTTTATGAAGATTCATATGAGACTCAAAAGTTCATCATAAATGCTGCATATTTAAGAAACTTTTCTTTGTAATAATATAACGCCCAGAACGATGAAACAATTGAAATGGCCAAATCACTTTTTTTAGGTTTACTGATGAGGTTATTACCTTTTTCGGAGTTCAAATTGTAATAATATGTTAATTGAAGTCATTTATAATTTCATATTTTTTGGGTAATTTTGTCCACACTTTTGGGAATTTTGAATCTTGCTTGTGGCAGCACTGAGATTAAACAAGATTAAACTGAACTATTTACTTGTGTGGTGGAAAATATCATACACATTTGTTGCACAGTGGATTGACCGAATACAAAATGGGTAATAATTTATACTTGTTTGTACTTAGTAGAATCCCCGAATAAAAACACCAGGATGGAGGGTATCTAAAGACTCGGCACAGCCGAATTTAATCTTTGGTTTGTATAAGTCCCCAGTCACCTGTTCATTGGGGTTCTCTCCTATATTCCATATCCAAATTTCAGCGAAATCTGCCAGAAATTTTCAAACAAAATTTCTAACTTAAGAAATATTTATGACAAAAATGGTTGTTAGCTCAAAACTAGTTTCCGCCGAAATGAGCCGTAATAAACGCCGGCGGCGGCCTAAACGGCTCACGGCGGCTGGCTTGTTTCTCTGCACGTAGGATTCCAAAAGAATACCTTTAAAGGACATTGCCTTAACTTGAAAACGAATTTACGGATTTTTCTGAAATTTGCCAGAACTTGGTTACCAAAAATGGCTAAAATAAAGCTAAAAAGTGGCTGAAGAATTTTTAAGATGAATCTCCCGATTCTCCTTAGAAATTTATTAAACGCTATGAAACCTACCAACAACATTTATTCCAGCAGTCATTTAACAGACACTTTTTGAGCAGCGGCTTTTTATATGAAAATTTTGGAGTTAAAAATTACCTAAAAGTAGGGAATCATCTTTTAAGGGCGGATTATGGGACCGTAAACGTAAATGTGATGTAACTGTACCGTGACGTAGCTAAAAAGTACACTTGTAGAATACCGTAAACGACATTACTATTAACCCTAACACTCATGACACGGGTACCTGGGTACCCGAGCGGAGTTTAAAATCAAATATTTTTCAAACCAAACAAGTTACAAATTCGAAGTTCCGTGAGTTCCTTCAACTAGCCGTTTTCTAAAGTTTTTTCGCATTTTAAGCCCACTTGAATTATTTGGGCTAGCTATGGAGCCAGCCAAATAGTCCTTACCCTCCTGATAAGAGTACCCAGGTACCCGTAAATTTCTTCATAGATTTTCTATGAAAAAAGTTAATATTATAGTATTTTTTTGCTTTCCGATGCTCCTACAGCAACCAGGCAAGCTTTTTTAAAGATTTTTTTGTTGATAGAAAGCTAGGGTGCTGCCCGAACTTTGAGGTATGGGGTAATTCGATTAAAAGTGGCCCTTTCGTTCAAGGCAAAGACTATTAATTATAGAGATAGGAAATAAACACTTACACTACTCACCGGTAGAGGGCGCTGAAATTTAGTATTACCATTCAGGTTACATGACACGCCAAGTGATGTCAAAAAGCTTCGACGAAACTTGTGTCTTTTTTTGGCATTTGGATGGAGGCTATAGTATACACAAAGTACACCCAACGCTGCCACGGCGATCATGTTGAAATCTAGACACCATCTGGTGCATTACATCAACTCCGCCTTTGGTTTTGTTATAAAAGCCATTACTCTTCTCTTTCCCATTTACCGCTGGCTCCCCTCGCGTATAATTCATAGTTGACAGAAAATAAACGCTTTTCTTCTTCTTGGTCTTGACAGATAAAATAGTTCCATTTTTGTTGAATGCATATCGGGGTGCACATGTATCGCCTGTAGGATTTGGCCGTGGCAACTGTAGTGAAGTTCAAAAATTGTCTTTTATCACATTTAGACCAGATTGTTTGTAAAAATCAACCAGAACTAGAATCGTATTTTCTCTTACGTTTACTTGTCGCTGGTGGTTTTCCTGTGTAAATGATTCCATTTAAAGGATAACCATCGGCTGTGTTACACAACCAAAATATTTAGATTCCATATTCTGCTGGTTTTTAAGGAACGTATTGGGTAAAACTGGTTCGATCTCTAAAGGAAAATAACTGTTCATCCACTGTTATGTTTTGACGTGGATAATAGTTTGTTTGAAGATTCTTCATCAGTATGTTCCAAATATCGGAAATGTTTGTTTGTGTACTAATCTTGCAAACACATTGTCAAAACGTATTATATATATTCCTCTAACTCCCATTGGAGCATAGGGCGCCAAAGGCTGTTTATTTAGCGATTCGTTAGCAGGGTAAGTTCAGAAAAGTGGGTTGCTAGCCCTCCTTTCTTAGATTGGTAATACGGCTGCTATCCTTGTGTCCAATCCCACGTTGTAGTCATGCATCAGAAAACGTTCATTCATCATTAACCTACTTTCTTCAGAAGCCAAGTTATCCGTGGCCATTCAGGTTACATGACTGAGCGCCTTTTCACTCTAGCTAGATTTCAGCGGGTGCTGGAAAGCCATTGCCCAGGAAATACTTGGTCTAGGACCGGAAGTAGTGAGCTGCTTGAACAGTCATACAAAGGAATCATTTCATGCTTTGTAAACTGGATGACTGTGATTGCCCCAAAGAGTTGATGGAGAATGATCGCTGGCACCATTTATTCGTAGAACCAACAAAATTCTAATAAAAGCTTCAAGTTCTTCCATTGAAATCAAACAAAACTCGCGAGATTTCACCTTTAAAACTGCAATATCGGCTACATTCTTCCGGTTGAAAACCAATGATATTTCATAAACTTCATTGTTGCTGTGTCTGATGATCGCCGGGTTAACAATTAATGGATCCCTCTACAATTGCAATGCATTGTGTTGGTATGACGTAAATTTAAACAATAACATAAAGGTAAATACAGACGGGTACCTGGGTACCCTTATCAGGAGTCTACGTATATAAATGTTATCAGGAGTGTTAGGGTTAAGCATTTATTTCATGTGGTTTTATATTTTATTCTAAATTTTTCCATTTATTTGTTAATTTTTATTTCTTTGTTATTGTTTGAATCTATTTGCTTTATTCATTTTATATTTTTTCTGACTAAACTCATTCAGCTGTTTCGATGACGGATAGAAAATTCTGATTTCAACAGATTGATCCGGCAAGTACGTTTACGTTTACACGTTGGTAACTATTTGTATACACTTCTTTTTGCGGTTTCGAAACAGCTGATTCGTTACAGTTATGTTTACGGTTGGGTAACTTACCCTTTAGTCAAATGCGGACACTTAAAAATTAAATTAAATGAAAAATTTTTATTAAAAATTTGCGAGGGCCCAAGGCTCTACCAAGGACCATTTTTGGGTAGAGATTTTATGGTTAGGAGCAGTCGAAAATTTCGTAAATTTTTCTCTATTTCTGTTAGTTTTCGGGATATGGGACATTTTAAAAAATCGGGAGGGAAAGAAATATCGCCATCTTTAAAACTTCGGATACATTGGTGGCGCCATCTACCGGGTAATAACAGATACATGAAAATATTATATTTTAACAATAAATTGTGTAAAATTTAATGAATGGGTTCTTAAAAATTAGTTATAAATAATTTTGAAAATTAACACTCAAAATCAGTGTTTCAACTAAAAATTTGTTAAAAATAAGTCAAATCAATGTGAAACCCGTTTGCAGATTTTTTTACTGACGTATTATTTTAAGTGTAGTCAGTTGACTTTAAGTATCCCAAGAAAATTTTTTACAATCGATAGCCAACCACACCCATTCTACAACTGGTTCCACTGCCACCGATTCCATGGAACTGGTTCCGGAACCAGTTCCTGGGATCATATATGGAAGGTGTAGGTGACGTAGAATCAGTTCCAGAACTAGTTCCAGAACTGATTCTAGAGCAACCAGTTCCACTTTGGAGCTATAGAAGGGGTTGGTTTTGGGGACAATTTCAAACAAGAAGAATCGGTGTTAGAATCAACAGTAGGATGGATTGTGAATGAAAAGTAGCGATTCTACAACCGATTCTTTGGAACAGAAAATTTTCCTGGGATGTTTTATAATATTTTGAACGCAATTAAATACAAATTATGGATTTTTTTAAATTAAAAAAGACAGTTTTTCTTCAAACGAACTTTTACAAAGTGTAGAAATTTATTTTTGTTCCGACATTTTTTAAAACAAAGTAGGTATTTGAAGTTTGTACCAATACTTATTGTGAATCAAACCGGATATGAACATGCCTTCAGCAGAATATTTTTCACAATTTGTTAAATAAGATTTTGAATTTTAGCATATTTTATGCAATTAATTTGGCAGATTGAGCAAAATTCCTTAATTTAGCTATAAATTAAGACTAGAGTGTCCAAAAAACCGGTTTCGGTTACGGTTTTCTCCAAAAAACCAGTTAAAACCGGTTTCGGTTTTTTTGTTATAAAAATAAATCTGTACAAATAGAAAAAAAGCAAATAAAAATTAGTTAAAAGCGCCCACTAGAAACAGCTAAAGCGAGATTTAAATTATCTGATTATACATACGTCTGATAAAGCAAACAAAAATCCTATTAGATGATCTGATTTTCAAATCCTTTCGCAAATCTATTTGTGTTTACATCATCAGATGGAGTGATGCCAATCTTTTAAGAACAAAACTCGCAGGCAGGACCAAAAAAACGCTAACAAGCTCTAAATTATAAATGTGATAAAAATAGGTACTTTTCAACTAATTTATGCGACCAAACATTTAAAAAGCGCTAAAAATTATTATTATGGTAAATAACAATTTAATATCACATTATTATAAAAATAATAACAAAACATTTAAATTAGATAAAATTGTATCAAAATAAAGGTTTTACCATAAGGGCGCTAAAAGCGCTAAATAAATAATAGAAAAACGTCAAACTAGCGGCTTTTTATAAAAAAGCATTAACCGAAAATAATGTGAGTTTTGGGTGATACAAAACCGCTAAAGGTACCACAATCAGAAGCAATTAGACAAAAAATTTATTTTAGTTAATTGCAAAGGAAAACAGAAAAAAGTTGCTCAATATTAGTAAATTAATTACATCACAGAAAAACAATTATATTTCCAAAATCTAATTAATATATTTTTTTAATGGGAGGACAATCTACTCTTCTGAAAGCAGCAGAAATACTTACTATTTATTTTCGTTTTTTAAGTCTACTAATATTAAGCACAAACATCTACTGATTTTAGCATGACAGAATGTTATTTGCATTCAACTAAAATTTATTTAAATATAACTAGATTTTTTGTAGATTTAACAGTTCTTGTTTCATTATCCCAATCGTACATTTTTCTTAAATGGAACAGATTAATTACACAGTTCGAAGTAATTAGCTTTTTTGTAGCAACACTCATCAGTCACCCTGTATTTAAAAAATATTTCAAACGATTAAAAAGGATTTTCGTATCCTATTTAATTGAATACATGTGAAAAGATATTATTTTTTTTATATAAAGGAGAACAAAACTGTAGTTTCGTTTGTTAAAATAATACTTTAAAAATAAAAGGCAGTCGAAAAATAGAATTTTCGAACAATTAGCTTAAATTTTCTTTAGATAAAAACATGTTTTAAAAAACCGGTTTTCGGTTTATTCGAATTTGAAAATTATTCGAAACCGGTCGGTTTTTGGAAATTAAAAAAACCGGTTTGCGTTTACGGTTTTGGACACTCTAATTAACACTCAACAATTATATTTTGTACAAAAACGAAAAATGGCTAAACATTTTCTAAGAATGGCTAAAATAATGGCTAATGACTAAATCCAATTTTTTATAGCTAAACGTGTTCAAAAATGGCTAAATCTAACAATAAATTGGCTAAATTGGCAGGCTGATTGTAATCGAAAGAAAAAAAATTATATTTTTTTTATTAAAATATAACTTTTATAAACAAAAAGAATTGTCTGTAAAAACAGTAGTTTTCACAGAATTCGTCAGTTGTTTTGAAATTTTGGTAGTAAAAATGTATCAGTTAATTTTACGACATGGGTACCCGAGTAAAAAAGTGTATATAAAATTATATGTGAATGGATATATTTGCAATATGTAACTGGATATAATTTCATCCGAAAAATGGTTATATTAAATTGTATCATATTGGATATAATTGTATTTACAAGGATACAAAGTTATATCAAATGATAAACTTATATCCGAATTTTGTCCCGATCAAATTGGATATAAGTTAATCCAATACGATATGATTAAATTTAAATGATAAATAAAAAACTTTGAATTGGAGGGCAGCAGGATTTCGGGTCCTACACACTTAGGTGTGTGATGAAAATCGAAAACGAACAGTTTTTCAATCTAGAATAATTTGTTTCGCGAAAATCAAATTGGCATCAAATTATTATTTATCGTTTTTTTTTTTGACGCCGGACATCTAAATTAGGAAATAAAATATAAATTGGTATTGTACAGATCCTAAAATATTTACCATTTAAAATCAGATCGTTTTCGATATTCATCACATGCCTGACTGTCAGCCGAGGGCTACTGTTGATAATGAGTAACTATTAAAGACGTTAATGTATAAATCTGTTATTCTTTAAAAACTAGATAATTTTTTATCAAATATGGGAATTTTCTTTGGACTTTGAGTGGAAAAATACCACTCAAAACTTATCGGACCAGAACAAAATATATATATCGTTGATATGCAATATATCCAATGATATGCAACATGCCTAGACTTATTAACCCATTACGAGCCGGGCCATGATTTTAAATGTTAATTTTTTTAAATTGTATTTTTTAAATTAAAACAAAAACTTTTAGAAGTAAAAAAGCTCCGAAAATATTAATTTAATAAAAAAAATTTATTAAAGCATATAAAAAATTGTTTTTGATCAAATATTACATTAATCTCGAATATATTAGTTAATCTCCAACATTGGTCTGATATTAACTAATATATCGTCGGCTTGTCTGCAAGAAGTGCTATGTTTTTGGTTTTAACAGGTTTTCAGGAGAGCGAAAAAACTGATTTATATTATCCTTTTAAGATATTTTATTGACATCATATGCCCTAATGATTCACGACCTTATTTATTACAATCATTACACAGTACAACAGCCAATCTGGGGGGTGAGAAATTCCAAGTCAGGGTGATGGTACTAGGTCAGTATAGTAAAACCCTCAAAGGGTTTGGCGTTCGTATGTGTCATTTTTTTTATGACCTTTTAAATTTTTTCCTTATCTTGATGTTTTTTCGCTTAGTTGTAACTCGAGAACCACTTGTCCGATTTTGATGAAACAAATTTAGAAAAATTTAGAATTACAATTTCTTTAATCCGTTCATATAACATTTTTCTTTATAATCAACAGTTTTGCCGCTAAAAATAAATTTGTGGAGAAAAAAAAATATTTTTTTGCCTAAAAATTAAAATTTTTTTTTTTAAATTCATAAAAAATTTTAATTTTTGGGCAAAAAAATATTTTTTTTCTCCACAAATTTATTTTTACCGGCAAAACTGTTGATTATAAAGAAAAATGTTATATGAACGGATTAAACATTGAAAAATAAAATTGAAAAATCCAAATTCACAATTTTCCTGTAGAGATTTTAACAAAGTCTGAATTTCTTCCAAGGATTTTCTTCAAAAGGTAAGTCGCATTTGTTTCGAGCTAAATTCGGTCCTTATATCCTCTTTTTTCATATTTCAGAAAAGTCCTACAAACTTCTACGCTTCTAGAGAAAATAGGAACAAATAATGGAAACAATTGATACATCAAAAGTGTTATTCCGTGCGCAAAATCAAGCATCAAAAACAAAATGAATGTGTATGTACTATGTTAAAAATAATATGTAAATTTTAATCATTTATACTAAAAATAATGAAAACCGTGTTTTTATGGCTTGGTTTAAGCTTGAAGTTAGGACTTGAAAACAAGTGTTCTTATAATGTTGTTTGAACTTTAATTGAACTGTGATTCAAGGCTTGAATTCAAGCATATTTACACTGATATGTTCGACTGGAATTCCAGTGTCCCTTTTGCTGGAATATGCTATTGAATTACAGTGTAAATCAAGTATAAATCAAGGCTTGAAATTGGAAAATGGGACTGGAATTACATTTGATTTCAACTTGAATTCCAGCAAAATTGCTTATTGGGTATATATACAATTTGCAATAAAGCAAATACTGATATATGATTTAATATGATTACATATGAGAAAATTTCTAAAAAAATGTCTAATATATCACCATATAAAAATATATAAGGTCGCACACAATATTTTATATTATCATATATTTTAATATTAAAAAATATATGTTATATATACTCTTTTTTACTCGGGTAGTTATTATACCCTACACCACTATGTGGTCAGGGTATAATAAGTTTGTGCTGATGTTTGTAACACCAAAAAATATTGGTCGTAGACCCACCTTATAGTATACCGATCGGCTCGGAATTTTTTTATACCCTACACCACTATGTGGTCATTTTATACCCTACACCACTATGTGGTCAGGGTATTATAAGTTTGTGCTGATTTTTGTAACACCAAAAAATATTAGTCGTAGACCCACCTTATAGTATACCGATCGGTTCCGAATTTTTTTTTTATTTCGATTTAACGATGCCCGTCTGTCCGTCCGTCTGTCTGTCCATGCAATCTTGTGCGCACTCTACAGGTCGAAAATATTAAGATATTTTGATGAAATTTGGTACGCAGACCTATGTTGGCCCAAGGACGCACAAGTCTAATTTTGGTGAACATCGGTCCATGTTTAGACCTAGTGCCCATATAAGGGTCCTACCAAAATTATATTGTTTATACGCTGCAGGTTGTAAATATTAAGATCTTTTGACGAAATTTGGTACACAGACCTATGTTAGCCCAATAACGCAGCCTATTGATTTTGGTGAACATCGGTCCATGTTCAGACCTAGTGCCCATATATGGGTCCTACCAAAATTATACTGTTTATACGCTGCAGGTCGCAAACATTAAGATATTTTGATGAAATTTGGTACACAGACCTATGCTGGCCCAATAACGCAGCCTATTGATTTTGGTGAACATCAGTCCATGTTTAGACCTAGTGCCCATATAAGGGTCCTACCAAAATTATACTGTTTATACGCTGCAGGTCGCAAATATTAAGATATTTTGATGAAATTTGGTACATAGATCTATGTTGGCCCAAGGACGAAGCCTATTGATTTTGGTGAACATCGGTCCATGTTTAGAACTAGTGCCCATATAAGGGTCCCCCCAAAATTGGCTTGGTTACAAACTGCAGGTCGCAAATATTAAGATATTTTAATGAAATTTGGTGCGCTAACTCATATTATAGAAAATTTTGACACAAGCCCCATTTTAACCCATTCGAATTTCGGATCCAAACAATACACCAGACTGGTGTAGGGTATTGTATAGTCGGCATGCCCGACTTTAACCTTTTTACTCGTTTTATTTCGATTTAACGATGTCCGTCTGTCCGTTCGTCTGTCTGTCTGTCCATGCAATCTTGTGCGCAGTCTACAGGTCGCAAATATTAAGATATTTTGATGAAATTTGGTACGCAGACCTATGTTGGCCCAAGGACGAACAAGTTTGCTTTTGGTGAACATCGGTCCATGTTTAGACATAGTGCCCATATAAGGGTCCTACCAAAATTATACTGTTTATACGCTGCAGGTTGTAAATATTAATATATTTTGATGAAATTTGGTACACAGACCTACATTGGCCCAATATACTGTTTATACGCTGCAGGTCGTAAATATTAAGATATTTTGATGAAATTTGGTACACAGACCTATATTGGCCCAATAACGCATCCTGTTGATTTTGGTGAATATCGGTCCATGTTTAGACCTAGTGCCCATATAAGGGTCCTACCAAAATTATACTGTTTATACGCTGCAGGTCGTAAATATTAAGATATTTTGATTAAATTTGGTACACAGACCTATATTGGCCCAATAACGCAGCCTATTGATTTTGGTGAATATCGGTCCTTGTTTAGACCTAGTGCCCATATAAAGGTCCTACCAAAATTATACTTTTTATACGCTGCAGGTCGCAAATATTAAGATATTTTGATGAACTTTGGTACACAGACCTATATTGGCCCAATAACGCAGCCTATTGATTTTGGTGAACATCGGTCCATGTTTAGACCTAGTGCCCATATAAGGGTCCCACCAAAATTATATTGTTTATACGCTGCAGGTCGCAAATATTAAGATATTTTTATGAATATTGGTACATAGACCTATGTTGGCCCAAGGACGAAGCATATTGATTTTGGTGAACATCGGTCCATGTTTAGAACTAGTGCCCATATAAGGGTCCCCCCAAAATTGGCTTGGTGACAAACTGCAGGTCGCAAATATTAAGATATTTTAATGAAATTTGGTGCGCTGACTCACATTATAGAAAATTTTGACACAAGCCTCATTTTAACCCATTCGAATTTCGGATCCAAACATTAGTTGGCTTTTAACCAGACTGGTGTAGGGTATTGTATAGTCGGCATGCCCGACTTTAACCTTTTTACTCGTTTGTAATGCATTTGTTAGTTATTTTCAACAGTTAAAAATAACAAAGGTTTTAGTTATTTTAAAGGTAAATACCTTTATCGCCTTTTTGACTGCATATACCAGGTATGAGCACGTAAATGGCTTGAATTTGGGATTTCGCAATCTTACTGAGGGCCGCACCAATTAATACATTACTCGACAAAAATTATTTTTCGTACAGCCTTCTTCTAAAACCTTTTTATTCCCTACACCACTATGTGGTCAGGGTATTATAAGTTTGTGCTGATGTTTGTAACACCAAAAATTATTGGTCCTAGACCCACCTTATAGTATACCGATCGGCTCAGAATTTTTTTTTATTTCGATTTAACGATGTCCGTCTGTCCGTCCGTCCGTCTGTCTGTCCATGCATTCTTGTGCGTACAGGTCGCAAATATTAAGATATATTGATGAAACTTGGTACACCCACTTATGTCGGCCCAAGAACGACGCCTATTGATTTTGGTTAAAATCGGTCCATGTTTAGACCTAGTGCCCATATAATGGTCCCCCCAAAATTATATTGTTTATACGCTGCAGGTCGCAAATATTAAGATATTTTGATGAAATTTGGTACTCCGACCTATTTGTATTTGATATTTTGATGAAATTGTGTACACAGACCTATGTTGGCCCAAGGACGAAGCCTATTTATTTTGGTGAACATCGGTCTATGTTTAGACCTAGTGGCCATATAAGCGTCCCCCCAAAATTATATTGTTTATACGCGGCAGGTCGCAAATATTAAGATATTTTGATGAAATTTTGTACACAGACCTATTTTGGCCTAAGGACGAAGAGTATTGATTTTGGTGAACATCGGTCCATGTTTAGACCTAGTGCCCATATAAGGGTCCCCCCAAAATTGGCTTGGTTACAAACTGCAGATCGCAAATATTAAGATATTTTAATGAAATTTGGTGCGCTGACTCACATTATAGAAAATTTTGACGCAAGCCCCATTTTAACCCATTCGAATTTCGGATCCAAGCATTAGTTGGCTTTTACCCAGACTGGTGTAGGGTATTGTATAGTCGGCATGCCCGACTTTAACCTTTTTACTCGTTTTTGAGTATTTTGGTTTCCTAAGCACGGATCTAAAGCCAAACAAGGTCTATTGAATAGCCTTCGAGTTGTGGGTCTTTCTTTTTTACCCCCTTACCCATGGAAATACTTTATGAGTCCAAATTGCGGAGAAGTACATCAAAATATTTTATATTTTTATGACTTTTACATTTTTGATTAAAATATATTTAAAAATATAGATACAGACACAATAAATGTTTTTAAAATATTTTTCCCTCTTTAGTATGAATCTGAAGTCGAAAAACTATGCCGAATTAAACTTCAAAAATATAGTTTTCGTTATTTTAAAAAACTTAGTTTAACTTTTTCGCCGAAGTTTAACGTTTTCGACAATTTTTAAATTTACTTTACGGATTTTGATCAATTGTTTTATTTATTGAAATGTGTAACACGAATTACATGACAAACGGAATATTGATACAAAATGTGGAAAAATATAATTTTTATAGAAAATCTGAATGTAAATGAAATTTAAAACCCATAGGTCTACAACATTTTCGTATCGAAAATTTATAACAAATATTAACCTCTCTGATTGCATTTAAGTAATTCTTAAATTTTAAAAATTCAGACACAAGACGGTTATCAGTCTTGTGTCTGAAAATTTAGATACTTTCATGAGGGTTCTTATTCAGTACGTCAAAAATTATTCAAACAAAAGACGCACTCTTTTGGTTGCACCACTTTCGTACAAGTGAAATCCAGCAAAATCTTCTATTACCAGGTAAAGGGAAATGTAATAAGAAACCAAAAATTGTAACTTCCCAGGTGAAAATGTTCATATATGATCATATATGGCAACATATATGGGTTCATATATGGGTTCGGATCCGAAATTTGAGGGTATATGGCCATATATGGAGATATATGAATGTTCATATAAAGTTTTTTTTTTTTTAATAAAAATATTGCTTTTTTTATTAAAATTAAATGTAAATATTATAATTCTTACTGATGAATTTGTACATTTGAATGAAATTGAGAAATTATAAAATTTTTAATGGACATAAACATTTTATTTCAAGTTTAGAAATTATTTTATGACTGTTTTTTGATTATTTAATGATTGTTTATACACTAATAGAAAAAAGTGTGTAAAAATTTTAGTTAAAGCTTCTAAAAATTAGTTCAAAATGAAAAACTGCTGAATTAGCAGAGTATTGTTGCTAAATATAAATAAGATACGAACAGCAAAAATAAAACTGTTTAATATATTTACAAAATTTGAGTTATAATTGAGCTAAATTTCCGTGATTAGAAAATAGAATTAAATTGTAGTAGTAGACAATAAACATCACATAAAATTTTTAATTTTCAAAGTTCCTTTTTCGTTTTTAATTGAAATACAAATCTAGCCTTCTGAAATCAAGCGTTTAATATTAATATATAAATTTTCTGCAGATTTTCTAAATTAAGCAGTTTTATTTTTGCTGAAATTATCAATTGATTTTCATATTTATCAATTGTACCTATATCAGAAACTACCAATTGTATTTCAGAAATTATGAATTGTATTTCAGAAACTGAAAATTGTATTTCAGAAATTTATTAATTGTATTTCAGAAATTCGCAATTGCATTTCATAAATTATCAAATGTATTTTACAAATAATCAATTGTATTTCAGAAACTGGCAATTGTATTTTAGAAATTGCCAATTGTATTTAAGAAATTATCAAATGTATTGTATTTCAATATTTTTTGAATCCGCTCACGTAATTACCCCCATGACAAAAAAAAAGCTTAAAACATTACCCATACTATATGAAATAATATATGAATTCATATATGAAGATATATGGAATATATGAACCAATATATGGACCAATAAATGCAGTATATTATCATATATGGATTCATACATTTGAATGTATTTACCCATATATGCTTCCATAAATAATATATATGTTCATATATGATCATACATTAAACCATATATGCTCATACATGTAACCATATATGACAATATATGAATATTTTCACCTGGGTAATTACACTTTGGTCGCATAACACATTATTTTAACATGGGGGTGTCATTGGGGGTAAATGGTTGCCTAAGTCGTACCGGTATAGCATAAAAT
The DNA here is from genome assembly GCA_949987735.1 of Leucophora obtusa. Lineage (NCBI taxonomy): Eukaryota > Metazoa > Arthropoda > Insecta > Diptera > Anthomyiidae > Leucophora > Leucophora obtusa. Next base: position 267,137,873 of record OX465295.1, on the reverse strand, counting down.
AAGTGATTACGAAGGAAGTACTGAAATAAGTTGTTACTTGTAATATTAAATTCACTAGTTAGCTAAAATAAATACACACTTGTATGGAGTGAAATAAGTCGTTACACATTAGTACTAATTTCATTGGTTACAAATAGGGAATAAAATAAGACGTTACCGGTAATGACTTTGTTTAAAAGTACACCGATCCGAGCAATGTAATTAGTAGGGCAAGGAATTTCATGCACTCAAAAATGGAAAATATGCGCCTAAAATATGCGGCTAAAAAAGAAAAATATGCATTAAAAATATAAGAAATATGCACTAAAAACTATTATTTTTGCAAAAATAATGCACTTTAAAACTTAAAAATATATTTAAGTTAGTTATCTTGCAAACAGACACATAACTCGAAGATTTCCCACAGGTCAATAAGGTTTTTAAGAATGTTTATTTTGATTGAATCAAAATATGAAAACATATCAATTTTTTATTTTTTTTTACAAAATAAAAAATGCTCCTAAAAATTAAAAATATGCACAAATATGCATTAAAAAGCCCAAAATATGCATTAAAAAGGCACCAAACATGCATTTTTGACAAAATATGCATCTACAAATTGATGCCATTTTGTTCTAAATTTAATGATTCGGATAAATATTTTGTCCATATTAGTTTTGGACTATCGAGAAAAAACATGCATTTGCATGAAATTCCTTGCCCTAGTAATTAGATTCTAAATGTTTATTAAATCGTACTTTCGCATAATAGGTAGTTATAAATTAATACGAAGAAATTATTATTTTTACGCTTATTAATAAGTTATTATTAAACACAATATCGGTAATATATTATTTTAAAAGCTCCAGATAAGTAGTGATATATCTCCATATCGGTAACTCATTATTTCATACCTCCCACATAAGTATTGATGTATCACAATATTAGTAACGTATTACTTTAGGTTTCTAAGTAAAACCAAGGGTAAAGGGGTACCCATTGCCAGGCAATGCGTGAAAAAGGTCAAGCCCATTACCAAGGTTTTGATGGGAAGTTTAATAATATGTATATTTTGAACACTTTTCGTATTCATTTTTGGTCTCGTTTGCTGGCTGGGAACTCTAGAAAAAAATAAGTTATGAAAACTTTATTCAAAAGTTTAATATCGTATTAAAAAAATGAGATAAGTAAGGCAGAATTATTTGCTGTAAAAGCGGCACAAGCCTTTAAAAAGCGGTATAATCCTGTCAAAAGTGGGATCGTTGGTCAGATTAAGTACACTAATAGAAAACAAGCCTGCAAAAAGGTTTGCTAAAGCTGCTAACAATTAGTTAAAAATTACCTTGCTTAAAAACTGCTGAAATAAACAGATTTTCTTTGCTAAATATTAGTAAGATAATAATAGCAAAAATAAAGTTATTAAATATACAGAATTTTAGTTGTATTTGAGCTAAATTTTAGTTCATTGAAATAAAAATTTACTCTGATAAAATCAGTATCAAATTTTGCTGAATATTAGTAGAATAAAAAACACAGAAAAATTTTAAATTGCTTTAAGAGGATAAAAATCTATGTTTGTGAAATCAGTAGTCTACTATTTTTCATCATATATTTCTGTTGATTTTAGCAGAATGACTATTATTATTAGGGCAGCGACTTTCTTGCACTTAAAAATCGAAAATATGCAGTAAAAAATGCAAAATATGCACTTAAATGGAAATATGCACTAAAACCCAAGAAAATATGCATTAAAGATGCAAAAATAAACTCTTGAAACCAAAAAATTCATCGATTTTCAAAATCCATATTCATTAATCGAGAGCATTTGGTTAAAAATTAAATCCAATAAATATAAATGTCTAAATAGATGACAACTTGATGTTTTCCTTCTAGTTAAGTACCTACTGCGTTTAGGCTTGCAAATTCTTCCTTTTTCATTAAATCTTATTTTTAATTTTTAAAAATATATGCAAAAATATTCAATTTATTGAAAAATATGCAATAAAAATCATAAAATATGCAAAAATATTCAACAACAAATCGATGCCATTTTGTTGCAAATTCTTTGTTTCGGAAAATTATTTGATCAAAATCATTTTTGGATTAATGACTACAAATATGCATTTGCATGAAAGTCGCTGCCTTGATTATCATATTTAACTGTTTATTTTTGCTCTTCTAATCTAATATTTAGCAAAAATCGGCAAAAAAAATTTATGTAAAGTCACTTTTAAATAATAAACCTGTAAAAATTAATAAAATTACCAATCTTAAGTGCTTCAAGTATAATTCTGAAAAGTAGATTTTAGAGATCCTTACGAGGTCCTTAGTACAGCCTTGAACATTTCGTAAAATGAAATGTTTTTTTTAACTCAAAATCATAAAAATAAATACTTCTACGTCATATTAAGCCATAAAGTATTTTTTCCAGGCTAAGTTTTAAATAAAGAAGAAGAAACTTTTCACTCAATATTCGTATGTAGGAGGCGAAAAAACATCAAAAAGTTTTAGAGGAAGTCTGTGAAAAAAAAACGATATTTGTTGATCGGTGTAATGTTTTTGAGGCCCCATTGGATATATATTTTGTTTAATACAATTTTTAAACCCACCATCCCACTGTGCAGGAGGGTATATATCAGTTTGTAAATCCGTTTGTAACTCATCGAAAAAAAATCTGGGACATAAAAAAAATATATATTCTTGATCGTTATCAATAGCAAAACCGATATAGCCGTGTCCATCTGTCTGTCTGTTGAAATCACGATCACGCTCAAAATAGTTGTGCTAGGATGTTAATTTTTAGTCAAAATTTTTGTCCAATTTCTTAAGCAGTTTGGTATTGGAAATGGGCATATTTGGTCCAGACGTTTAAAAGTTATGAATGAAAATTTAAAAGCACCTCTAGAATTTTCCATATTAACATGAGAAAATATATTAACTGTGTGTTGTTGTTGTTACTGAATAAGAAAAAAATACATACATACACACCCAGACCTTAAAAGAGATAATTCTTTTTTTGAATTTATATGCATAAAATTGGATTCATTTAATAAATTACTGAATAATTCATAATGCCTTTAAATCAATGATTGGACATTGAATAAAGTGAGATAAGATTTGTTCCTATTTGTGTTGATTCAATTTTGATTCGATTGAATAATTTGGACTTATTTTGGCTTTAGAGGCACCTCACCGATTGATTCTAAATTTTTACTACTGATATAACTCCCTTTTGGGGGCCCGAAGAAAAGCCTGTATGGGGAGTTACTTCATTTTAAAGTTTAAAAATTAACTTAACTATATTTTCTTCATTTATGATAGGGTTGGAACAATATGTACACCATTGGAAAGGTAATAAAAATATCTTTGGGATAGCATTTTTTTGTTGACCCATTATGATTCGTCGTAGGAATTTTAATTTTTTTGTTTTTTTAATGTTTTTATTCCATAAAAAACCTATATAAGAACAAAAATTGTGTTTATTAGTATGTTATCAAAACGAAAAGCTTTTTATCACTTCAAACACCGAAGATATTAGAGGTCAAAATCGTGAGATTTTTTTTCTTTCAAAGTATGGCTAACTTTTGACAAATGAAAAATCTCAATACCGACAATAGCTTTAAAATGTGTTTACTCCCAAAATATGTTCGATTCCCGATGAGTTAATTCAGTATAATTGTTGGTTAGAGTCAAAGTTGTATCTTTTGTACCATCTGCAAAAAAATTAAGTTTGTATTCTAATATCTTCGGTGTTTGAAGTGATAAAATATGAACTACATCTCAAAAGTTTTTAATCTTGAGAATATATTAATAAGTAAAAAATTATGTGGTAGTATACGGTGGTTTTTATAAATACGGTTTATTTTAAAAAATCTTAAAAATAAATCTCATTCGCCGGTAATGGGTAAACAAACAAAAAAAAAATGTCGTCCATAAGATATTTTTACTATCTTTCCAATGGTATATTTATATTGTTCCAATCCGACTATAAATGACTTAGATATAGGTAAGTCCATTTCCAAACTTTGCACAGAAATAAATTCCCTACAGAGGTCTTTCAGCGGATTTTTTTTTTTAAATCTGCTTGAAAAGTACTACATCGGGGTTGAGATTTAAAATACGAATTAAGGAATTATATTTTTAAAGGTATGCACACCAGGGATGATAAAGTTAGTACTATAGATACTGATACTATTTGAACCTCAAAAGTACTATGGTACTCCTCTGACTCATTTAGTACTATTTACACATTTTTCGATTTTTAAAATTTTTGTGCTTTTGTAATTTTCAGATATATTATTGTGTTTATAGCGAACACATCAGTGTTGCCAAGTTGGGGGTTTTCCCCCTAAATTTAGGGGGTTTTCCCCCTAAATTTAGGGGGTTTTCAACCACTTAGGGGGAATTTTAGGGGGTACTAATTTGTTAGGTGGGGGGGGGGGGTAAGAAAATCATTTTATGGGTAGTTTTGACTTAAAAAGCAATTAAATTTCAGATAGTTTTTTTAAATTGTTGATAGTTTTTCACATAAATTGTTATTTTCTTTTAGCCTACATATTTTTGAAGTTGGAACATTTTAGACTGTGACTAGGAAAGAAAAGAAAACCAGCTAAAATATAACGAAGTTTTTTTTATTTTAAGAACGAAAAAATCAATTATTTGCATTTATTAAAAATAATTTGAAATAAAAACTTAGAAAATTGTTGAATTTTGGGAAAATTTATTTTAGGGAGAAGTTTTTAGCGATAGAGCAAATTTAGGGGGTTTTTTTTTGACAACTTAGGGGGATTTTTAAAAAAAGACTTGGCAACACTGGAACACATCAAATACCGGAGTTTTAAATAAAAAATATTTAAAATATTACGGTGGGTCTCATACTGTAGGTTTAACTTTAACTTAACTAAAAACAAAATAAAATGTCAAAAAAATGTACACAAAACAGCAACAAATTTTTGGGTTAACTATTAACCTTAATTTAAACCTGCAGTATGAGACCCACCGTTAGATGTTACTATTGAAAACTCAAGTTAAAAAATGTTCTTTCGCATATTAAAAAAAAACGTATATATACAAAAAAATATTAAAAATTAGGAGAATTAAGAAATCTAGAAATTTTTGTATTTTTTGAAACGAGCAAAATGTTTTTCCCCATCAGAGCTCCTAAAGAATTCACTCATTCGATTTTCATTTCTGAATGATTATTAAATACCTAAAACCTATTTCGAAGAATAAAATGAATTCTTAATGCGCCTAATGCAATCATTAAATTCATTTGATTCGATTGTCAATCAATTTGTTCATTCGAAAATATTCTTATGACATTACAAGGTGGAATAGACCTGTAAATAACTTTAAAATAATATTCGCTTTAAAACAAAGTCGAATACCAAATTTAGGGACTTTAAATTCTGAACCCTACACTCATAGAAATAAACCTGTAAAAATAGCAGAAAAAGCTACTAAAAATTAAGAAAAAAAGAAACTGCTGAGATTAGCAGATTTTTTTTTATATGTTTTATATGTTTTTATACATTTTTTATATTTAACTTTTAGTTCATTTAAAATAACAAATTATACTGTAAAATCTGCAGAAAATATTAATATTAGTAGAGTATAAATAGCAAAAATAAACTGTTATATCTAAAAAAATGTTGTTACTTTTAAGTTAAATTTAGTTGAATGAAAATAGTAATCTATCCCGCCAAAACCAACGGAAATAGTTGCTAAAAATAGTACACTACTGATTTCAGAAGACTAGATTCGTATTAAAATAAATGGAAAAAAAGCTTTCTAGATTTTAAATTGTTTGTGCTTTTTAGTCTACTAATTATTATTTATTAATAATTTTAGCAGATTAAGATGTTATTATCTGTAAACTAAAATTTATTCAAATATAACTAAAATTTTGTATTTTGTTTTTTTTTGCTGTTCTTATCTTACTAATATTTTACAAAAGTAATCAGATAGAATTTTTTTATGCAACGTAATTTTTAACTAATTTTTAATAGTTGTAACTAAAAGTTTTACGTTTTTCTATTGCTGTATGAGCTAGATATAACCAACGACTATATAGACTAAAGACAAACAACCAGCCTCAACTGCTGTTAAAAAGTCTCTTTAATTTTATATGCAAACTGGTTTTAAGAGATACAGATTTTAGTGTGTTTTTTAACGCGTATTTTTTAATATTAATAAGCAAAATTTAGTGCTAATTATCAAAACTAATGCAGAGAACATATCAAACAACACAAGTGCACTTTACAATTTAATTAAAATTGCTTAAAAACAATAAAAATAATTATTTAAAAATACCACTTTTTCACGTTTTTTGTTATTTTACATTGAAACTCTCTTAAAACCAGTTCAGTTTTTCAGATGAGAGCCGTGGATAGTGCCTGATATAACAGAACTCTTTATTTTTTATGAGTTTTTATTTGTTAACTTATAATGATAAAAAAATGAAATTAAAAAATATTTTGGTACTATGGAGGTCGAAAAAGTACTATTTTTTAAGGTGGTTAGTACTATTTTAAAAATACCATTTATCATCCCTGATGCACACATCTATATGAATAACATAAGCAGTGTTGCCACCTTATTGGTAGACCATGGATGATAACAAATATTAAATTGTTTAGTTTTTCACTTAAATTTCAATTCAAATGAATGAATTGAGAAAGTTATCAAATTTGTAAATAGTTTGTAAATAACTAAATATATAAAAAAATATATTATACATAAAAAAAGAATTTAATTCATAAACTAGCCAATAGATAGTGCGTCTATGAATACAACTTAGCAATTACTTCAAAGCATTGTTGGTAGCAGAATCGGTGCGATTATCTGTGAGGGTAAGTAATGCTTTCATAGATTATTTCGGTTACAGTATTTTAAGGATAATTGTATTTCGATAATGGTATTTTAAGGTTAACTGCATTGCAATTATTTCGATAATGGTATTTTAAGATAACCGGTATTCAGTTATTTCTGTGCATTCCGCTAATTTTTTTTACAAAAAAACAAAGTAAAGTAAAATAAATTTATTAACTAAGTGTATGTAAAATTCACAATTACGACGTGGAATTACAAAAAGTTTAGACTAAAAAATAATGGTGTTGTAAGAATAATGGTATTTCATTAATTTCGGTACTGGTATTTTAAATGTCCAGTAATTTGGACTTAGCTGCACAACCAACTTTTGTAAAAATTTTTGTGCAGGTAAGCCAAAAAAGCAGCTAAGTCAAATTGTTTACCTGCCTTAATGTGCAGTAGACCGTACCTCAAAAAAAAGTTCGCCGTACACCCTCCAATATGATGTATTTTTGGAAGGCGATTTCAAAAAAAAAATTTTTTTTTTTGCCATCCGTATGGGTCGCCTTTTTTAATTTTTTGCTATAGCTTTGGCATTTAAAATCGGATTTTAAAGTGTGATATATCGATTTTTTTGCCTCGAGGAGACCAGTGTTTTGCTATATAGTAAAAATCCAATTAAAAAAAATTTAAAAATGCGACCCCTACGTTCGGCAACCAATATATAAAAAAAAAATCTACTGGGTTTAGCGAAAAATTTCCTTAGCAAAAGTTTAATGATTTTTTACAAGCTTTAATTTTCTGACATTAGGGTTGTACATTAGGGTGGTAGCAACTGAGATCTGGTGGGTAAATACTAGAACGGGATACTTGAGGTCAAAATGTCCTTACACACTGGTCTCTTCGAGAGAAAAACATCGATGTATCATACTTTAAAATCCGACTGTAAATACCAAAGATATAACGAAAAATGTAAAATGGCGACCCCTACGTTCGGCAAAAAAAAATTTTTTTTGAAACCTCCTTGCAAAAATACTTCATATTGGAGGGTGTACGGCGCACTTTTTTTTTGCCTGTAAGGTGGTACGCTCTAATGTGCAGGTATACCAATACAGACTGAAAACAAACAAAACAAATGATGGCAACTTTGTGCTTTGCACCAGATCTTGCGATTTTGTAGCATCAACAAGTATAAACCTATAGAGAGACTACAGTCCTCACCAAATTTTGTTGTTGTGTGGCGAACTTGGGAAAGGCTAAAAAAAAATGTTGATAATGTTGTTAAGAGAAAAAATCAGTTGGAAGAGCATTTTGAGAAACATTTTCATTTTTTTCTTTTGAAAAAAACTTTTTTGATCAATGTTGTCAAGTTTGATTTTCCATTTAGGGTTTTTTTAATGAGTGTAGTAAATTTTTTTCAACTACTCTTTTTAATAATTTTTGTTAATATTATTTTAAAATTTTTTTAAATAATTTATTTTTTTATAAAAATAATATATAATTCATTTTCACCGTTCTTGTTAATTTAAATATATATTGTTTTTGTTAAAATAAACTATATTTAAAAAAAATAAAACTATATTAACTATCAATATTAGTTTTAAAAAACCCAAAATTGACACTATTGACAAATGTTTGTTGGCACAGGAATTTTTTGAATGTTGAACCAACATTGGAATCTCTTAAATCCTCTTAAAAATCTGAAAATTCTCTTAAAAATCTGAAAAAACTCACTCAACCTCAATGCTTTTTATATAGGGAAATGTGTAAAAAAACACTCAATCTCTCATTTGTTTACAATGTTTATCAACATGTTTTTTTTTCTTTCCCGACTTCACGAACAAAAATAAAGAGTAAAGGTTAACAGAGGAAGAGTGGTATAGAAACCCACTGGTGCTATTAAATCATTGATACCATTACCACGATCGGCGGTATTCGCCTCCACGCTTAAAGGATACCGACACTTTATTCTTCCAAGCTTCACGTGGGCTACAAAACTGTAGATAACAAAATAGAAGTTAATTTTATTTTTACATATAAATTAATTAAAGACAATAAACTTACTAAAAATGCACACATAAATTCACTAACAGCTTGAACATTTGTACTAGAGATGGGCGCGTGAGTGAATTTTGACTCACGAAGTACTCACGCTCACGAAATACTCACGAAAAACATGAAATTTGTTTTTATCCATGGATGGTAACCGAAACAATGGGGTTATCGGTAAGGGTAACGCTATTTCATTTATTTCGGTATCGGTATTTTAAGGATAACGGTTTTTTAGTTATTTCGGTAATGGTATTTTAAGGATAACGGGTTTTTGATTATTTTGGTAACGGTATTTTAAGGTTAGCGGTATTTCGGTTATTTCGGTAACGGTATTTTAAGGATAACGGTAGTCCGTTTTTTCGAAGCATCCCTCAATTTTTTTACGAAAAACAAAGGAGATCAAAAACAGAACCAATTTACCAACTTAATGTACGAAAAATACGCAATAATCCATTGCAATTGTCAAAAACACAAAATTAAAAATATCGGTAACGGTATTCTAGGGGTATCGATATATAATTTATTTCGGTATCGGTATTTTAAGGGTAACGGTATTTCAGTTATTTCGGTAACGGTATTTTAAAGATAGCGGTATTTCGGTAACGGTATTCTAGGGATAACGGTAGTCAGTTGAAAGGGTTTTGAATCGATAACGGTATTTGAGATGTATTGCATGCCAACCTGTTTTTATCTTAATTATTTAAGGAAACTTTCTTTATTGAATATAAGTTTTATTTATTTAGGGCCATTAACAATAAACAAATTAACCTAAAGTTTGAGCTAACTTAGAGTTACAGATATCAAATTCCATACAAATTTGAATTTTTTAAATTTCAGTTTGTGTTAACTTCAGGTTATTTGTTTATTGTTAATGGCGGTTAGAATTAAAATTAGCTTAACTATAAAAAAATTTTGTTAAAAATTTAACTAATATGCAAATGCTTGTGCAAATATAAATATTACTGACACTTTAGAAAAACTTTTATTTTCTATTGTTGATTATACTTGAATAGATGTCACTACATTGCTAGATCTGTCAAAACAACAGAGAGAAGATGACAAAGCAAATTGTGGTATTTTTTGTTTTTTCTTTGATACTTATTTTAAATGTTTAGAAACGCTTCTACACTGAACCAAAAGTCGTAAGTGAAATCAACATAAAAATTTTGTTACTTTTTGATGAAACGAATTGTTAAAACAATATATTTTTTATTCAAATTAGTGTGTATTTTTTTTAAATCGACTACTTTTTTTTTAAATGAACATACTTATTTCCGTCAATAATTCTCTACAAATCAATTGTTGTTTTAATAATTTTTTGTCCATTTTGAACAAAATTTAATTTGCTAACTCTAAAAAATTTTGTAAAAAGGCAGTAACGTAAATTTGATATAATTTTTCTTCAATTTGAAAAAAAAGTATTAAATTTGTGGAAAAATCGTGCTAGCATGTGTATTTGTAATTGTCGGAAATATCAATAAATTGACATTGTTTTTGTTTTTCAAAGTATAGATAACACTATGCGACAGTCAAAATCGGTATGGGATGAAACCAACGGGAAATGTTATATCGGTCAAAAACAAGTTATACGTGTCCCGGCGTTTCGCTGGGTCACCCCTAGGAATCGAGATATATCTTTTTTTTGACATAACTCGAGAACCACTAGTCCGATTTTGCTCAAACAGTTTTAAAAAAAAATTAAAAATTACAATTCCTTTAATCTGTTCATATAACGTTTTTCTATATACTCAACAGTTTTGCCGGTAAAAATAAATGTTTGTTACCGCTACCATAAAAATCAATAACCTTTTGTTTATTGCTTTTTTTTAATATTTTAGGCAAAAAATATTTTTTTCTTCATACATTTATTTTTACCGGCAAAACTGTTGAGTATATAGAAAAACGTTATATGAACAGATTAAAGGAATTGTAATTTTTAATTGTTTGAGCAAAATCGGACTAGTGGTTCTCGAGTTATGTCAAAAAAAAGACCACCAAAGGTCAAATCGATATATCTCGATTCCTAGGGGTGACCCAGCGAAACGCCGGGACACGTATAACTTCTTTTTACCGATATAACTTTCCCCGGTAGTTTGAACCCTTCCCGATCACTGACCCCTATCATTTGTCTCACAGTGTAATTAACAAATTCAGTGACTTGGAGTGAATTGCTTATTGAAGATTTATTAATTTAAATAAATTTATATAATTTTGAGGGTTCTCAATTAAATCGTACATTTAAATTTCTGTCATTAATTTTGATATTATCTATCTCTTTGTTATTTTGTTTAAGGCAAACTATTAATGAAAGTTATATACCCGAGTAAAAAAGTTTTGATATAATCACATATTATTTTATCTAATTGCATATAGTACTTATAGTTACATATGGCCACATATGCTTTTAAATTCAAGCATATATACTTTTATATAATCATATATTAGATATTTTTTCCTCAAAGGTTTTAATATGGAGACATATGTGATTTTATATTATTACATACTGGCCTACATATATATTTATGTGCTATATATAAGTACATAAAGTAACATATAAAAGATATAATTACATATACGTTTATATATAATTTAGTATGACACTATACATAATAATATAAAACTATGTGGATCCATATAAGAAATATTTTATAATTTGTGTTAGTTATGATTATATATTGACGAATATGAACCCATATATAACTTATAACGTTCTTTATAAAATCATCTATAATTATATATCTTCCCACATAGACAATTTTTTAAAAGTGATTTTATATAAAAATATATAAGGTCGATATAAAACCGTATTATATTATATTTGGTTCCATGTTATCAATGATTTATAATTAGTTTTCGATTAAGTAATTACTAGGGATTGGCACGTGACACGAAATGTTCGTGAGTTACGTTATTCACACGTGATCGTGAGTAATAATTACTATACTTAAGTGAGCGTGAGTAAGAATAACCCGTGCATGATTCGTGTGTGAGTTTATTTTTTGCATCATGTTTTTAGTAATTTTTAATGTTTTGCGTGAGAATTTTCTGATTGTAAGTTTTTAATATACTCATGTGTGCTGAGTAAGAAACGAAATGCTCGTGCGTGAGTAATTTGTTTTTGTTTAGGAGCATGAGTCAAAAATGGCTTACGCACCCATAACATTAACAACACTGAAGCTTTAAGACGAAATTCTTTATACTATACGTACACTTGACTTATTTCTTTTATCTCGGTTGTATATCATAATCAATTGACTTTAAAATTTCAGTGTTGTTAACTTTATTTTAAAATTACTAAATTAAAAGAAAATTTTGTTCATGTTTATTGCACTGTCATGATAAATCTGGATAAAAGTAAGGGAAGATTTATCGAAATTATAAGATCTTAATTAATTACACATGCAATTAAATGTAATTGTGATTGAAAAAAACACATCTACAATTACATATTATTTGTAATTGCAATTCAAAAAAGAACAATTACAATTACAAGTAAAAATAAATTAAAAAAAATAATTTTTGTATGTAGATTGTTAGATATGGTCCTATATAATATGATAAAAAGTATAAGGTTAATATTTAGATATAATTGTATCAAACTATGTCCACTTTTATAACATTTTATATAATTTTATACAAAAAGATATAATTTGATGTAATTGGATGAGGACAAAATTCGGATACAATTGTAGCGAATTGCATAAAATTGTATCAAATTGTACCAAATTGTATACAATTGTATACAATTCGATGCAATATGATACAATAAGACGTTCTCATTTTTCGGATATAATTATATCTAATTACATAAAAGATTACATATTATTAAATATAACTTCATATGGCTCCATATAATTTTTTTTTACTTGGGTAATGTATTTGAATTATTAATTTAAATAAAGTTATATTTTTTTGTATATAAAATTGTAGATGTGTTTTAAATAAAGAGTTTTTAGTATGGGCTATATTATAATTTAAATTTTATATTTCATTATTTTTTATATTTTATCAAATTCATTATAAAAAAGACATTGTGTGTATATTGCTTAAAAAAATTTTCAATTGGCAAAATATAAAAAATAATGAAATATAAGTCTAAAAATTAATAATAAATCGATAAAAAATTAATTAATTAAATAAAATGCATTGTTGAATTTAATAAAATGCATTGGTAAAACAACAAAATCATTATGCAATTTTAATTGTTATATACTCAACAGTTTTGCCGGTAAAAATAAATGTATGAAGAAAAAAATATTTTTTGCCTAAAATATTAAAAAAAAGTAATAAACAAAAGGTTATTGATTTTTATGGTAGCGGTAACAAACATTTATTTTTACCGGCAAAACTGTTGAGTATATAGAAAAACGTTATATAAACACATTAAAGGAATTGTAATTTTTAATTTTTTTAAAATTGTTTGAGCAAAATCGACTAGTGGTTCTCGAGTAATGTCAAAAAAAGATATATCTCGATTCCTAGGGGTAACCCAGCGAAACGCCGGGACACGTATAACTTGTTTTTGACCGATATAACATTTCCCGTTGGTTTCATCCCATCCCGATTTTGACTGTCACATAGTGTAGCATAATAATTTAATTTAATATAGATTCGGTAGTGTTAGTGATATTTTGAGTGATCATTCGGGCTCAATAGTGTTAAATTTGTTCCTTGTGTTAAAATCTCTAAAAAAACAGTCATTTGTTTATCTAATTTTGTTTCATATTTATTTTTCTACTTTGGCTATGTACTACACACTCTAAAAAATGCTTGTAAAATTATTACTATAAAATATGTAAATTTTCATGTAAAATTACAGGAAATGCGTAACTTTAAGCACAAAGTGTTTCTAAAATTAATTTACGCCTTCTTGTGAATAAAGTTACATACAAAGTATAGTATTTTGCATGTTGGTAAACATGTTTTTATTAGAATAAGCATTATCACTTTATATTTACATATATTGTATGTAAAATTAGTTTTAGACACAAATTATGTAATCGTACTTACTTTAAAGAAGTAATGTTAAAATTGTCAAAATTTTATTTCTAAAATACATACAAAATTTGTTCATCAAAATATTTGAAACGTAATTACCACAAAATCAATTAAAGTTTGGAGCAGTGACCGCAAATTCAAAAAACGATTACGACATTTGCTGGTGTGGTAGATGTAATAAGAGAAGGTATATAATATTTGCTTTTAACAGTCTTCTTTCCCATTTTAGATAGAGCGTTCACTCGTTGGCCTTATTATTAGCGGAATATCTTTTAGTTGACAGGAGCCAAAAATCGGAGCCTGTATAAAAGAAGCTGATTTTAATATGAGCCAATTGAACAGTTCTGTCCGTTTTGCGCTGTCTTATTTAGTTTTCGAGGTACTGGCCATTTTCAAAGACGGTCAGTTTACAACATTTTTCAGAAAGGAAAATCAATCAATATATTTATTTATAGAATGTTAATCGCAATTTGCGAAGAAAATTTTGTAAAAAACTAAATTTTTGCATAATTTTATTCGTTTGCAGAATGTTAATTTCTGATTTTATTTTTTTTTTATTATCTTAAAATTTTGCAACAATTTTGGGGTTATAATACTAGTTTGCAAAAAATATCGCTAAAAAACTTTTCCAAAAATGAAAATTTTTGCATCACTTTTTTTTAAATTTCTTTAACAAAGTCGTTTTTCGCGTTATGCTGTTAGTTTGCAATTTTTTAAGTACGGTTTCAAAATTTGTAATATAGGGTCTATAATACCCATATCTTATACCAAAGATTTGCAAAAAAAAAAGTTTCCGAAAAGAATTTTGGAATATTCTTTCATCAAAATATTCCTTTGCATAATGTAAGTCGCTGATTAACCCTTTTAATTAACTTTTTCCACGGATGGAAAGAGCTCATGAAAGAGCCAGAGTTTTGCTTTTTTTTTTTGCCACTGGCCACCAAACTTTGTTGTATGAAATGTGCATAGATTATGAATTTAAAAGAACCACACTTAAAAAATTTATTGGGGAATGTGAAAAGACTTTATGGTACGAAAAATTAATTAAAATTCTCAATCAGCGAATAACATTCTACAGACAAATATAATGATGCTAAAATTTTTCTTTTTGCAAATTTTATTGTTCGCGATTTTTTTCGATGTAACTATATCCGTTAACTCAGAAAACAAAACTCAAAGTACACAAAAACATGTTTGAAGCAAAAACAAACCCATTACTTTTAGTATGCACGTTAACTTAACGTGAATAAATATCAACGTTGTGGATAATTATCAATGTTGAAAACTCAACGTTTATACATCTAACATAACTACTTTGCTTTACGTCGTAAAAAGTTTTGCTGGCATGCGATTATTCTATTATAAACGTTAACTGTTTTAATTTTTTTATACTTTATTCTCTTTAATGTAGATTTGCTATAAATACTTAACGTTAATAGGTATGAGCGAAAACATAGCTTATTATTTTATTTAATTAACTTATATTAGTTATTATATTATTTTTAATTGTTAAAAATTTACATTTGCAATTTTTATTAAAATATCCTTTAAAAATACATTTATGGTTTTTAAATCCTTTAAATGGAAGTGGGAATCATTTGAGTTGTTTAATATAAAGCACCAAGAATGTATATATACATATTTTACGTGTGGTTGTAAGCATTTTATCTGTACCTTTACATATTTTTGAATGCTATTTTAGGCACAAACTCTGTAATTTTACATGAAATTCGTATGTTCCTAAACATTTTGTAAGCACATAAATAGGTATGATTACATACTTTATGCCTAATTAATGTACACACAATGTATGTAAGTATTTGAATTTATAAGAGAAAAAATACCTACTATAAATGGGGTAAAGTTACATGAATTTTTATTAGAGTGCACTCTAAAAAAAGCATGTAAAATTACTACAGTTAAATAAGTAAATTTTCATGTAAAATTACAGAAAATGCGTAACTTTGGCACAATATATTTAAAAAACTTAATTACATATTTTTGTCTCCAATAATACATACAAACTACAGTATTTTGTATGTTGCTAAACATGTTTCTAAACATGTTCTTACTCTTTATAAGTACGCATTATGTATGTAAATTACAATATTAGGCACATTGTGTTTAAAGTTACATTCTTTATTACAGTAAGAAATAAATTGTCAAAAAATTAAAAATTAATAGATAAAAAATATATTTAATGATTTACTTTCAAAGAACAACGCAGAATAAGGATAACAAATAAGAAACATTGCAGGAATCTCTCTTATACTCGTAGGTATGTTATTTATGATGAAGTGCATAATATTTAAATGTTGTAACTAACAAATAATACTTTTCTAGACATGCATTGCAGATATTAAATGCAAAAAAGTTTCCTTAAGGACAAGTCACAAGCCTTCTTGGACAATACCGCAAAATTTGGCACAGCCTATTATAACCAGGGATGCAAAAGGATCTGAAAAGCGCCAGAGTTTTGCTCATTTTTTACAAAAATCTCGGAGCCTATATATATATATATATGTGAACCAGCTCGTAAGCAAAAAAAAAATGAGCCTTTTAAAATCAGCAAGTTCCCAAATGAGCTGCTGAAAATATTGCAGCTCTTAAGTTTTAAAAAAAGAGCCAAGTAAAATTTTGGGCTCTAAGTTATAACTTTGGCTAGCTAGCTTAAAATATATAAATGACACAAATTAGCAAAAAAAAAATTCGCGATTTTTTGTTTTCCGAACTAAGCACCAAACAAACAAAATAATGGCGGAACGGAAAAAAATGCTTTATGATACAAAAATGAATTAGAAGATTTAATCAGCGATCTTCATTCTGCAAACAAATACATATACTAATTTTTTATTTCCGATTATTTTTTTTTGCAACTAGCCACCTAAATTAAATGAAATTCGTACCATAGTCCGTAGATTATAAATTTAAAGAACCGCATTTAACAAATTGCAAAATAATGGCGGAGCGCGAAAAAAGACTTCATGGTAGAAAAAATTAATTAAAAAACTCCACCAGCGATTAACATTTTGCAAATAATAGATATAATAGATTAATGGGGGAACACGAAAAATGGCTTTATGGTAAAAAAAATTAATTAAAAAACTCAATTAGCGATTAACATTCTGCAAGCGAATATAATAATGCAAAAATTTTCCTTTTTGCAAATTTAATTTTTCGGGATTTGTTTTTTGCAACTAGCCACCAAACTTTGTTGTATGAAATGTGCATTATAGTCATGGCGGAACGCGAAAAAAACTTTATGGTAGAAAAATTAATTAAAGCACACAATCAGCGATTAAAATTCTGCAAACAAATATAACGATGGAAAAATTTTCCATTTTGGAGAAAAAAATTTTCGCTTTTTTCGCAAACTAAGCAGCAATCCTTGTTTTGTGAAATTGGTTCTATAGTCCCTAGATTATGAGTTTAAGAAATCATACTTAAAAAATTGCAAGATAATCGCGGAACGCAAAAAAGCTTTTATGTTACAAAAAATTAATAAAAAAACTTAATCAGCGCTTTACATTCTGCAAACACATACATATATTGATTCAAAAATTTTCCTTTTTGCACATTTTTTTCGGAATTGTTTTTTTTTCGCGTTTCGCGATTATTTTGCAATTTTTTAAGTGTGATTTCTTAAACTCATAATCTAGGGACTATAATACCAATTTCATACGCCAAAGTCTGGTGCTTAGTTTGGAAAAAAAAATCGCGGAAATTTTTTTTCCAAAATGAAAACCTTTTTCATCATTATTTTCGTTTGCAGAATGTCATTCGCTGATAGTGTGTTTTAATTAATTTTTTTTACCATAAAGAATTTTTTCGCGTTCCGCCATTAATTTGTAATTTTTTAAGTGCGTTTTTTTAACTTTATAATCTAGGGACTATAATACCTATTTTATATAACAAAGTTTGGAGGCTAGTTGCAAAACAACGAAAAAAATTTACAAAAAGAGAATTTTTTAATCAATTTTTTAAATTAATTTTTTGTACCATAACGGCTTTTTTTGCGATCCGCGACTATTTTGCAATTTTTTAAGTATTGTTTTTTTAAATTTATAAGCTAGGGACTATAATACTAATTTCATAGAACAAAGTTTGGTGCATAGTTTGCAAAAAAAAAATTAGTAAAAAAATTTCCAAATTGGAAAATTTTTGCATCATACAAATTTGCATACTATATTTGTTTGCAGAATTTTAATCGCTGATTGTGTGCTTTAATTAATTTTTTCTACCATAAAGTTTTTTTTCGCGTTCCGCCATGACTATAATGCACATTTCATACAACAAAGTTTGATGGCTAGTTGCAAAAAAAAAAATCCCGAAAAATTAAATTTGCAAAAAGGAAAATTTTTGCATTATTATATTCGCTTGCAGAATGTTAATCGCTAATTGAGTTTTTTAATTAATTTTTTTTACCATAAATCCATTTTTCGTGTTCCCCCATTATTTTGCAATTTGTGAAGTGCGGTTTTTTTAAATTTATAATCTATTATTATTTATTTTAACACGGCGAGGTAGCAAAATTGTTGCTAAACTCTGAGAAAGAGCTATTATTCGGCTCTTGCTCATTGATAAATGAGCGAGGCTGGCTCGAGCCTAAAATTCTGGCGAAAATGCAACTTATTATTTTATTTAATTAATATATTAGTTACTTTATTGTTATTTTATTGTTTTTAATTGTTTAAAATTTACATTCGCAATTTCTAATAAAATATCCTTTAAAAGTACATTTATTGTTTTTAAATCCTTTAAATGGCAGTGGGAATCATTTGGGTTGTTTAATATTATAAAGCACCAGGAATGCATATGTACATATTTTACGTGTGGTTGTAAGCATTTTATCTGTATCTTTACATATTTTTAAATGCTATTTTAGGCACAAACTCTGTAATTTTACATGAAATTCGTATGTTCCTAAACATTTTTTAAGCACATAAATAGGTATGATTACATACTTTATGCCTAACTAATGTACACACAATGTATGTAAGTATTTGACTTTAGGCACAAAAATGTATTTTTACTGAAATTATAGTAGGAGAAAAAATACCTACTATAAATGGGGTAAAGTTACATGAATTTTTATTAGAGTGTAGCAAAATCAATACTCAAAACACATAAATGTAAGAACACACAACACTACATATAATTTCTTTAATTTACAGAAAAAATTCGAAACAAGAGTGCCGGTGTTAAGTAACAGTGTTAAATAAATTTTAACATTTTGGTTTTGGTAGTATGCACTCTAAAAAATGCTTGTAAAATTGCTACTATTAAGCTTGTAATTTTTCATGTAAAATTACAAAAAATGCGTAAATTTTGGCACAATGTATGTAAAAATCTGAATTACATACATTTGTTTACACAATTAAGCACAAAATATAGTATTGTGCATGTTGGTAAACATGTTTGTATGTTTCTAAACATTTATTCTGTACAGTTACATACATTGTGCCAACAAGTATAAATCTATAGAGAGACTACCGTCCTCATCAAATTTTGTTGTTGTGTGGCGAACTTGGGAAAGGCTAAGAAAACATGTTGATAATGTTGTTAAGAGAAAAAATGAGTTGGAAGAGCATTTTTAGAAACATTTATTCGTTTTTTGCTTTGAAAAAAACTTCTTTGATCAGTGTTGCCAAGTTTGTTTTTTCCATTTAGGGGGTTTTAATGAGTGTAGTAAATTTTTTTCAACTACTGTTTTTAATAATTTTTGTTAATATTATTTTAAAATTTTTTTAAATAATTTATTTTTTTATACAAATAATATATAATTAATTTTCACCGTTCTTGTTAATTTAAATATATATTGTTTTTGTTAAAATAAACTATATTTTAAAAAATAAAACTATATTAACTATCAATTTTATGTTAAAAAAAACCCAAAATTGACAAATGTTTATTGGCACGGCAATTTTTTGCATGTTGAGGCAACATTGGAATCTCTTAAATCCTCTTAAAAATCTGAAAATTCTCTTAAAAATCTGAAAAAACTCACTCAACCTCAATGCTTTTTATATAGGGAAATGTGTAAAAAAACACTCAATCTCTCATTTGTTTACAATGTTTATCACTCACTCACTTTGTTGAGTGAGTTTTTTCAGATTTTTAAGAGAATTTTCAGATTTTTAAGAGGATTTAAGAGATTCCAATGTTGCTTCAACATTCAAAAAATTCCTGTGCCAACAAACATTTGTCAATAGTGTCAATTTTGGGTTTTTTAAAACTAATATTGATAGTTAATATAGTTTTATTTTTTTTAAATATAGTTTATTTTAACAAAAACAATATATATTTAAATTAACAAGAACGGTGAAAATGAATAATATATTTTATTTGTATAAAAAAATAAATTATTTAAAAAAATTTTAAAATTATATTAACAAAAATTATTAAAAGCAGTAGTTGAAAAAAATTTACTACACTCATTAAAAAAACCCTAAATGGAAAATCAAACTTGACAACATTGATCAAAAAAGTTTTTTTCAAAAGAAAAAAATTAAAATGTTTCTCAAAATGCTCTTCCAACTGATTTTTTCTCTTAACATTATCAACATGTTTTTTAGCCTTTCCCAAGTTCGCCACACAACAACAAAATTTGGTGAGGACGGTAGTCTCTCTATAGGTTTATACTTGTTGATTTAATACAACCTGTGTTTCAAAAGAACGTGTGAGGCCAATAGCTCTTTAAATGTTTCTAAAGAGTGTTTAGCAACATTTCTTTTTATTAAGAGTCTTATTTTTTCAGAAATCTACTAAGAAACCTACCACCAATAGACGTACCAATGCATCGAGAGATCTTTCGAAGAGCGGACGTTTGTACACACTGATGCAGTGTCGCCCAAACACTTGTTAGAACGACGAAGATTAATCGGCTTTTTACACGTACACAACCCGAACGTCAACGAAACAAAAAGCAAAGAGCATAAAAATAACAAAAAAAAAAAAACATTAGTTGCACGTCTGCCATACTCATTCCATACTACACTTACGTACTCAAATAGTACTCTTTTTTTTTGTTCACAAGCTGTCCCCAAACCGATTTAGAACCAAAGAGTAAATATTCCCTTATTTAAGGGAATTTTTGGTATGAAATTGCAGAAATTTGGTTTGAAAGTACAGAAATTGCCTTAATGTGCAGGAATGTCAGAAATATGTGCTGCCATATAAATTTTACCCAAATTTTGTGTTAAAAATGTTAGGTTCAGATGGAAATTAAAAAATCTCCAAAAATAAATACAAAAAAAAAATTGGTCCGATCGGGTCAAAATTTTTACCACAGGTAAAACTTTTAATTGGGCTTGCAAAACAACTTTGTTTTTTTTGTCGGTTGGGAGTTATTTCGGTTCAAAGTTTGAAGTTGGACTTGCTTATAACTGCGTGATTTGGACATTAAACTTTTAAGTAAGTTTTTCGATAAATCCAGCAGGGGTGGCATTTTTAAATTTTTTTCATTGGATTTTTCTTTTATAGCAACACACTGGGCTCCTCGAGGCAAAAAATCGATATATCACACTTTAAAATCTGAGTGTAAATGCCGTTCGGTAAAAAAAAAATTTTAATTTGCTTTGCAAGGTATACCGCCTGTAAGGTGGTACGGTCTAATGTCCAGACATGTCCCATTTTAAGAGATATTCTATAAAAAAAAAAGGAATTTCTAAGTTTTTCGTATGAATAGGTTTGTAATTTTAATGTCAAATTAATACATCTTAACCTCTAGTCGATTTAAGAGAATACGTGTTTCAGTTTTTTTTTTTGAAATTCGCGTTTTACCAGAAATTTGATTGGTGGTAAAGGCTTTGTTGTAAACAGGGCAATATGGTTATCAAACTTTTAATTTATATTTAAACAAATTTTTAAATATATTAATACTACAAAAATTTTGCGTGAACTTGAGTCGTTTATGCCGAACAAAATGTTTTTATTCCTTTATAATTAAACCATGGATAAAACAACATACCGAAAATTGGTCAAATAAGCAACAATAAATCAAAATTTTTCAGGTGTGTATCGCTCCATTCCTTGTTGTCAAATAATTTGCTTTCTGTCTATAACATAGATGTCAAAGCGCTATGACATTTGACGCCATTTGCAAAAATTAAAGCACATTCACATTATGATATTACTTTTGCGCCACCCTGTACGTACATAATATCAAAAAGCTATACTTTTTAAAACATTTTTTTGGATTAAAAAAACTTAATAACAGATCTAATTGAAACATTTCTAATTTAAAAAAAGTTGAGCAGAATTTTTAATACATTTTATGTTGAAATAAATTTTTATTTGATACATTTTATGTTGAAATAAATTTTTATTTGATACATTTTTGTTGAAATAAATTTTTATTTGATACATTTCGTTAACAAAATAAAATTTTATTTGAAAAAAATTTGAGGAAAATATTTTTTTATTTTACTAGATTTTGGTTCAAATAATATTTCAAAATATTTTAATCGAATTAGATTCGAATAAAATACATTTTTATTTTGTTTGAAGGCAAATGAAATATTTATTAGAAAATTTTGTTTTATATTTTTACAAATTAAAATATTTTAATATAATAATAAAATTTTTAAAGAAATAAATTTTAATTGAAATTTGATGAAGAGATTTTTCAATTAAAAAAAAGTATTTGAGTTCTGCTCAAATAAAAGTAACAATTAAAAAAATATTTATTTCTATCTCATACCAAATAAATATTAAGGTTATTAATATTTTTATTTGAAAACGATCAATTAATTTAAAAATAATTTTAATTTTTTGGAAACAAATAAAAATTAAAAATTATTTAATTTTTTCTGTAAAATTCAAATAAAAGTAATTGAAGATAGCAGCTATGCCCAAAGTTATCCATGTCACATTTATATGGAAATATCTGTGGTTAACGTTTTACCTTGATTATGTTGGAAATAAAGATATTCGTCCTATGCCTTATTGGCCTTACACCATTTATAATTAAAACTCGGCATAATTAAACCCAAAACAGGCAAATTTTACCAAAAACCGGCAAATTTATACTTTTTTTGTAAATATGGCATTCTTCCACCATAACTAAATACACAAAATGTTGCAACTCAACATAAAAATGTTGCAACTCAACTTAATTTTAATAGAAAAATGTTTTACATCGAGTTGGCCCGAGTTCGATTGTTTTTCGAAAGAGTTAAGAGTAGCATAATTTCTCTCTATAATATATACTCTTTGATTTTGCATATGTTTTTTTCCCTTGTTTTGTAAGTATCTGAAGTTTTCTTAAGAATATATATTCAAATCTATTTGTTATAGTTGTGGATATTTATTTTTAAGGGTCACCAGGTGAGATTTATATTGCCTTTGGTTTTTTATGAAGTTTTAAAAATTTCAATTGAAACAAGAGGAAAATGTTAAAACTTAACGAAAGTAATTAAAAACACAATTTTGAAACACCACCTTTAGGTTACAATTTTCATTTCAAGAAATCATTAAACCATGGATAAAACAACATACCGAAAATTGGTCAAATAAGCAACAATAAATCAAAATTTTTCAGGTGTGTATCGCTCCATTCCTTGTTGTCAAATAATTTGCTATCTGTCTGTAACATAGATGTCAAAGCGCTATGACATTTGACGCCATTTGCAAAAATTAAAGCACATTCACATTATGATATTACTTTTGCGCCACCCTGTACGTACATAACATCAAAAAGCTATACTTTTTAAAACATTTTTTTGGATTAAAAAAACTTAATAACAGATCTAATTGAAACATTTCTAATTTAAAAAAAGTTGAGCAGAATTTTTAATACATTTTATGTTGAAATAAATTTTTATTTGATACATTTTATGTTGAAATAAATTTTTATTTGATACATTTTTGTTGAAATAAATTTTTATTTGATACATTTCGTTAGCAAAATAAAATTTTATTTGAAAAAAATTTGAGGAAAATATTTTTTTATTTTACTAGATTTTGGTTCAAATAATATTTCAAAATATCTTAATCGAATTAGATTCGAATAAAATACATTTTTATTTTGTTTGAAGGCAAATGAAATATTTATTAGAAAATTTTGTTTTATATTTTTACAAATTAAAATATTTTAATATAATAATAAAATTTTTAAAGAAATAAATTTTAATTGAAATTTGATGAAGAGATTTTTCAATTAAAAAAAAAGTATTTGAGTTCTGCTCAAATAAAAGTAACAATTAAAAAAATATTTATTTCTATCTCGTACCAAATAAATATTAAGGTTATTAATATTTTCATATATTTAGTTAGAATATTCTTCTACCTCAAGTCCAAATTCTAATATGATATTGTCATATTAGATTTTTATTTGTTGTTTCAAAAAGGGTTGATCATTTTCATGATAGACAATACAATTGTTTCGTAGACATCACTCTACTCTTCAGTTGTCCGCTAAGAAAATGATAACTTTCCTACTCAAACCGAGACATTACATAAGGTACAAAAAACCAACGGGATGAGAATTTTGTACTTTCGTATATGAACTGTCTGATTTGGTAAAACCAGTTATAAATCAACTCCAGACATACATATAAATAGTACCCAAAGGGTACTTTTATGTAATTGTTGCTTTCAAAAAGGAGTTGATTTATAACTGGTTTTACCAAATCAGACAGTTCATATACGAAAGTACAAAATTCTCATCCCGTTGGTTTTTTGTACCTTATGTAATGTCTCGGTTTGAGTAGGAAAGTTATCATTTTCTTAGCGGACAACTGAAGAGTAGAGTGATGTCTACGAAACAATTGTATTGTCTATCATGAAAATGATCAACCCTTTTTGAAACAACAAATAAAAATCTAATATGACAATATCATATTAGAATTTGGACTTGAGGTAGAAGAATATTCTAACTAAATATATGAAAATATAGAAAGTCCGAAAAAACAATTTTTGAATTTTTAATGCAAAAATTAAAATAATTGTTGAAAATAAGCACACCACGGCTAAAATCTCATTCAAATATTTATTTTGTTTTGAGTTTAAAATTAGTTGTTTTTAGAAAATGTATTGACAACAGTCATACATATAAATAGTACCCAAAGGGTACTTTTATGTAATTGTTGCTTTCAAAAAGGAGTTGATTTATAACTGGTTTTACCAAATCAGACAGTTTATATACGAAAGTACAAAATTCTCATCCCGTTGGTTTTTTGTACCTTATGTAATGTCTCGGTTTGAGTAGGAAAGTTATCATTTTCTTAGCGGACAACTGAAGAGTAGAGTGATGTCTACGAAACAATTGTATTGTCTATCATGAAAATGATCAACCCTTTTTGAAACAACAAATAAAAATCTAATATGACAATATCATATTAGAATTTGGACTTGAGGTAGAAGAATATTCTAACTAAATATATGAAAATATAGAAAGTCCGAAAAAACAATTTTTGAATTTTTAATGCAAAAATTAAAATAATTGTTGGTTATTAATATTTTTTTTTGAAAACGATCAATTAATTTAAAAATAATTTTAATTTTTTGGAAACAAATAAAAATTAAAAATTATTTAATTTTTTCTGTAAAATTCAAATAAAAGTAATTGAAGATAGCAGCTATGCCCAAAGTTATCCATGTCACATTTACATATATGGAAATATCTGTGGTTAACGTTTTACCTTGATTATGTTGGAAATAAAGATATTCGTCCTATGCCTTATTGGCCTTACACCATTTATAATTAAAACTCGGCATAATTAAACCCAAAACAGGCAAATTTTACCAAAAACCGGCAAATTTATACTTTTTTTTGTAAATATGACATTCTTCCTCCATAACTAAATACACAAAATGTTGCAACTCAACAAAAAAATGTTGCAACTCAACTTAATTTTAATAGAAAAATGTTTTATATCGAGTTGGCCCGAGTTCGATTGTTTTTCGAGAGAGTTAAGAGTAGCATAATTTCTCTCTATAATATATACTCTTTGATTTTGCATATGTTTTTTTCCCTTGTTTTGTAAGTATCTGAAGTTTTCTTAAGAATATATATTCAAATCTATTTGTTATAGTTGTGGATATTTATTTTTAAGGGTCACCAGGTGAGATTTATATTGCCTTTGGTTTTTTATGAAGTTCTAAAAATTTTAATTGAAACAAGAGGAAAATGTTAAAACTTAACGAAAGTAATTAAAAACACAATTTTGAAACACCACCTTTAGGTTACAATTTTCATTTCAAGAAATCATTAAACCATGGATAAAACAACATACCGAAAATTGGTCAAATAAGCAACAATAAATCAAAATTTTTCAGGTGTGTATCGCTCCATTCCTTGTTGTCAAATAATTTGCTATCTGTCTATAACATAGATGTCAAAGCGCTATGACATTTGACGCCATTTGCAAAAATTAAAGCACATTCACATTATGATATTACTTTTGCGCCACCCTGTACGTACATAACATCAAAAAGCTATACTTTTTAAAACATTTTTTTGGATTAAAAAAACTTAATAACAGATCTAATTGAAACATTTCTAATTTAAAAAAAGTTGAGCAGAATTTTTAATACATTTTATGTTGAAATAAATTTTTATTTGATACATTTTATGTTGAAATAAATTTTTATTTGATACATTTTTGTTGAAATAAATTTTTATTTGATACATTTCGTTAGCAAAATAAAATTTTATTTGAAAAAATTTGAGGAAAATATTTTTTTATTTTACTAGATTTTGGTTCAAATAATATTTCAAAATATCTTAATCGAATTAGATTCGAATAAAATACATTTTTATTTTGTTTGAAGGCAAATGAAATATTTATTAGAAAATTTTGTTTTATATTTTTACAAATTAAAATATTTTAATATAATAATAAAATTTTTAAAGAAATAAATTTTAATTGAAATTTGATGAAGAGATTTTTCAATTAAAAAAAAGTATTTGAGTTCTGCTCAAATAAAAGTAACAATTAAAAAAATATTTATTTCTATCTCGTACCAAATAAATATTAAGGTTATTAATATTTTCATATATTTAGTTAGAATATTCTTCTACCTCAAGTCCAAATTCTAATATGATATTGTCATATTAGATTTTTATTTGTTGTTTCAAAAAGGGTTGATCATTTTCATGATAGACAATACAATTGTTTCGTAGACATCACTCTACTCTTCAGTTGTCCGCTAAGAAAATGATAACTTTCCTACTCAAACCGAGACATTACATAAGGTACAAAAAACCAACGGGATGAGAATTTTGTACTTTCGTATATGAACTGTCTGATTTGGTAAAACCAGTTATAAATCAACTCCTTTTTGAAAGCAACAATTACATAAAAGTACCCTTTGGGTACTATTTATATGTATGTCTGTTGTCAATACATTTTGTAAAAACAACTAATTTTAAACTCAAAACAAAATAAATATTTGAATGAGATTTTAGCCGTGGTGTGCTTATTTTCAACAATTATTTTAATTTTTGCATTAAAAATTCAAAAATTGTTTTTTCGGACTTTCTATATTTTCATATATTTAGTTAGAATATTCTTCTACCTCAAGTCCAAATTCTAATATGATATTGTCATATTAGATTTTTATTTGTTGTTTCAAAAAGGGTTGATCATTTTCATGATAGACAATACAATTGTTTCGTAGACATCACTCTACTCTTCAGTTGTCCGCTAAGAAAATGATAACTTTCCTACTCAAACCGAGACATTACATAAGGTACAAAAAACCAACGGGATGAGAATTTTGTACTTTCGTATATGAACTGTCTGATTTGGTAAAACCAGTTATAAATCAACTCCTTTTTGAAAGCAACAATTACATAAAAGTACCCTTTGGGTACTATTTATATGTATGTCTGGAGTTGATTTATAACTGGTTTTACCAAATCAGACAGTTCATATACGAAAGTACAAAATTCTCATCCCGTTGGTTTTTTGTACCTTATGTAATGTCTCGGTTTGAGTAGGAAAGTTATCATTTTCTTAGCGGACAACTGAAGAGTAGAGTGATGTCTACGAAACAATTGTATTGTCTATCATGAAAATGATCAACCCTTTTTGAAACAACAAATAAAAATCTAATATGACAATATCATATTAGAATTTGGACTTGAGGTAGAAGAATATTCTAACTAAATATATGAAAATATAGAAAGTCCGAAAAAACAATTTTTGAATTTTTAATGCAAAAATTAAAATAATTGTTGAAAATAAGCACACCACGGCTAAAATCTCATTCAAATATTTATTTTGTTTTGAGTTTAAAATTAGTTGTTTTTACAAAATGTATTGACAACAGACATACATATAAATAGTACCCAAAGGGTACTTTTATGTAATTGTTGCTTTCAAAAAGGAGTTGATTTATAACTGGTTTTACCAAATCAGACAGTTCATATACGAAAGTACAAAATTCTCATCCCGTTGGTTTTTTGTACCTTATGTAATGTCTCGGTTTGAGTAGGAAAGTTATCATTTTCTTAGCGGACAACTGAAGAGTAGAGTGATGTCTACGAAACAATTGTATTGTCTATCATGAAAATGATCAACCCTTTTTGAAACAACAAATAAAAATCTAATATGACAATATCATATTAGAATTTGGACTTGAGGTAGAAGAATATTCTAACTAAATATATGAAAATATAGAAAGTCCGAAAAAACAATTTTTGAATTTTTAATGCAAAAATTAAAATAATTGTTGGTTATTAATATTTTTATTTGAAAACGATCAATTAATTTAAAAATAATTTTAATTTTTTGGAAACAAATAAAAATTATTTAATTTTTTCTGTAAAATTCAAATAAAAGTAATTGAAGATAGCAGCTATGCCCAAAGTTATGCATGTCACATTTACATATATGGAAATATCTGTGGTTAACGTTTTACCTTGATTATGTTGGAAATAAAGATATTCGTCCTATGCCTTATTGGCCTTACACCATTTATAATTAAAACTCGGCATAATTAAACCCAAAACAGGCAAATTTTACCAAAAACCGGCAAATTTATACTTTTTTTTGTAAATATGACATTCTTCCTCCATAACTAAATACACAAAATGTTGCAACTCAACAAAAAAATGTTGCAACTCAACTTAATTTTAATAGAAAAATGTTTTATATCGAGTTGGCCCGAGTTCGATTGTTTTTCGAGAGAGTTAAGAGTAGCATAATTTCTCTCTATAATATATACTCTTTGATTTTGCATATGTTTTTTTCCCTTGTTTTGTAAGTATCTGAAGTTTTCTTAAGAATATATATTCAAATCTATTTGTTATAGTTGTAGATATTTATTTTTAAGGGTGACCAGGTGAGATTTATATTGCCTTTGGTTTTTTATGAAGTTTTAAAAATTTCAATTGAAACAAGAGGAAAATGTTAAAACTTAACGAAAGTAATTAAAAACACAATTTTGAAACACCACCTTTAGGTTACAATTTTCATTTCAAGAAATCATTCCCTATAAACAATTTCACTGGAATTCAAGTTGAAATCTACTTCAATTCCAGCCCTGTTTTCCAGTTTCAAGGCTTGAATACAACTTTTATTACATTTTATTTCAATAGCATACTCCAGCAAAAGGGAAACAAAAATTCAAGTTTGAAATATTTTTGTTAAATATACAAATGCTAGAATTTGAAATATACTTTATTTCAAGCAAAATTTAAAGCACTTGAATTTTTAAGACCTATGTGCTTATTGGGATTATTATTTTATTTTTATATATAGATATATTTTGTTTTTTTTTGCCTCATGATTAAACGATAATAGTTAGATTTAAATTAATTTGTTGTTTTTATTTTATTTCATAATTTTTTTTTTGCCGGTTTTTCTTAATGAAATTATATTTCAATTTAAATCGTACTGATTTAGATGAAATTTATGGAATATATTTTAATTTCAAAGATATTTTTAAATGAAGATTTGTGAATTGATCAATAAAATCATGATGATTTTGTGCTAAATTTTGTTCTGATCTGTTTGATTTCGAGCTAAAGTTTCCGTTGCTGTAGATAATTTTTTTTGGGATCATAAATTTTCGATTTTAGGTATTTATTCTATTTATGGTCAAGGATGGGAGAGAAAAAAGACAGATACATAAACATCCTGTATCGTCAAACAGGTTTGTACAATTTATATCTACCAGGATTGGTACTTTATCTTTTGTCTAGTTTTTTTCTCAATTCTTCCTCAGTTTCTACATTTCCTTTTGCTGCACGTGTAATAAAATAATTTATAAGTGGCATTGTGGTATTGGGTATGACGAAGCCTTGAACCCCCCCCCCCCCCCAAACAACGAGCAATAAGGCCGGAGTAATAACGTCCACCTGCTTCATGTTTGCCCTAATCAACATCTACCATTTCTCTAACATATGTGACCTTCTCCGAGAAAATGGACCTAGTTTGTCAAAAACTTGGGAAAATCGATATTTTCTCATTTTTATCGATTTTCCCAAGTTTTTGACACACTAGGTTTTTTGAAACACTAAGGTCACATATGTTGCATGCTACACGTTCACCATTATTCGTTCTTTTCGTTCAATCGTTCATTTCGTTATTTTGTTTTAGTCATTGAAAATTTGTATCCCTTTCTTATTAATTTTATTACAGAATTAAATGTTTATCTTAATAATTTAAAATTTTTAATAAAATTGTAATTTTCTGACGCTATTAGTCTATGCACAATAAAAGAGATAAAATGTCACTTTTAGTTTTCATTTTAATTTTGTAATAGAAAAACAACTAAAAATTTGGTAAAAAAAGAATGGGAAAGTGTTTAGTTTTTTATTATTTGTCGGTAAAAATTAATATTTCATAAATTTCTATATTTCTTATCCATGAAATGGTCAAGTGTTCTCCACAACTTTGCAATTGATATCATTTTGACGTTTCACTGAAATGGTTTTGACATTTCATATCATATAATTTACGCGCGTGAAGAAACCAAACTTTTTCGATATTTTTTTTTTGATATTTCATATCATATAACTTATTGCATTTGAAGACACCGGGTTAGCACGCGTGCAATTTACAATTGTTTATATTATATATATTTAAAGGAAAGCTGGTCAATATTTTGTTACAAATAAAGCCCCCCATACATTTGCAATATTATGTATAATATAATGGCACAGTATTTTTTTCGTTTTGCCACACAATGAATTGCAACATATATGTTACAAAAGATCGCCACAATATTTTATGCAATATATGAATTCAACATAACCTCAAAACGCATAGAAACTTAAACAGGGCAAAATTAAAATTGCACAGTGTTGCCAATATATTATGCAATATTTCAAGTTGTCCAATAAAAATCAAAAGTGTTTTGATTCACTACATAATATTGCTCAACCTTCAATTTAATACATACACGGCCAATGCTTGCACCACTTGGAAAGTTGTACCATAATATTGCAAATGTATGGCCCGCTTTATATTTAAGGATTTTTTTCTTAATTGTCTATAAATTTTTATATTCATTTATAAAATTAATGCAGTTTCCATTATTTGTAATTGTCGCCATAATGCGCAATTACAAAAGCACCTCCCAGTATCGATGCTCTCAATGAACTAAAACAGCAAAAACAGTAACATCGATACACACGATGCAAAATTGAGTTTGGAAACTCAAAATATCAAAAAATTTTGATAACACGAATTAAACACGTGCACAGATACAACTACTTGTGCAAGTTTCGGTATGTCTACTGATGTGAATACGTATTGATAAGTAGTTTAGTGTTTCTGGTATAGTTGATGTTGTTATTCTTTCTAGTAGATTGTGTGTAAATGAATAAAGAGAGAATGAGCGTAATATATTTGTTTTACTATGGTATGCTCAAACAAATAAAACAGATAATGAAGATTGTACAATAGATACTTATTGTACGCTGCCAATAAATATATTGTGAAAATTTCGACCAAATCAACCCCATGTCTTCCTTCGACCTCTTTTTCACTAATTTTATTTAAATTAAATACAATTTTTTGTTTTAATTGAATTTTATTAATTTTTAAATACAAATTTCACAACAAATTTAATCTTTAATCACTTGATTATTTGTTTCCACAAGAATTACTTGAAAATATTTGTGGTACAATAATTATTTGAGAACAAGAAACAAATAAATGCTTCACTCAATACAAAACAAGAAATAACTGGTATTGTGTTTATGAATAAAGTCAGTGCGTTGAAACAAAGCATAACAATATCAGTTACAGTTCTTCTCTTATTTATACCAATAGTAACAGTTATATATATGGTATATTTTTTTTGGAAATACGTCTTTAACACGAATGTCAACACGATACATTATCGGCCATATAGACTACCAAGTATGCTGTACAGCATGCTGGCCAGCTGTATGAATTTGACCATGTAAAGTCTAATTTGACGGTTTGTCAAGCATGTTGCACGAAAAACAAAATTTTTTGATTTTTCGGCAAGTTTGACAAACACGCTTTACCGTCTATTGAAAAAAATCATCAAACATTGGAGAATTTTACATTACACTATGGAACATTTTTGGGATTATTGTCTGGGGGGTGAGAAATTCCAAGTCAGGGTGATGGTACTAGGTCAGTATAGTAAAACCCTCAAAGGGTTTGGCGTTCGTATGTGTCATTTTTATGACCTTTTAAATTTTTTCCTTATCTTGATGTTTTTTCGCTTAGTTGTAACATTTTGGCAAAAACGTAGTTTAACATAACTCGAGAACCACTTGTCCGATTTTGATGAAACAAATTTAGAAAAATTTAGAATTACAATTTCTCTAATCTGTTTCTATACCGTTTTCCTATATGTGCAACACTTTCGAAGTTAAAAATGAATGTATGAAGGGAAAAAAGTATTTTTTGCCTAAAAATTTAAATATTTTTTTTTAAAAATTCATAAAAAATCCAAAATGGAAAAAAGTGCCAAAACTAATTACTTTCGCGTAAAGTCACATAACTCATGAGCAAAAAAAGGCATAGATCATGAAAATCGATGCACGCGTTTCTCATTTATTCACAATTAGGTAAATGTATGAATTTCAAAAATTTATTTATTGACAGTTCAAAACTCAGCTTGAAGGCGGTTTTACTGCATAAGACCAATAAAAAACCTTCAGTTCCAATCGCCTACAGTACAGAAACGAAAGAAACATGTGATGCACTGGAAAATATTTTAAAAATGGTTAACTACGCCAAACATATGTAGCGCATATGCTGCGATTTAAAAGTTGTAGCAATGCTTTGCGGTCTTCAAAGCGGCTATATAAAATATATGTGCTTTTTGTGCGATTGGGACATACGATTTTCCGGTGACCAATATGCATGCCACGGATGGAAACTCAGAGAGCACAGCAGGTTACAAACGGCCAATATTATTCGTGAGCCTCTAGTGCCGAAGGAGAAGATATTGCTGCCTCCACTGCATATTAAACTTGGAATTGTTAAGAATTTTATCAAAACTGTCGCCAAAAGAGATGAAGTTTTCTTGTGTTTGAAACTAATTTACCCGAGACTCAGCGAAAGTAAAATTAAAGAAGGTAAGTTATAATATCACATTTATTTCCCATGATTTTCCATCTTAACAAATTAATTTTTTCCAATCAGGCGTACTAAATGGTCCAGATATACGAAAGCTGATTAAAAGTGACGCATTCAACAATATTTTGATTGACGCTGAATTGAATGCATGGCAGGCAATCAAAGAAGTAATAGAAGGCTTGTTGGGAAAGCATCGTTCTAACAACTACGATGTTTCTGTCGCAAGGATGTTAAGAGCATTCTCGGAAATTAGTGTCCACATGTCCTTGAAAATCCATTATTTACATCATCATCTGGACTACTTCAGCAAACAATTGGCTACCGAATCTGATGAACAAGGTGAACGCTATCATCAAGTTGCTATGCCATTTGAAATGAGGTAATACTGATTTTTTATTTTTTCAAACTCATTTTAATAAAACAAAAACTTACAGATATAGAGGCAAAAAGTCGCCGAGTGCAATAATTGCGGAAATTTGCTGGTGGAGTAAGTTAGTGTGGCAAGACAAGGATGATCTTGATGATAAAGAATTTTCAGGAGATGCAGAAGGGCCAACAGTGGAGTCACACATTGACATTATGTGTGGTTCAGAAACTGATGATAGCGATGAATGCGATGCCACTAGTCCCGAACAACCACCATCGAAAAAGTCTAGGCAATATTTATTAAAATAAATAAAAATAAATAAATAAAATAAAAATAAAAAATTATAAAAATGTTTACTTAATTTTTTTAGTAGTTTATGGCCAGAAGTCTGGAGTTATTGGGGAAAATTTATGAAAAAGGCGATAAATGACACTTTTTTGAATAAAAACAAATATCAATATTCTTGTCAAAATGGGATACCTTCACTTAATTGTAAATAAAAGCAGAACGCGTTAAATTTTGTTTATAGGTTATGTGACTTTACATGAAATTAATAACACTTGATCCTTTTTTCCGTTTTGGATTTTTTATGAATTTAAAAAAAAAAAATTTTAATTTTTAGGCAAAAAAATATTTTTTTTTCTCCACAAATTTATTTTTACCGGCAAAACTGTGGATTATAAAGAAAAACGTTATATGAACGGATTAAAGAAATTGTAATTCTAAATTTTTCTAAATTTGTTTCATCAAAATCGGACAAGTGGTTCTCGAGTTATGTTAAACTACGTTTTTGCCAAAATGTTACAACTAAGCGAAAAAACATCAAGATAAGGAAAAAATTTAAAAGGTCATAAAAATGACACATACGAACGCCAAACCCTTTGAGGGTTTTACTATACTGACCTAGTACCATCACCCTGACTTAGAATTTCTCACCCCCCAGATTGGCTGTTGTACTGTGTTATTAATAAGTTATTTTGTGACAAGAAAGGGATAACGTTAATAAATAAACTAAAAAATGCAAAAACAGAAAATCAAAAATGAAATTCCAAGAAAAAAATTAATAAAAATAATTTCGTCATTATCATCCGCTGTGTTGATTTTGTGGTTTTGAAGTAAAGTTTTACAGCATGCTTGTCCGTGTATTCCAAAAACCATTTTTTGTTTGTCAAACAAGCTGGATAGCAGCTTGATCGTACAAAGGCCGCTTATGTCAATAGCGGCCTATATACGAGCAAGCATGCTGTAAAATGTACCTTCAAAAACACAAAATTAACACAGCGGATGATAATGACGAAATTATTTTTATTAATTTTTTTTCTTTGAATTTAATTTTTTTTTGTTTTTGCATTTTTTAGTTTATTTATTAACGTTATCCCTTTTTTTGTTGAGAAAAAACTAATTAAAAATGTAAAATTCCCTAATGTTTGATGAATTTTTCCATTACACTGTAAAGCGTGTTTGTCAAACCTGCCGAAAAATCAAAAAATATTGTTTTTCGTCCAACATGTTTGACAAGCTTTCAAATTAGACACTACATGATCAAATTCATACATCCGTCCAGCATGCTGTACAGCATGCTTGATTTTAAACTTCCAAAATAAAAAAGATTAGTAATTTTTTTTGTTAATTTTAGCTAACGGGTTTCAAAATTAGTAAAATTAAATTTGTAGATTTAGCAACTCAAATTAGTAAAAAATTCTGTAATTTGTAAAATGAGAATACCAAATTATTTTACTAAAAAACAACTTTATACTAAAAATTAGTATAATACTAGTATAATAAAATTGGAAACCGTTTAATAATTTTTATACTAACTTGTTTTTTTTAGTGTATTCAATAAATGTCTTATTCAAAGAATCGGTTTGATTTTTGTTGACTCATTTTATATAACTTTTAAAATGTATAAAATTTAACAAATCATTTTAACTAAAAATGGTTAATTCGCGAATTATTTCATAAAATAAATTATTTAATCGAATCAATATTAATTCGATACAAATTGTACTAAATCATTATCTCACTTTATTCAATATCAAGTCATTGATTTAAATTATAATATAAATTATTCACTGATTCATAAAAACAAAACTTTTTTTATGCGAATTGATTCAAAATAGAATTATCTTTTTCAGAGAAAAAATATCTCTAAAAATTTGGAACTAATTTATGTAGTATTGGCATAAGTTAATATCTGAACTAAAATTTTTTTGTTATTATTTAATTTATCTCAAAAACCTTTATTTTAATTTGATTGCTAATTATCAGGGCAAGGACTTTCATGCACTAAAAAATCGAAAATATGCGCTTAAAA
Source organism: Leucophora obtusa (assembly GCA_949987735.1). Lineage (NCBI taxonomy): Eukaryota > Metazoa > Arthropoda > Insecta > Diptera > Anthomyiidae > Leucophora > Leucophora obtusa. The sequence goes on along the minus strand of OX465295.1, from coordinate 267,101,836 downwards.
TATGTACTATAAAATAGAAAATATGCACTTAAATATGCATTTATAACGAAATATGCACTAAAAACCAAAAAATATGCAATTAAAAATAAATGTTTTTTTAATTATACCCTTCAAACTTTTGGAAATTATCTTCCAATAAGATAATAAAGCGGTATCTTCTATTTTTCATTTGAATAAAAATAACCAACGGGAAATGTTATATCGGTCAAAAACAAGTTATACATGTCCCGTCGTTTCGCTGGGTCACGTCTAGGAATCGAGATATGTATATCGATTTGAAGTTAGTAACTATCATATAGGGGAAATTGTCACATTTGGTGGTCCTTTTTTTGACATAACTCGAGAACCACTAGTCCGATTTTGCTCAAACAATTTTAAAAAAATTAAAAATTACAATTCCTTTAATCTGTTCATATAACGCTTTTCTACATACTCAACGGTTTTGCCGGTAAAAATAAATGTATGAAGAAAAAAAATATTTTTTGCCTAAAATATTAAATTTTTTTATTTTTTAAATTCATAAAAAATCCAAAACGGAAAAAAGGCAAGTCGTATTACTTTCACGCAAAGTCACATAACCTTTAAACAAAATGAGACATAGATCATGAAAATCGATGGACGCGTTTCGCTTTTATTCACAATTAAGTGAAGGTATCTCATTTTGACAAGAATATTGATTTTATGTTTCAATGAATTTGGATAATATTTATTATATATTACACTGCGGAACAGTCATTTTGCGGCCTGGAATCTAATTGCAAATTTTTACTAATTTGAGGTCGCTGATTTCAAATCTAATCTCCATTTTTCTCTATCAGCTCGACTTTTCGGGATATACCGTTATTTCCAAAATCAAGGCACTTTTACTACATATTTTGGAATAACTTGAAAACGGTTCACCATATTCAGTTAAAAAAAAATACGAAACTCGGCAACAATATTATCTTTAAGCCGTGCTCACATTGTTTTTAAATTTGCCCATTAGTTTCAGATATAATGTTGCAGTTTTGAAAAAAAGAATAACAATTTTAAAGAAAAAAAAACTTTTTTGTTCTTTAAAAATTCATAAAAAATAAAAATGCGACATGTTTTGGTCTAAAAACATTTAGTTAAACATATTTCGAATGCAATGAGCTTTATTTCATTATAATCGGTACACAACTTTTGATTTTGTTCACAATTTACTGAATTGATTAAAATCGGAATTTACATAAAAAAAAAACATTTTTTAATGTGTATGTTGGAACAAAATTGAACTTTGTTTGTGTTGACTATACATATATCAGTGGTGGGCACTAAATATCCCTGTTTTATATGTCTATGGGATAGTCGCGCAAAACCAGAACATTGGATTAAAAAGGTCTGACCTTTGAAGGAAAATATGGAGATAGGAAGAGCAAACGTGATTCATGAAGCACTGCTAAGCCGAGAGAAAATCCTTCTTCCACCACTTCACATCAGGCTTGGGCTAATCAAACAGTTCATCAAAGCCCTTGATAAGACTGGTGACTGTTTTAAATATATGTGCCAAAAATTTCCATCCCTGAGTATGGAAAAATTAAAAGCAGGCATCTTCGATGGACCGCAAATCCGAACTCTTATAAAAGATACTGTAATTGTAAACCATATGACACAAATTGAATCTGAAGCATGGTTAAGCTTTGTTTAGTAGTCAAACATTTTTTGGGGAATTATAAAGCACCAGTCGATGGGATCGACCTTGGTATCTTTTATTTTGGATGGCAACATGCTTTTATTTTGGATCGCCACATGCTGGCAGACTACTGTTGGACTTTAATAAGGGATTGTCCTGAGCAAAACCATGACAAAAAAGCTTATAGAAAAAGTTTTTTGTAATTTGAATTAACTTTACCCGCCGGGTGCCCCGCTTGTCTGTTTTGGATAATGTTATTGGATGATGTATTTTGAAGTATCTTTTTGGTTTTTAGTATATATCGTTATTATAAAGGATCTTAATAAAAAAAATTTTTCAATACAAATTGGAATTATTTAGGGGTTTTCAGTGAAATAGCTAATAGTCTTTATCTCAAAGAGTAGGGCCAATTTGACAAACCTAATAATTCGCTAGTATTCAGCACACTAGTATTATACAGAATTAACTTTAAGCTACCATGCCGCAAAATTACTGTTCCCCAGTATAATATATGTAGTGGAAGTGCCTTCATTTTGGACATAATGGTATATCCCGAAAAGTCGAACTGATAGACTAAAAATGGAAAAGTAAAAAATTACTATAAAGTTCCAGTCAACACAAAAAAAGTTAAATTTTGTTCCCACATACACATTAAAAATTTTTATTTTATGGAAATCGTGATTTTTCTCAATTCAGTAAATTGTGAACAAAATCAAAAGTTGTGCACCGATTGCAATGAAATAAAGCTCATTTCTTTCGAAATATGTTTAACTAAATGTTTTTAGACCGAAAATTTTTATCGCATTTTGATTTTTTATGAATTTTTAAAGAACAAAAAAAAATTTTTTTTTTTTAAATTGTTATTTTTTTTTTTTTCAAAACTTTAACGATATCTATGAAACTAACGGGCAAATTTAAAAACAGTGTAAGCACGGTTTAAAGATAATATTGTTGCCGAATTTCGGATTTTTTTTTAACTGAATATAGTCAACCGTTTTCAAGTTATTCCAAAATATGTAGTGAAAGTGCCTTGATTTTGGAAATAACGGTATATCTCGAAAAGTCGAGCCGATAGAGAAAAATGGAGACTAGATTTGAAATCAGCGACCTCAAATTAGTAAAAATTTGCAACAAAGTTCCAGGCCGCACAAAAAAAGTTCAATTTTGTACCGCAGTGTTATTTATTATTAACACGTAAAATTAAAAATTATTACAGGTAATTATTAGGTTATTACATAGATACATAGGTTATAAAAATCGATGAACGCAAAACTTATTTTCGTTTGTTTGCGCCCTTTACTTCCTTGCGTGGTGGTTCGCCCACTTGTTCAGAGTTTAATTCTGCAACAATCTTGTCCATTCTTGCTTGTGATATTGGAATTATTTTGTTCGATGGGCCGGCTTCTGGTGTTGGTTTATAGGTGAAATCCGATTGATCCATTTTTTCAATAGAAAAAGGTATTTGCGCACTTCTAACAGATATGTAAACTCTTCGTTTAAGGCCTTTACGATTTACTCCACATATTTTGTTTGCGCAAGCGTAACAGTTATCGGAATTGTGCTCTCCTGGATCAGTCCAATTCATTGGTACACCAAAAGAAAGTGAACTGCGTTTCCCTTGGATCCACATGTTAAGAGCATTGTAGCACGTTTTACAAATTTTGCTGGGGCCCACGAAACGCCGCGAATTATTTCGGGTTGCTTGGGAATATCGCCATAGAGAGGACATTTACTCCCGAAAGGGGGATCTTCCGCAATAAGAATATGATTATTGCCGCAATAAAGTTTTTCTTCCAGGCGATACGATTGCGAAACATTTTCGTATTATATTGTTTGCAGGGTAAGTACATATCGCCGCTGCGCCTTAGAAAATAGCTATTTGTCGAAAAACTTTTTCGTGACAATACCTACATATCTGCTTTATTTCAGCTTTTTGCGGAACCTTTTAGCTTTTCATTTAAAAAAGAATTACTTCCAAAAAACATGGGCAAGACACAAATAAAGACCTAATTTAGATGTTACACAATTAATGTTTGAAAACAAATAGGTATTTTCTTAGGCGCTTGTTATTTTTTCTTTCATAAAAGAAGTTTTTTTAAATATTGTAATGCCACACAAACTTAAAGTGGGTTATTTTATTTATGCGTTGCGTTTATTTATGTGTAAATTGTTATTGTTACAAAAACAATTTGTAACAATACGCAAGGCGTTGCTTATTACAAAATAACCCCCAAAATTTCCAAGAAAAAACACATTTGCTCGGGGATATAAAATTTATTTGTCCAAAATTCAAAAAAGGGCCACGACAAGGACTAGAGTTTTTTGTTGCCTACGAAAGAAAAAAACCCGAATCGAAATCGGTTAACCCGCCTTGGCTGTACAGTGGCAGCCGATTTTGAACTCAGGGTTGTGGGAAAACGCGTTTAGAGTTTAAAATTATTTTTACGCTAAGAAAACAGCAAAATTTCAAAAAACCGTGTATGAACAAAATTTATATCTCGCAGTTTTTTACGTGTGCAAAAAACAAATTAAAAAAAAAACTGGTAACGGTATTTTAAGGGTAACGGTAGTCAGTTAAAACAAAACGAATTGTCTTAATTTATATGAAATACTCAATAATCACGTGCAATGACCAAGACCAGAGAATTAAAAATAGCGGTAACGGTATTTTAAGGTTATTGATATTTAATTTATTTCGGTATCGGTATTTTAACGGTATTTCAGTTATTTCGGTAACGGTATTTCGGTAACGGTATTTTAGGGGTTACGGTAGTCAGTTGAAAGGGTTTTGAATCGATAACGGTATTTTAGCGGTATTGCCTGCCAACTCTGTTTTACAATAAAAAAAATTGGAAATAGGAAAATTGACAATAGCTGTATTTTGTCCAGGGAATAGTGTCAACTAGTGTTAACTAGTGTTAATAAAAGATTGAACAGTGTTATTTAAAGTGAGTAAATATGTATATTCCAGCAACTTCCGGCATTCAATTTAGATCAATTTTTAATTTTTGTTTTATTACCAAATAAAAAAGTTAGTGCTTAACTTTTTCAAAAAAATCGTTCTGTAACTTTTATAAAAAGTTTTAAAATAAAAACAACAGAAATTTATAGAGTAAAATATAAAAATTGAAAAAATTCAAATCTTTGCCAAACTTTGTGATTTTTTTGTGCAATATGATTTATAAAATATATTGTATTACTGAAATATTATAATTAAATAAATTTGGGTGGTGACTTTTTAAGAAATATAACAGTTATTTTGGGTCTCTGATTTTGTCTCATGCCTATCAACGTTAAGTATTTAAAGCAAATCTGCATTAAACCGATTGTACAGGGTGGCAGTAATTAAAAAAAAAATTAAAAACTTTGATTCTTCTTGTGGATTATTTTTATTTGGTCTTTTAATTTTTTTTACATCAAGTCGAGAATGTGATGTCATGTAAATGGCCGCCGCCACAGTTGATTGTCATTTGAGCCCTTTTTATGGTATTTTCGAAGAAAAAAGGTCCGATGACTCCTCCAGCGAAAACAGCACACCATACAGTGACTTTGAGCGGGTGTAATGGCTCTTCGGGAGTTACACGCGGATTTTCAGTGCCCCAGAAGCGTAAATTTTGCTTATTTACGTACCCGCTAAGATGGAAATGGGCCTCATCACTCATGATTGGTGATGAATGAAAAAATGGGCTCAAATGACAATCAACTGTGGCGGCGGCCATTTACATGACATCATATTCTCGACTTGATGTAAAAAAAATTAAAAGACCAAATAAAAATAATCCACAAGAAGAATCAAAGTTTTCATTTTTTTTTTAATTGCAGCCAAAAAACATCGGAAGGTTATTTTTGCGCCACCCTGTAGTATAAAAAAATTTTAAACATGGTATATTCATAAATTTTTCGTTATAATCGAACGTACGTTAGCAAAAGTTTTTAGGAAGTAACGCGAATAAGTTACGTTAGATGTGAACATATATAAACGTTGAGTTTTCAACGTTGATAATTATCCGTGTTTTTGTTTTTGTCAATTTTTTTTTTAGTGAATTTAAATTATTTTTAATTTCTTAAAAATAGTCGGCTCTAAGCCGACTTTTAGCCGCCGCCGAGTTATTTTTGCTGAGCCGCCGCCGACCGAAACTTTACATCGGCTTCGTCCTCTGGTGACTACATGTATTTTGTTATTGTATTCAGAGCTTTGAAGAATTAATTCTTTTTTGAATGAATTCACTACCAATCGAATTCAATTTTCATTGGAATTGAATGAATTCATTTTCTTAAGTAATTCACTGAATTCGTTCAACTGAACGCGTTCATCAAACAACAAATTCAAAGAATTAATTCCATTGCAATAGTTCTCTTTATTAAATCAAATGCATTAATTCACTGGTGAACGCGTTCAATTTTATAAATCAAACGGAAAAAAAACTGAATTAATTCCCTACTGAATTAATTCACCACAGAATTCGTTCAATTTCATTTTCGTTCAGTGAATTAAAAAAAATAAAATTACATTCAGTGAATTAAAAAAAATTAAATTACATTCAGTGAATTAAATGTTTATTTTCACTAGCAAACGCTGTAAAATTGCTTAGTTGCAAATTTTATTTGTAAATAAATGAATAGCAATTGAATTAATTCGTAACAAAATAAATCGAACGAAAACAAATTGAATTAAGGAATTAATTCTTCAAAGCTCTGTTTGTATTGCATGTATTTTGTTATTGTATTTTCGTTCGTGTGAAGCAAAACGTCATATAGAAACACCACATAAAACTTCCATTAATTGCAACGATCTAGTTTGTAGGAGAATTGGAATTAGCAAACGCATATATTTACTAAAAAATATTTTTCTTTTATTTCCTTATTCTTTATTAATTATGTTGTCGAAAAATATTTCTTCTCACATAGAAAAATACAATATACATAAATTTTTATTGAGGTCAAAAAGTGCAATATTTTTCTAGCTTATAAGTTACAAAGAAAATTTTCGTTGATGTTTTTCAATATCTTTATTATTTGAAAATTAATAAAACATAATTTAAAATAATTTTTGGTCAATCATTTGAAAATTTTATTTCTTTAATTAAACAAAATTACATAAAATGAAAACATTTAAATTAAGTAAATAAAACGCATATCTTTAAAAACTTTATTTTTCACTTAAACTAAATTACATAAAATAAAAAAATTACAAAATTGTTAAAATTTCACATCATTTTAACTTAACGGAAGCATATCGTATGTATGTTGATTTTGCCACTTGCACACAAATCCAATTTGTTTTTCTTTCCATAGCTATATATATATATATATATATTAGGGTTTGGGATTTCCCGGACTTTTTTATTTCCCGGGAAACGGGAATGAAAAAATTTGATTCCCGGGATTCCCGGGAATCCCGGTAAATATTTTTGAACAAAATTGTTAATGAAAACCACCTATATAAGTAATTTTTTTTTAAAAAAAAAACACTATTTCAGTACAAATGCAGTCTGTGTAGTGAGAATTCAAAGTAAAAAATATCAGAATGTTGAACATTTTATTTCACATAAATTACTCGCAGCACTGCCAAATGAATTGCATGATTCCAGCAGGCACCTACTACTGGACTGTCGGAAACAAACCGTTTCATCACACTTGGCCCATTAGATATGGTGGCCACAATGTTATTTTCCAAAGACAAATAAAACTTTTCTAGTCTTATTTCTACAATTCTTCTTATTTCATCAGCATTACATCTTCCTGATATATAAATCAACCCCAGGTTATAAAATGAATTATTTCCGTTTATACATATGTTCAAATACCTCTTTTGTGATATTCTTGTCCATTCATCAAAGATTATAGTAAATCTCCTATTGTTAGAAATATTGCTCGATATTTCTTTTATCATGATATCTTTTACATGATTGTAGTAATTTAATATAATGTTCTTTACATCGGTTTCATTTTTTGCAATGCCAGGTTTTTATTATAAAAACTTTCTCGAATAAACGAAGATCTAGTTATGGTGCGGATTGACTACATCTAATTTGGATACCATTTCAGGAAATGTTTGCCCTACCATAAAACCTTTAATGCCTATTCAGCTTACACTTTGTTCTTCAGGTACTTTGCTAATTTTAGCTGAAACGTCATTATTGTTGTTTTCTTCAAGAGAAGTTGCATGACCATCAATTTTTTTTTTTTTTTTGTGAACCAAATTTAGATGTCGGATAACCAAATTTAGATACCACCGTTAACCATTAGTCTTTTCTTTTCACATTTATTAATGAAAACGTTACTTATAAAATTATTGACCCTTAATATAAAGGCGTATTTTAAATTTAAAGTCGACTTTATTTTTAATCAAACTGTTTTGATCATTTTGTGTATGAAAACCTTACAAAAATATTTATATTTTCAAATATTTTGATTGGTTGAAAATAAATTAACCAATCAGAATGCTCCAAAAATAAACCAAGTCAAGGTATACTGCCACCCTATATTTTAACTAAAGTCGACTTTACCTAAATTATACATTTGAAAAATTTAAATAGTAAGGGCGATTATTTGTAAGAAACAAAGCTATTTTTTCATATCTCTTTTAAACATTTTACCAAGTTTTTAGGTTTTACTACTTAAATTTTGAATAAGTTATGCGAAAAATCTTTATTAGTTGAAATGCTTCTTATTACTTGGCAAAGATTTTATTTGTGTGTCAAATAAATGTTTCCCTTTTAAAAGCTTTTAACAATGACATTTTTGTTTTGGTATTTAAAATGTTTTTTATGACTAAAATTAAAAAATCCTATTCGAAACAAAAACAATTTAAAAAATTTAATATTTTTAAAATTTCCCGTTTTCCCGGGAAAAATATATTATTTTCCCGGGAATTCCCGAACCCCAAACCCTAATATATATATATAAAATAGATAAAACCATCCAGTTATAACTTTGTAAAAAAAGTAATACATTTTCGTACACACATAGATATTTATTTGACAATTTAATAACAAAACTTACCATTAAAAAACATTAAAGTAATAATCGAAATACCGATTACCGATTCTATAAAACAGAATTTACCAAGAAAAACCATTACCGAATCAATCCAAGTACCGATAAGACGAAATTTTTTAAGATTTCAAATTCTAATTTTATATTCTAAAAAAGGAAAAAAAAATAACAAATAAACATTATTAAAAATCTTTATTAACTTTAAATTACATAAAATGAAGAAGTTACAAAAAGTATATAGTTAGCAAAAAAAAAAAAACAAAAAAAAAAGATTTCACAATATTTCAATTTAAAGTAGGTATACTTAATCACAGTATACGTTGATGTTGTCACTTTCCCATAAGCAGCATTTCTTATCTAGTCCATGTAACTGTGGAATCCTATATTTTGAAATAAAAATGCAACAGATACATTTTAGTTTTGAAGAGAAATTAAAAGAACATATACATTATTAATTAAGTTTTTATTTTACATACATTATTATTAAAATTTTTATTTATTAATTTTTTTAATTTTCGAAATATAAATTTCACTTTTAAAGAACATTTAGAATAATCTTTTATTTTATTCTTTTCGGTTGCCAACCTTGCTACCCTAGTAAAAACGTTTGTATATAAAAATATTTAATTTTATATAGCCATATATGTTTTTCTGAATAAGATATTTCTTATTTTGTTTTTAGAATTGTTAGCAATAATTTATTAAAGTTATGCTATATTTTATTTATTAAAGTTATGCTATATTTTATTTATTGATGTATATTAAATGTTTTTTATATTTCCTTATCCCTTATTAAAACAATTTGATTTTTTTAAAATCGTAAAAAACTGCGAGATATAAATTTTGTTCATACACGGTTTTTTGAAATTTTGCTGTTTTCTTAGCGTAAAAACAATTTTAAACTTTAAACGCGTTTTCCCACAACCCTGAGTTCAAAATCGGCTGCCACTGTACAGCCAAGGCGGGTTAACCGATTTCGATTCGGGTTTTTTTCTTTCGTAGGCAACAAAAAACTCTAGTCCTTGTCGTGGCCCTTTTTTGAATTTTGGTCAAATAAATTTTATATCCCCGAGCAAATGTGTTTTTTCTTGGAAATTCTAAGTTTGTGTTGCATTACAATATTTAAAAAAACTTCTTTTATGAAAGAAAAAATAACAAGCGCCTAAGAAAATACCTATTTGTTTTCAAACATTAATTGTGTATCATCTGAATTAGGTATTTATTTTGTGTCTTGCCCATGTTTTTTGGAAGTAATTCTTTTATAAATGAAAAGCTAAAAGGTTCCGCAAAAAGCTGAAATAAAGCAGATTTGTAGGTATTGTCACGAAAAAGTTTTTCGACAAATAGCTATTTTCTAAGGCGCAGCGGCGATATGTACTTACCCTGCAAACAATATAATACGAAAATGTTTCGCAATCGTATCGCCTGGAAGAAAAACTTTATTGCGGCAATAATCATATTCTTATTGCGGAAGATCCCCCTTTCGGGAGTAAATGTCCTCTCTATGGCGATATTCCCAAGCAATACGAAAGCGATACTTCTGAATGAGAAAGCGGCGATATCGCTAATTTATCACCCGGAAGATAAAAAGGTAATATCGCTAAATTAACTCCTCGAAACAAACTAAACAATTTTTAATTTTCATTATTAAATTTAATTCTGAAAAAGAATATCTGCATACATAATCCATTGACAAGAACAATAACTATCTTGTTGCCAATTTTTGATTTAGTTTTTCCAAATATCTTCCAAATGATAAAAGGAAGACAATTTCAAAATACTACTTGATTATTTTCATTTAAATGAAAATAGAAGATATCGCTTTATTATCTTCTTGGAAGATATCTTCCAAATATTTGCAGGGTATGAATTTTGTACCTATATTGTAATTTATGTTTCTTAATTTTACAAATTTTTCAGCTAACTTAAACCCCAATTACTACTATGAACTTATCAATTTTTATAAGAGTATAGGAGTATAGGTACTCCCAAAAATAAATATGGGCCTGTCTGGGCACAAATCCGCAGAGCCCAAAAACAAAGACGTGGTGGTAAGCAAAACTAATTTCATAAAAGTTTATGGATGTTTAGTGCCAAATTCGTCAAATTTCGTAATTTTTAAAAATCAAAAAACGGCTTACTAACTTCTAAACGAACAACAGTATATCAACAACTTTCTGCATATGATTTTATTTTTCTGATAGTGTTATTTATATCAAAAATTTTAATTTTTTGACTATTATTGATTAGTCTTCAAACTTTATTGTGCTATGTCGTCTAAATAAAGCGATAAATTTTAATATTTATTCCCTAGTAGGAGTTTCAATGCCAAATATATAGTTTAAATATTATCGTTATCAGAAGAGCATTACAGGGTTAATGGTAAGATACACCAACAAGTATAAACCTGGATACACTTACCAAGATTTAATGTTGGCATTGCTCCAGGTCGTAAATATCGGCCTGAAGCAATGCATTCACTTTTAAAATGTCTTCCACAGACGCGTGAGGCAGAATTCCAAATATTTTTGGATATTTTTAAATTCCTGCATCACGCGTCTACAGAATCTTTTCTGAATTGGAATAAAGGGCAAGTGTCACCGGAATATCCGAGACATCCCTTTACAATACAAAACAACATTTTGTGCTCAGTATTTCAATTCAAAAAAAAATTGTTAATTAACATTTTTTTATTTACTTTATTTTTTCACTTTTTTATTATATATTATTATTTAAAATGTTTTTTTTTTTATTAATTTTATTGTTTTTGCTTTATTTAGTTTAATTTTTTTTAAATTTTTCCTTTTTTTAATTGTGCGTCCTTTCTTTTCTTTTAAACAGTTTTAAGAACGATAAATAACAAATAAAACGAATGTCACAAAAAAGAACAGGAAAATAATACAAATTTCTTTTACATCAAAACATGTTTCATCAACATGCGAAATTCTTGAATTCTCTAAATGTACAAATTCACCACAATGCTTTTTACATAGGGAAATGTGGAAAAAAACCACGCAATGTTACAATGTTTACCAACATGTTTTAGTTTTCTTTCCCGACTTCACGAACAAAAATAAAGAGTAAAGGTTAACAGAGGAAGAGTGGTATAGAAACCCACTGGCTTAACCAAAGAGGATTTAAAGGAAATAGTTTTCGTCCGAAGAAATTATGTTAACTCGTGCTCAATTATTTGTATGGATGCTCTGGTCTGTTAATTTCAGTAAGGAATGAGAGAAACAAAAAAAAGTGAAAAAGTTAATATTTTTTTTTTGCGATTAATGAATAAAACGGTAACAAAAACAACTTTAATAAGGAAATAAATAATAATTAATTTAAATAAATTTTTTTCCTTTTAACTTTTGTTTTTTTGTTGTAAAAACGATGTTATTATTTTTTTGTTTTCCCGAATTCCTTCATTTTATCTCATTCGCTGTAAATTTTCTTCATATTCCTTCTGTTATTCCTCTGTGTCTTGCGTGAAATTTTTTGGCATTTTTAAAAGCAGCTGATGGAAACCCCATGGCTTAACAAAACAAGAGCTCTAAGGCTACGAGTAAATGCCAAAGAGCGGGAGAAAAATGTTTCGTTAAGCCAACAATAGGTCCGTTTTGCACTTTACGCGTAAACATATTTAGATAAAATATTTTTCTACCTCAAGTTTGAGTTTTCCAATGATAATTTTCTTATTGCAGACAACTGCACTCTTTTTGGAACAACAAATAAAATTTAACAATATCATAGAGCAATTCCATATGAAAACGATCAAAATTTGCAAATTTTTGGACGACCCCTCTCCGATTTTAAAATAAATAGTCTCAATCGATTGCCCAGCAAAAAATAATGTACCTACATATTTTTTTTTTTTTTTATAGTGACTGGTTTAGTGGTGGTGTACACCACTGCACTATAGGAAATTTTACCCCTTTTTTTGGCCAAAATTCAAAATTAAACATTTTGCAAAATGCATTTTTTTTTGCTTTAATATAACAAAAACATAACAAAGTAAACACCTCTGTTTAAATTTTCGACAACGTGGCTTTACCGTTACTTTATCAGTTGTTTTGCATGAGGTTTCTAAATGAGTTAACAAAAAGCGATTGTGTGCAGTGAATTATGTGTCAATTTCAAATAAAAGTTTTAAATATAATAATTTATAGTTTTTAAAAATTAAAAAATGGAAAACAATGTCGAACGTGAGTACTTTATTAATTTATACTGAAATGTTTTTGAATTCGTCTATTATATTGATTAAATCGGAAAAATTGAAGTGACCTTAAGATGAACTAATGGAATTATGAATTGGAATTTTATTTAGACTTACAAAAAAATGATAGCATTCGATAGACATAACACCATAATAGTTCTCTAGGCCAATCAATTATCTTCCGAATTTAATTTATTTTTGTTGCAAATATTTGCAATTTTCTAAAAAAATCCGCATTTTTCTAGGTAAATATAGCGTGTCAAATTCAGAATTATTCAGTATATGGCGAGAGAAACATGGCGAAGCCGACAAAAGAGCAGCTATTTATGCCCATTTCTTTGCATATATTGCTGAGAGCGATTGTTCCGAAAACTTTAAGCAATATTTAGGGGAGAAGTCACGAATATTTTGTTCAAATATGAATACGAAATGGCGTAAGAGTTGTAGGTGTTTGAAAGCTTTTGAAATTCAACATGATGGATGGCTTAAAGGCAGTACTTCGATAATAAAACGTGAAACGCAGATTGCCTCTACTAAACCGAAACCTGGACGACCGCAATTAACATTTTGCCAAAAATCTGAAAGAACAAAAAGACGAGCTGTACTCTCTAAAGAGCAAAATAATGAAGTTGAACACCTAGTTCTTGCTGCGGCTACGGCTGCTCGTAAATGTAACAAATTAGATGTAGCAGTGGTTTTAAAAGAGGCTGTCAGTACTCCAACTAGAGCTGCCAAAATACGAAAAATAATTTCAAGAGCAACACCGACCAAGCTATCTGCTGATGAAGGACTAGCCTTTCTTTTAGAAAACAACTTTTCTAAGGAGCAATATTGCAATATTAGATATGAAAATAAAACAAGAAATTGCGATATATATCCTCTATACAAAGAACTTACATGTAGTAAATATAAATGCAGACCTGACGGCGTAATAGTTACTGAGACATTAGCGAAAGTGCCATTGGAAATGTTACTGAAGCATACATCCGAAAGAATAATAAAAGTGCAAGAAGAAGTTATATCTACCTTAATGGAAACGAAAGCAACCGACGTTTTATACGCCGAACTCATTGTCAGCTATGGATTTGACAGCAGTACTGGTTATACAAGCTATAAGCAACAGTTCCAAAAGGCGGGTTCATCGCAAAATTGTGATTCCTCTCTATTGGCTACAACAGTTATACCTTTGCGTTTATTAGAAGCGTCCGGAAATATTTTATGGAACAATCGTACACCACAATCTATCAGATTTTGTCGACCATTAAAATTAGAATACACAAAGGAGACTAAAGAAAATATTTTAAAAGAAAAACAAAATATAGAAAAAGAAATAAATGCCTTAAGTACTTTTGAAGTAAGATTTGGCGAAAAAAAAAGTTTGCGCGTTAAATTTAAATTGTATTTAACTTTAATTGATGGCAAAGTTTTAAATATTTTGACTGGAACTAAATCTAGTCAGACGTGCTCAGTATGCGGTGCAACACCAAAGGATTTTATGAGCATAACCGATTTCCAAAGCCAAAAATTTAAACCTAAAAAAGATAATTTAAAGTATGGGATAAGTCCACTGCATTGCTGGGTCCGTTTTTTTGAATTTGTTGTGAATGCGGGTTATAAAATTGTCATTAGAAAGTGGCAAGTAAGAGTTGAAACTGACAAAAAGTTAGTTGCGAAAAGAAAGGCTGACATCCAACAGTTATTTTGGGATGAAATGGGTGTGCACGTTGATAAGCCTAAGACTGGTGGCTTTGGCAGTACGAATGACGGCAACACGGCCCGACGTGCGTTCAAGGAACATTTAAAATTTTCTGAAATTACAGGCATTGATAAATCATTAATTTTCAATTTGAAAGTCATTTTAATATGCTTATCATGCCAGCTTCCTTTAAATTTGAGTAAATTTGAAGTATTTTGTTTCCAAACGGCCAAAATGTTCATGCAGAAGTATCCATGGTTACCAATGACAGCAACTGTACATAAGGTCCTTCTGCATTCGCGGCAAATTATTGAATCGACTGTGCTTCCAATTGGCTGCTTTGGTGAAGATGCCGCTGAATCGCGCCATAAAATGTATAAATCCGACAAATTGCTTCATGCACGAAAAAGTAGCCGTGTGAATAACTTGACAGACGTTTTTAATCGAGCATTAGACACATCAGATCCACTTATTTCCAGCCTTTCGTTAAATAAACGCATCAATCACCAGAAGAAATTAAAGCTTTCACCAGAAGTGATCGAATTACTGAGATCAGGGGACCAAAATTTTGTGGAAAATTACCAGCAAACAGATGAAGAAAATTCCGAAAGCGAAGATGAAGAAATGGAGAATAGTGGCATTTTGAATCCATGTTTTTTAAATGTAGTTGACAATTTGGAACTCGAAAATCAAATTTTTGAATAAAATCCTCTTTTAAACATAACGTTGTTTGTTACTTCTTAAAATTTCGTAGAACGAATTCTATATGTGTAAAAAATGTTCTACTGTTATCATCGAGGGTTAGTGTATACATGCGCCGATCCACGGGAGGGGACATTCGGGATATGTCCACCCCAAACCGATTATTTTTAACTGATAATAGTCAGCACATATATACGTATGAAAATACAAAAAAATTTAAATGACCCCCCCCCCCCAAACACAAAAGCTGGATCCGCGCCTGGTGTATAAAAAATTGTAAGGGTCTTAAGGGGGAGTATTTCCAGGGTCAAATCCAAAAAATCATTTAAATCGGTCCAGCCATTTGGCTGTAATTAATTTTGGCCAAAAAAAGGGGTAAAATTTCCTATAGTGCACTGTCATGTGACAAAATTGAAGAATTCTTCATAAGAGACTTCATTGAAAGTCTAAAAAAGCGATCGCAACGAGTGATAGCTCGTTGGAAAGGTATTGAATCAGGCTTTAATTGAAAAATAAAAGTTTCCTAATTTTTCTCAGAAATTTACATTTTTTCCCATGAAAATTAAATTTTCCCATGAAAATTAAATTTTCCGATTTTCCACAGAAGCTCCTAAATTTTCCAACTAATTTTTTTTTTTTGGATTCCTCATAATTTTTGCTTTAAGAATCAGCAATAAAAAAATGGGCCCCGACTCCTTGTTTGGACAGGAGAGGAGCATTTAAGAGACCACCTTGTTCTCATTGTTTTTATATTTTTTATAATTGAATTATTTGTAATTATTTAACATTGTTTTATTTTATTATTAAAAATACATTTTAAAAATTATTTTACAGTTAAAAATACATTTATGAAGAAAAATCAATTTTTTTTAAGAGCCCCAAGTTGAGTGTGTAGTGAATATGGTCTGCCTGCCTTCACAAGATCGGCCATAAATCCATGGATAATAGCAGCAGTGGCATGTAATGGCACACCAAACCCGACTGAGGCTACAGGTCATAAAATGTTTTGTAAATTTTTTAAATTACCAGGTAATAAATATTTCGCCTAAAATGACACGTGCAGAAACAAGTCATAAAACACGGATTTTCCATAAATATGGCGAAATATTTATTACCTGGTAATTTAAAAAATTTACAAAACATTTTATGACCTGTGGTCGGCTTATTGGCAGTAACCAATTAAGTCCCTCTTTAAAAAACATTTTATGACCAGTAGTTCACGCAAATTTTCCTATTAAAGAAAAGCAAATATCGCTTATTTTTTTTACCTATTTTTTACCAAAAAATAAATATAAATACTTCACACACTCTGAGTCAAATTTTAGTTGAATACTAAACGTGAAAGTGTTAAAGTGTTTTTTTTGTAAAGTAAAGAGTGAAGCTGTAAAGACAATTTAAAGTAAAATGAATAAATTTTGCTGCAATCCGTTTAACAAGAGTGGACATCGTTCGAAAAAGATAAAAGTATTAAAATTAACTGGTGTTTCGAAGCGATACATGAATGAATTAAATATACAATACGGTGAAGAAGCAGAATTCATTTGCCCCAAGTGTAAAATCGATTTGTCTCAACAAGCAAATGCATTGAAACAAATGCAACCACAATCCGAGAGTGAAATGACAATTGAACAAAATGTTTCATCTGATAGTGAGGCAGACATTCCGATGGTCAATATGTGATTGAGTCCTTTGAATGAGGCTATTACCACTTTAGGTGAATCGCCTATTACAAAAAGAAAGTTGCGAAGTGAAAAATACAGGAAAGAGAAAAAAGGCAAGGTTATGAGTGCAATCGCGACAATATTTGATGAAGGCTCTGATAACGAATGCAGTCAAGCAGATGACGTTGATGACGGCAAACAAATGATTGAGCAGTTGAAAAGAAAATTCAATTTAGCGACCACTTTTCCGGAGAAATATCTCATTTTATCTGTGCTGCCTCAATCATGGTCTATACCCAAGATTTCTGAACAGTTTCAAACATCTTTTTACATCGCGAGAAGAAGCAAAGAATTAGTTCGACAGAAGGGCATATTGGCGACTCCCACCAAGAAATTTGGCTCAAGGACCCTCAGCGAAGCAACGGTGAAATTGATTCAAGATTTTTACTGCAATGATGACAACAGCCGCGCCTGCCCAGGTACACGTGACTATGTTATCACACGTGAAGATGGAGAAAAAGTACACAAGCAGCGCAGATTATTATTATGTAATCTATCCGAAGCATACCATCAGTTCAAAGAGAAATACCCAGCAGAAAAAGTGGGATTTTCTAAGTTTGCCATCCTACGACCAAAAGAATGCGTGCTGGCATTAGACAGGCACGGAACGCATTCAGTCTGCGTTTGCATGTTTCATCAAAACATCAAATTAATGTTCTTTCCATGCAAGAAATTGAAAGTATTTCACGGTGAAATTGAAACATATAGGGACCTCCTGTCGAAGTCGTTGTGCGCATACCCCACGGAAAATTGTCATCTGTCCAAATGCGACAATTGTCCGAAGATTGACGAGCTAGAGCAATATTTGGCGGAAAAGTTTGAACAGCTGTTAATTCAGGAGGTGCATTTCAAACAGTGGATAATTAGCAGCGGCAGATGTTCCCTTGAGACCGTGGTAAAGCAGATTCCGGAATTCATCGAGGAATTCGGATTCAAGTTGAATGAACTGAAGGCGCACCATTTCATATCCGAGATGCAATCGAAATTTCTAAAGGAAAGTAAGGAGAAATTAGCCCAAAATGAATTCATTGTGATAAGCGACTTTGCCGAAAATTACACTTTTCTCGTTCAGGATGAAATTCAGGCTTATCACTGGGCAAACGACCAGTGCACGGTGCATCCTTTTTGCATTTATTTCAAAAACGAAGATAACGAACTACAGACCGTAAGCCTTGTTGTTGTCGCGGAGAGTTTAGCTCATAATTATGTGTCCGTTTATTTATTTCAAATGAAACTGTTTGAATTCTTAAGATCAAAATTCGATGCAATCGACAAAGTAACGTTTTTCTCAGACGGCGCAGCTTCTCAGTACAAGAATAAAAAAAATTTTTACAATCTTTGCATAATTGAAGAAGAACAAAACTGCAAGGTCGAGTGGCACTTTTTTGCGACGTCCCACGATAAGGGCCCATGCGATGCGTTAGGGGGAACCCTAAAACGCATGGCGACTAAGGCAAGTTTGCAAAGGCCATATACTGACCAGATCTTAAATGTACATTTATTTTCGTGGATTCAAAGCAAGGAAATTGCCATTAACACAGTTTTATGCACTCAAAAAGAACACGATGCCATGGAGCGACGAATTCAAAACAGATATAATAATGTCAAA
Source organism: Leucophora obtusa (assembly GCA_949987735.1). NCBI lineage: Eukaryota > Metazoa > Arthropoda > Insecta > Diptera > Anthomyiidae > Leucophora > Leucophora obtusa. The sequence continues at coordinate 267,083,251 of OX465295.1, read as the reverse complement.
ACTATAACTGGAACGCAAAAGTTTCATTGCTTCATACCAAATATTTCTGATATGTCAATTAATGTAAAGCGGTACTCTTCGTCTGCCGACGTGCTAAATATAAAGTTACTTTAATTTTATAATGATGCCAAGACAATTGAAATTTTTAATAAATATTGTAATTAAGTATAAGCAGCAAAATAAGAAAGATTTTTTCTTCATAAATGTATTTTTAACTGTAAAATAATTTTTAAAATGTATTTTTAATAATAAAATAAAATAATGTTAAATAATTACAAATAATTCAATTATAAAGAATATAAAAACAATGAGAACAAGGTGGTCTCTTAAATGCTCATTTCCTGTCCAAACAAGGAGTCGGGGCCCATTTTTTTATTGCTGATTCTTAAAGCAAAAATTATGAGGAATCCAAAAAAAAAAAATTAGCCGGAAAATTTAGGAGCTTCTGTGGAAAATCGGAAAATTTAATTTTCATGGGAAAATTTAATTTTCATGGGAAAAAAGGTAAATTTCTGAGAAAAAATTAGGAAAGTTTTATTTTTCAATTAAAGCCTGATTCAATACCTTTCCAACGAGCTATCACTCGTTGCGATCGCTTTAGTAGTTTTTTTTTTAAACAACTTTCAATGAGGTCCCTTATGAAGAATTCTTCAATTTTGTCACATGACAGTGGTGTACACCACCACTAAACCAGTCACTATAAAAAAAAAATATGTAGGTACATTATTTTTTGCTGGGCAATCGATTGAGACTATTTATTTTAGAATCGGAGAGGGGTCGTCCAAAAGGTGATCGCTTTCATATGGAATTGCTCCATATTAGAATTTCTAACTAAATATATGCAAATATAGAAAGTCGGAAACAAATTTTTTGTATTTTTGAAATGCAAACTGTACACTCTAATAAATTTCTGTTTAAAGTAGGTAACTTTTTACCTACTATAATGTCGGTAAAACTACTCAATGTGTGTAAATTAAAAATCATACACACATTGTGTGTAATATTCATAACACAATGTGTGTAAATGTACCTACTTTTAAGCAGTAAATAAAAGCATATAAGGCTCCAATTTAAAATGCTTGAATATGAAAAAAATACGCATCTTTACGTGTAAACAATGTAACAGTTGTTTTTGTATTTAAGACTTCAAAGAAATGTAATAATATAAAAATATTTTATTAAATAGAAATATAGGTAGCCTTCTTGAATTATTAACGCTGCTTACGTAGATCAGCCATCATCATTTAATGAGGGTTTCATTCAATTTCTGACCATTAATTAGATTAGGCATCAGCCATACCGCTATCACTTACAGCAGCACCAAAGTCAGGCACAGTAGGCTTTAGAAAGGAGAAATATAAAACAAAAACAAAATGTTGAAAGTCGAAGAAATGGATCCTTAATTTCGATTCACAAGGCAGGTATCCCTGGTGTTATCGTGCAGAAATTTGGATATGTGATAGAGAAGACAAATCTAATATACTCATATTTTTTCTAATTGGCTTAGTTTCATAGTTAGGGTCTAAAAATGGCTTAGAAAATATGGAGCAAGCATATTTATAGAATATTTTTATACTTCCTTTAAAGCTACCATAGGCAAATTCGAAATCAACTGAAATCCAAGACAAGCGCCATCCTGTTAAATTGTTTTTATTACATCTTAAGGCCCGATTACTAAATGTCCAGATAAAATTTAGGCAACAGTTAGATTTTATATGGGAACAACAACAAATGTGTCAGTTAAAGTCCAAGTTAGAAGCTAACTGAACATTGAGTAATCGGTCGAAATGCTCTTAAATTTTAGAGGATTCTTAATGGGAGAGTATATGAATTCAGTCACTAAATTTATACACAACGTACTTCTCTTAATTTAAGAGACGGGATGTTTAGGCTTTTTCAATAATCACGCTAGTTCAGAAATTCAGACGAGTTTTCTTGAAGATATGAAATGTTTGTATTTCAAAATTCTTTAACTTCGCCAAAAAAAACTTACATAATTGTTCCGTAAAAGCTAAAGTACCATTTTTGTACATATGCAGAAATATTATTTTTTCAAATTTTCTTATATGTTTCAAGGTACTCCTAAAAATAGCAATTTTTGGGGAATACCCAGAAATGACTTTTTGTGAAAGCACTGATCATATCAATAGTAAAATAATCTATTTTGGCTTATTTTTGATCAAACATATTTCAAACCAAATTCGCAAAAATGGAGAATACTGCTTTTATTGGAGTTAAAATTTGCAGAGAGCTAGTTTACTCAATAAAACAAGGCTCTAAGATATCAATATGTAGTTAAAATGGAAAAGTACCTATTTACTCAAGTCATTTCAGGGTTCACTTAAGTGGTGTAAAACAATTTGCCAAATATTTTTAACTATTTACAATTTCATAAATGTGTTTTAAAAATGGTCAGTTTTCATGCTTATTAATGCCAATTTAATAACATTAATTAATTAAATATTTTGGAAAACCAATTCAAATTTTGTCAACTATTTCCATTTGCCGTTTCAAGTTACCTAAATACACCCTTTTTCTTTTAATCTATCTATGTAACAAAGTAGTAACTTATTAACCTCTAGTCAAATTAAAAATGTAATGTACATAAAATAGATCCATAAAAATAACAAATAAACACAATGAGAATGAGAATAACTAAAACATCTCTTCTGGTATTAAGTATAACAAACAGTGTTGCCATATAGCCAGTTTTAACTTTTTTTTACAGTTTTTTGGGATGCCTAACAGGTTTCCAGGTTTTTCTTGTAAAAAACTGTTTTTTTTTAAATCATGCATTTTTTTACAGTTTTTTCATATTAAATCTGCACACTTGTTTAATTTACAATTTTTTTTATTTTTTTAACTAAAATTTAAGAATTATGCTTATGCAAAATAATTTAAAAACCTTATAACACGTTTATAAGATGAAGTTTGTATAAAAAAAATTTTTTTAAACAATGTCTCATCAACAAAGGCCGAAATTGATTTTTTATTTTTTAAGTAAATATTTGCTAATTCGGGATAACAATCTACTTCTATTTTTTCAATTATGATTAAGGACAATTCTAAAAAACGTAATTTTTTTACGGGGTTTTTACACACCGTCAAACAATTCCCGACATAACAATACTCAATCTAATGAAAGGTAATTTTATGTGGAATGCAAATCCATAAAGATTATTTTGAAGTACAACATTGGCGAGTAAAGTATTCTATCCTAAGTCAGGGTTTAATAAAAAAAGGTTGACATCTCGGAAGGGTGATTCGATGAACTTTTTAACTTCAGATTCGGGCCTAGGAGACCAAAATTCTTTAAAAAAAAGTTTTATTAGATGGCTGTGCAAAAAGTCGTTTACTATAAATACCCAACGCAATTAAATTATTCAAATCTCGATATTTTGAAAATTGAGACCCTGGGATAATATTTTAGTCTCAGGATACTTCGAGATCCCAGAATTTCTTCTGATTTTTACATTTTTTTCGAAAAACAGTTTTTCTATACAGAAACTGTTTTTTTTAACAGTTTTTCTAAAAAAATATATGGTAACACTGATAACAAAGGCAATTAGTGATTACATTAAAATAAACAATTAGGGTGGGCACATACAAAATTTATATAAATAATCATAAACATAAATGCAATAAAATTGATAAAAAGGAAAGATAATAATTAAGTGAAACTACATCTACTTTATACATGAGCACAAGGCTACAAAAACACTTTCACATACCCAAAGTTCACCAAAATCGGAGCGTGACACCAGGGCTATCTTTCATGGCAGTGTAATTACATAACTCAACAAAAGCTTAACTATTGAAATACGACTTATAAAGTTGGCCACAAGATTTATGGCATTTAAAAAATTGCAAATTTTCAATTTTGAACCGCGATTTTTTAGAAAATGCAACACAATAAACATTTTTGGAACACATATTAAGAATAAGCGAGTCTTTATCTATTAAAACAATCATCACAATACAAATCGCAGCGAAAAAAAACTTTTGTTGAGGTTTGTTGTAAGACTCGGATATAACTTACCTACCAAAAATGAGGATCTACAAAAGCCTTTCAATTGATAATAAAAACCACTTCCACCGTTACCTAGGAAACCACCATTGCAGGAAACGGGTATAGGTATACCAGCTTAACCACGGTCTTTATTCAATTATAATTCTATACATGTACGAAAGGACGAATTTCATAAATAAATTGTGATGAGACATTTTACTATCATAAGATTGTGTTGTTAGCGTGTAAAAAATAATGATAATTACATACCTCCAAATTAGCCAACAAATGCAGTTTAGCAGCGTTTGAGACAATTTTTTTTAATTAACTTTATCGCATTATATAACGATATTTCCATTTTCTATTAAAAATCCGATTTAGTTATTGTTTTATTTATTCACAAATTTATAAATGACAAATCCGTTTATACTTTAAAATGTTGGTAAATTTACACACTTTGTGTCTAATTTTTGTTTTTAAGCACAAAAAACTAATTGTACACACAAAATGTGTATTTATAAATAGATAGTGTCTACTAATACTGTTTTTTGAGTAATTTTGTAGACAAAAACGTTTATTCAAGAATTTTACACACTTGATGTCTAAATATAGGCATTTTGCGTTATTTTACACAAAAACTTACATACATTATTGTAGAAAATTTACAATCAGTTTTTAGAGTGAGTTATGGAAATAATATAAAAATAAAATTTAAAAAAGCCTTAGCCTGCTCGGGTCCGGCGGCATGTTAACGTTCGAACTTTAATTCACAATATCTCAGCTAGGGGCTGCTGAAAAGCTATAAAAATAATAAAAATATTTCTTTGGCATAGATCTATATTTCCACGAAGTTTGGTCGGAAAATTCCCTGCCACTAAAATTCAGGCATGTAAGGGTTAATCGATCAAAATAAAATTCCGAATTATTGACAACTCCAATATTTGTACCACTGATTCAGTCCCATTTGCACTTGTCTCGGGACAGGTACTTTCAGACCAGTACTCTTTTCACCAGTCACAGGACCGGTACTTTAAGACCAGTTGTGTTTTCACCGGTTACGGGACAGGTCACCGGGTAGATACTTTTAGACGGGTCCTGTTTTCACTAGTCACAGGACAGGCCCATGCAGACCGGTCTTGTTTTCACCGGTCACGAGACGGGTCACAGAGCAGATTCCTTCAGACCGTTCCTGTTTTCACCGGTCACGGGATAGGTACTCTCACTACAACTGACCCCTGTTTTCCCACAGGGTATATATTGGGAGAGTATTTGCCGAATAGTATCTTCAAACATATGTTATTTTAAGATTATAGGGATTTACATTTTTGGAAAATACAATATTTCGGATTTTGAGAAAATCTCTTAAATTTTAACAACTAAATTCATAAACGCTTTGTAAAATTATAAGAGGTTTATTTAACAAATTTTGTATGAAAATGACGTTTTGTAAACCTGGTAAGTTTCTAACAGCAATTTATTACGATTACTTTTCGATTCTAAGAAATTCATCCCTAACATTTAAGACTCTTTTATAGAAACATTACTCAAATTGTGAGGACTCTTCCGTAGAAAACCACTTAGATTTTCAGGATATTTATTTTGCACATAGGGTAGAGGGGGGATCCTTCGCCAGTGGGGCACATACACTAATCCCATTTTTCTCCGCTTTTAAGGCAGATAAAAAATTGGAAAAAATATATTTTGTGCATTTTTCAATTACCTTTCCTTGACATTCACTTTGATGAATTTATATCACATGTGGTCGCAGACAGACGTATTTTTGTGTTTTTTGGGGTGCCAAAAAAATAATAGGAAGCAACTACATTTTGCAATTTCTTCCTCAAATCGTGTGATAAGAAATTAATTTTTCATTATGTTAGACCTACGATCCTAAAGTTTCGAAAAATAATAATTTGATTTTAATAAATGCTTAAAAAGTGTGAAAAAATATTAATTTTATGTTAGTGCCTGTCTGTGGGGCACAATCACCAGATGGCCCCTGTAGCTACAAAGAGTTGGTGCACCCCTGCCTAAAATGATCTATAAGACTTTTCTATATGTTTAAAATATGTTTAATAGTAAATTAGATCAATCGTGTTCATTCTTAAATTTATATTAATTATTCATTTTTTTTTAATTTTGAAGAATCATTATATTATAGTTTTAAATTATTTTTTTTTAATGTAGTGGAGATTTATTGATTAAAAAGAATCACATATCTTAAACAACGTATTATAAATTATTTATTTCAATCATTAAAAGATTGACTTTGCTGTAATAACAAATTTTTTTGTGGAAATTGTATCTAGCTCTTTTGGCGAATTTACCCCAGGTTTGGGGCAGTTACGCCGAATTGAGTTACTTTGAAAATCATTAAAAAAAATAATAGAAAATATGCAAATAATTAGAATGAAAATCATAGAAATTAAAGCCAAGATATGTGGGTTTTCAATTTGAAAGTAATTTTTGAAAAATAATTAGAGGTTAAGAAATGACAGTGCTTTGAAAAAAAAGTGGCGAAGGATCCCCCCTCTACCCTACTTGGGATTTTTTATTGGCATTGAAATTTCATTATCATTAGTTGACTAACGCTAATGGCAAAAAAATTTCATTACCATTTAATGGTACTGAAATTTTCTGGCATTAGAATTTGTAATACTAATGCTAATGAAATCGCACTAATGCCTTAAAAACTATGAACAATTGAGTAAAAAAAAGCATTTGTTTACAAAAAAAAGGGGTATGGATAGATTGCTTTTTTTCAACTAGCCACCGAAATTTGTTCTATGAAATGGATGTTATAGTCCCTAGATTATAAATTTTAAAAAACCGCACTTAAACAATTGCAAAATAATCGCGGAACGCGAAAAAATCTTTATGGTACAAAAATTTAATTAAAAAACTTAATCAGCGATTTTCATTCTGCAAACAAACATACTGATGTAAGAATTTTCCTTTTGTAAATTTTTTTCCGCGACTTTTTTCGCGATTTCTTTTTTCAATTAATCACCGAACTTTGTTCTATGAATTGGGTATTATAGTCCCTAGATTATAAATTTTAAAAAACCACACTAAAACGCGAAAAAAAATTTTATGGTACAAAATTTTAATTAAAAAACTTAATCAGCGATTTTTATTCTGCAAACAAACATACTGATGTAAGAATTTTCTATTTTGTAAATTTTTTTTCCGCGATTTCTTTTTTCAATTAATCACAGGACTTTGTTCTATGAATTGGGTATTATAGTCCCTAGATTATAAATTTTAAAAAACCACACTTAATAAATTGCAAAATAATTGCGGAACGCGAAAAAAGACTTTATAAAGGGTTTTTCAATAGGGACGCTACAAAAGTAGAAAGACAGGGACAGCAAAAGACGCCATATTTCTTGCCGCTCTTTTGACATTTCTCTTCAGTAAGGTTTGCCATTTCATGATGGAAAGATATACGAGCCAACAGCGAGTCGAAATTATTAAAATTTACTACCGAAATTCGGAGTCAGTGGCCTCAACGTTAAGAGCGCTACGTCCAATTTATGGTCGTCATAATCGTCCTAGCAGATCAACAATTGAGCGTCTAGTGGAAAAATTTGAATCCACCGGCGCAGTACAAAATGTTCCCGTGCCAGTAAGACAAAGAAGTGCCCGTAGTGTCGAGAATATTGCTGCCGCTGAGGCTTCAGTTGAAGAAAGCCCAAATGTGTCTCTCACACGTCGTTCTTGTAGCATATAACCAAAGTTTTTATGAATTAAATTGTCAAGTTTATTTTATCAAGTACGATTAGCCATAGCACGTATCTTTTTCCGGCCTCTATCTCGTCGGCAATTGGGGGATTCTTGGGGCTATCCTGGCTTGAAAATAACGATATTTATGCACAGAGAATTATTTTATTTGTACGTGCTAAAATGAGGTTAAAAGAGTAGATATGAAGGGGTGAAATTATAAAAGAAAGACATTTAGAGGAAGTTAAAGACAACATGTTGACCGAATGTGTATAGATGGTAACACATTAGATTTCCCCTCCCAACCATGACCATATAGTGGAAAGCTGCCATTTTATATATGGTCCCAATAGTGTTTCCCCTATCCGACCATCTACTGAGAAATCATAACAACGAAATTTAGTTCAACATAATTAAATTCATAATTTTATTGAACTGAAAATTCCTAACAATACACATAACCCAAGGTTATTAGAATTTAATTAAAACTAGCTTATATGGATAGTTAATATGAAGTGAGATGTAGAAAAATTACTACTTAACATAGTTCACAACCAAAAAAAATATTTCAAAATTTAATATTTAAAAAAAATTAAAAAAACAATCACCAAAAAAAGTAGGTTTTTGTGCAAAAATCAAAATAACAGGCTGAAAAAAAAAATTAAAGGTCTATATCCAGTTCGGATATTAGGGTAATATGTATCACAACAATTTAATCTAATATATGCATCGGAACAACGATAAAATACCCGATTAGAATATGCAAATTTAAAAATTCAGTATTAAAAAAAGTATTAACCGATCAAAACAAATAAAAATCTCTATACGATTTAAACAAATGGTTGTGAAGAAATCATTCCTTTAAACGTATGCACACTTTTAAACTTAAAACTTTTTTTCCCCGATGAATTTACTCTTTCGAATGTAGCAAGATAAAAATAAAACTTGAAAAAAAATTAAAAACAAATATAACAAAGAATTAATTCTTTTAAGTAACAAAAAAATTTTAATTTTTAAAATCTTAACGATGAAGTTTTGTATATAATAAAAAATAAAACTTTAATATGAGTGATCATTAAATCACATTAACGACAAACGAATGTATTCCTTTCCAGGCATGAGAGAAAAAAAAATTAAAAGTATTAAAGAACGCATCAAATACATGCAAAAGGGAAAAAAATAAAAAAAATGTGTTAGGTACTGATTTGTAAAAACTTTAAATTTAATTCATAGGAAAAGAATTCATTCCTTAATATGAATGGAAAAAAAATTATTTTCGTTACCGATGAAAGAATTTACTCCCTTATAAGCGTGCAAAAAGAATTCGTTCTTTTATACACATGGAAAAAAATATTATAGGGAAGAAAAATACATTACTTTACATCAATATGCAAAGAAAGTCGGTTTTAAATTAAATCATAAAAAAAAAGAATTCCTTCTTTCAAATATTTGCACAATTAACTTTAAAGAAATTCACCACGTTGCTTATTAATAGAAATTATCTCTTCTTCTTCCTTTCCGCTATTTATTTTCTTGTACTATCGTATATATAAAATAATTAATTACGTTTCCTTCGATTAATCCGATGTTTTAAACAATTTATACCACATATTTGGTATCAAAATTTAAGTTATAGAATTTCCGATAATATAGTTTAATTTATTTTTGTATAAAATGATCACTTTATTTAAAAGCACACTTTTGTCACTGTATGGTTAACAGATAAACCCGAAAGCTAACGTTGGTACATTATGTTAATAAGCAAAAGCAAGGATGTTAAATTTACATAAACAGTGGTACTGCTAATGTAATAACAGTGGCAAAAGCTTTGCTTATAGATGTATTAACACAGAATTAATAGAAATAAAAAGTTCAACTTACAGTCTTTTTACTCCCACGTTGAAAGATCTTTCAAGCTGGAACAAATAGCGCCGGTTTATGATGTAAATGATGGTGTTGATGTAAAATGATGATTTGATATGGATGAAGTTATTGTATTTTATTAATTTTAATTAATCATTTTAACTAATTTCTCGAAATTAATTAAACTATTCACTCAAAAAAAAAATTATATATTATATAAACCCGGGAAAAATTTTAGCGCGATCTGGCTATCGAATAGCTATTTCTGTTCTTTTCTTTTTGTTTTGATTGACACTTCACAACATCTAATATTTAGATAAATGCCAAAATCACATGACTTTTATCATATTTACTTTAACTCTTTCACTTGTGACTCGGTTTTGCAAATTTTTAATTAATTTTTAATAAAATTTATCAATTTTAGTACATTTGTACTTATAAAAATTTAACTACCCGTGTAAAAAAAATCGCGATTTCTTTCTGATTAGTGCACTGGTGATGGTGAATAACAATTTAAGTGGAAATATGAAATTTTTAAGTGACAAATGAATTTATTGTTATTATCTCACTTCATGTATATTGTTAATATATAAGAATAAATATAAAAAAAATCTTGTTATTTCGTTTTACTTTACGTTGTTTTGCTTTTTTTCCCAGTTTTTGATTCTAAAGTTTTTAATGGCACAATAGCAATTTGTATAAAAAAAAATGCAAAATTAATTAAATTTTAATGTGGGTGTAGAAATACTTGGATATTAGTTTTTTTTTCTTGCGCTTTTCCTTTATTTTATTTTCAGTGTTCTTAGTTTTAGCCAACTTTCAATTCAGAAAATATTTTTTTTTAGTCTTTTTGGCTGTGGATTTTAAATTTAGCCCAAATTTTATTTTACACTCACATAAATTATGTTAGCAAAAAAAATTTATTTTAGTTTCAGAAAAAATGTTTAGTTTTAGTTTTCTTCCCCTAGATTCTCAAGGTTTTTCCAGGGAATTTTCACTGCACTTTAGAACTTAATTTTTCCCAATACCACTGACACTATAACACTTCACTGGTAGTATTTTTATATGCTGCCGATGAAAATTATTGGAACTTGGCGGGTTTTCGTTGAGGGTTTCCCGTGCCCGCTGAAAAATTAACCCACAAGAATTAAGGTAAATAAGCCGAAACTAGTGTATCCTCTCCTCTCAGATTCCCTCTCAATGCAACTAACGGTGGATGCTGTAATCAAAAGGTTATTGTTAGGGGTTTTTTTTTTTAAATGCGCATTGTACGTGTGTATGTTTGTTACCTTTTTGTTAGCTAACAACAGGGTATATGAAGAAAAGCTTTTGCTGTTCTTAATTTTGTGTAGAAATTCTTAACTGGTTCTTTTTGGATTCGCCGATAGAATTTTTGAGAACCAAAGGACGAAATTTTCTAATGAAAATTTTAAAAGAATTATTACGGAAAATCCGAAAATAAATTTTCCCGAAAAATACACACTTTCCCTCTAGAAAATTGAAAATCCAAATGAAGCGCAGCTGCTTAAAAAAAATACCCAGAGTTTAACAGGGATTTTCCCTAGGAAAATAAAAAAAATTAAAGGAAAATCAGTGAAAAGCAATGGAAATCACTGATCATTTTGTTTAAGAAAATGTCCATAAAAAAGAGATTAAATGAAATTAAATAAAAAAAAATTCTTTTGAAAACTTTCAGAATAAATTTTATGGACAAATTCTACAAAATGTTGAGAACAAATTATAAAAAAAATTTTAAAGGAAAATTTATAAAAAAAATCTATTTGTTCAAACTTACTTGTTTTTTTTTCCTTTTGTAAAATACAATTGAAGTCGGTGATTTAAAGAAAACGTTAGGCAGCGATCAGCAAAAGAGAACGCATTTTCCTTTGAACGACTCTTTTATACCCTCCGAATGGTGGAAAGCCGTGGAAAATTCACGCTATTTCAGCAAATATTTTACATACCTACAAATTTCTCACACATACATGTACAATTTAGTGCGCCAACCCAAACTCTACACCCTTGACAGAACTTTGACATTGACTTGCAAAGTGACAGGACTATTTGGCAATTTAACACCAGTGTTCGACAATCGATTAAAAATTACCGTTAAAAATTTGAAAAAACTTTTGAAATTAAATTTTATTCCATAGCTACAAGCGCCTCTACAAAACCCCCCCGCCAAAATCAGACTTGGGGCTACAGCAGACCAAAGCTGATACCGCTTGTAGCTAAAACTACGACCAAACAAAAAAAATTGGGAATATCTAATTACTGACGTATATCCTTCGCATGATATATGCCTACCGAACGTCCATTCAAATCTTCAAGTTCATAATAACTCGCCCCCTTCCTCTTGCGTATCCGAGCTTTCAGAAAAGGCGGCGCTAGTTTCGCATTGTAGCCTTTCTCAAAAGAACTCTGGCTAAAGTTCCTCCTGAACACTTCTTGACCAACTACATAATTTACTTCCCTTGACCTCAGGTTATACGATCTCTCATTTCGTTCCTGTTGTTTTGCCATATTCTTCACAGCTCGACTTCTGATTATTTCAAACGAATCTTCCCTATTAAAACGAACGCCCCTATCATCCAACATCTCCAGCTTACGTAACAGTGCATATGTATTACCGTTGGTAATCATGTGCTGTCCGAATGCCATGTAATAAGGTGAGGTACCTATGGAAGCATGCACCGATGAGCGTAAAGCACAACAAATGCTGCTGAGGTGCTCATCCCAATTACTTTGGTCGGTTTTTATATACGCCCGAATCGCTGAAAGCACCGAACGATTAACGCGTTCAGATGCATTTGCTTGTGGCGAATGAACCGCAGTATAAACGTGGTTAATTCCATAGTTCTGCAACATTTTATTCAAAAGATTCGATTTGAATTGAGAACCGTTATCGGAAACAACGGTCTCAGGGGTACCATACGTATGGAAAAGATCCTGTTCCATATATTTAACTACTACGTCAGCCGTAAATTTCTTGACGGGTTTAAGAAAGCAAAATTTCGAGAAATGGTCTACAACAATAAAAATTCCTACATTCCCAGACTTCGACCTAGGATAAGAACCAAGAAAATCAATAAAAAGTTTTTGAAAGAAACGACAAGACTCCGGAGTTTTACCCATCGGAGGACGCATAACAAAATTTGGGTGTTTCGTTCCCTTACATATGTCACAATCGTTAATATAATCCTTAACATCGTTAACCAGATTTGGCCAGAAATAAAATCGACGGATTCGTTCCAACGTTTTGTTAATTCCGCCGTGTGATGAAAGTGGACTATCGTATGTGCTACGAAGCACCTCTCCTATCATTTCTTTGGGGATCCAAAGTTTCCAACATAAATCATCTTGCACCGGCTCTCCAGTGCAATGTTCCGTCCGTCGGTATAAATAATTGTCTATGATCTTTAAGTCGGGTGTTTTATCAAGGTTCTTTCGTACATTTTCTAAAAGTTCGTGATATTCTGTACTTTTGAAATGTTCGGACTGTAAATCCACGAAGACCCCGGTCTCGTCTAAAGCGGACAATTCCAAATCATGTAATTCGGACAAATCTTCTACGTTGGTACGCGAAAGCGCATCAGGAACTACGTTCTGACTACCCTTCCGATGCTCTATCTTGAATTGAAAGCCTTGAAGTTTCAAAGCCCACCTTGCCAACCGCGAATTCAGGTCTGTTTGGGACATGAGCCACTTCAATGATGCATGATCGGTGACAACTGTAAACTCATGACCTTCCACATATGCCCGAAACTTTTTAATGCTTAGCATCGCTGCTAAACACTCCTGTTCGGTCACTGAATAATTACGTTGGGCTTGGTTTAGTTTCTTCGACATAAAGGCGATTGGAAACTCTTCACCCTCCGCAGTTTTTTGGACCAATACACTCCCTATTCCAGTGTTGCCAGCGTCACAGTGAATGTAAAAAGGCTGTGAAAAATCCGGGCTGTGTAACACTGGTGCAGTTGTCAAGATAGACTTTAATTCCTCAAAAGCTCTTTGCGCTTCTTCAGTCCACGCAAATTTCCTGTTTGACTTTAATAAATTGGTTAAAGGAGTTGTCACAGAAGCATAGTTCCTAATGAATTTTCGATACCAACCGGACATCCCTAAAAACCGTCGGATTTGCTTAACAGACCTCGGCGTTGGGAATTCCGTTTCTGTCAATTAGAAGGTGTAAAATTCTCAAATATTTTCCTGCGTTTAGCATTGTATTCAGCCAATCTTACATGAAAAGGTTTTAAGTAAGTGGGTGGTGAAGATGTTGTTACAGATCTACCAGAAGTATTTAAAGATTTTGTACTAGAAGCATTATCAGGTTCATCACCACTATTTGGTCGTTGTAAAATACTGGGTTTTGATCGGGTATTTTCATCTAAACTGCCAATGTTATTTGAAGAGTTATTTCCTGATAACTCACCAGAATCAGCAGAAGATATTGTAAAATGATCGCAAGTTGCATTTGTAAAGTTATTGATTGCAAAACTACTATCAGTAGATTTTGAACTTTGTAGTGAAAAAACAGGTAAATTTGAATTCTCGATATGAGCTAATGAATTTGGTGAATGAGATGGATTTAATCTGTGTTGGTGCTGATCGATTTTGTTGGTTTGAGTGCACCTTTCGGTAAACTGGACCTCAAGTTTTTTGAACTATTACAATTTGAACACTTTGGCTTATAAACATTCGGTGCTCCGCAACCGTAACAGAATACTCTACGTTCGTCTAAACAATCATGGTAGCGATGACCAGTATTCTGGCAATTCCAGCACGTAAGAGAAATCGCTGAAATTTCATCGTCATTGACGGATTCCTGAATTTCACTATCTACCTCATTCACTTGCTTTCGAACAAAAGGTTTAGAAAATGATTGCTTACGGCCAACATCTTGAAAGAAAAATTCCCTACGCCTGCAAATATCCCGAAGATCTGAAACAGACCTAATTTGTAAATTTAAAATCTCATGTTGAATTTCGGGCAAAAGATTTCTACGCAAAATTTCCACAAGTATTTTCTCCGATAATGGTTCAGTTAAACGATCCGAAATATTCACTACGGCATCATAAAAATCGTCAAAACATTCATTGATCTTTTGTTTACGATCACGTATCATCTCGCGGATATCAATATCAGTTCTCGAATCCTTATACTGTTTTCGGAGTGCAGCACATAAAGCTGGCCATCTTACAACACTTCCACATTCACGATGGTACCTCCAGAACCAGTCGTTAGCTTTCGAATCAAACAAAGTAGAAATATGATCACATAAAATATTAAAATTTCCGTTCAGAGTTTGATGTGTAAGAGCTTCAACTCTATACAGAAAATTTTCGATGGACATAACTCGCGAATCTCCCGAAAATCTAACTTTCCAATTATAAATAATCTGACTAATCTTTTCCGGTCTAAACGACGATTCACGTGTTTGAGGAATGTTATTCCCTGACAAATTGAGATTATGATTTCCGTTTCCTGCATTCTCTACAATACTACTCCCAGGTAAACCAAGAAGTTGCTCAAGAGATTGTTGTTCTACATCACCGACAGATGGGATAGAAGGAATCGGCTTTTCCGGTGGCGTATACGTACTATTATTGTTATCCGATTGAGTAGCAGTAGTTAATCTCCGAAAAACTTCTTCGATTTTATCCTCAATAAGTCTAGAAAAAGTCTGGTTTAAACTCTGCACAATTTGTTCCTGTTGTTTCCTAACCGCTGCAACAACGAGTTCGTCAACACGATCATTTCCATCAGTCCTATCCCGAGGAGATTTTTCTTCAGAGAATGGAGTAGAATCGCGAACTGTATGTCTATTCTCCTCATATTCAAGCGCTCGTTGCACTTGGGATCTTGTCAAAGTTCCCGTAGGTGGTACACTGGCAGGATTTGCAGAAGTCGACGCTTCCATGGCTTGGTCACAAGCCGGACACTTCAAACTTGACTTAACCAATTTGTAAAAGCATGATTTATGAAAAAGATGTTCACAAACTGTTGTAATCATATACGAGGTATCCGTAATTGGTGTATTGCAAGCAATACAGTTCGGCGAACTAGAGCCAGCCTCAGTTCCTTTCGCTTTAGGCATGGTTAACCCAAGCCAAATAACGAAAAATCAAAGTTCAAAAATAAAATAAAAAAAAAATTACAAAAACTAATTCACTTATTCAAAGAATTTTATCAAAATTCAATACTCCAATAGAGCAAAACAAGAAATTAAAACCGGAAAATTCTAAACTAGAAAGTTGCAAAAAAAAATAGGTGCTAATTAAAAAAATTTAAAAACTTGTAAATATATTTTAAAAAAAAAATCACAAATTAAAAAAACCTTTCTTTGAAATACAAAAAAATGCAATAACAAGTGAAACTAATTATAAAAATATCAAAATAAAATCTGAAAATCAGGAACGTGAAATTACTAGCGAATTCTAGCTATATTCAAAACTCTAACGAATGAAAAATTTAATATTAAAACTACTTGAGAAAATTGATGCAAAATAAACCAATTTGAAAAATTTCAACTTCCCAAATTAATTTATACTAGCTGAAAAATTACGAAGAAGAATTGTTGATTTAAAAAAAAATTAAGTATAAAATTTTCCAAAAATAAATGAATCTTAATAATTCCAAAACGGTAGTATTTTTCAAAAATAAATAATATATCAGTTAGATTTCTCCGCGTAGAGGACAGATAGGGTACATAAATGTGGTCAACATTGGATGAACTCTTACAACCAATAAAAACTTCGTAAAGAAAAATAAATTGAAAAGAACAGTACAGATAGTAAAAAAAATCATAGAGAAGACGTTCTGTTGGTACTAAATCAGAATCGTTCCAAAGTAGTCATTTCCGCACAAAACTAAATTAAAGGAACTTTATATAAATAAATGATAAACTAAACGGTCTAAATTCTAGAGGAAGTCTCCACAATAAAGTATTTCCGGAAAAATTTAATCAAAATTTAAATAAAATTGGAAAAATCAAAAGACATAGGCATATACTGAATATTAATGTAGGTTAACAGCACATTTGATTGTTGCCTGTTAATTCCATAACATTAAAATTTCATTAGAATAAGTTAACTAAATAAAATATAGATGAAAAGTATAGAAAAGAATCACACAGTGACAGAATAATAAAAAGTTTGAAAAGATAAGAAAAAGTAGAAAAAAATTACTAAAGAGCCACACAAAGGTAATTTTGAATAAAATTCAAAAGCTGACAATAAAATTCGAATATTCAAATGCGTGGGCCCCACGTTGGTCGCCAAAAATAATATCTGTAGCATATAACCAAAGTTTTTATGAATTAAATTGTCAAGTTTATTTTATCAAGTACGATTAGCCATAGCACGTATCTTTTTCCGGCCTCTATCTCGTCGGCAATTGGGGGATTCTTGGGGCTATCCTGGCTTGAAAATAACGATATTTATGCACAGAGAATTATTTTATTTGTACGTGCTAAAATGAGGTTAAAAGAGTAGATATGAAGGGGTGAAATTATAAAAGAAAGACATTTAGAGGAAGTTAAAGACAACATGTTGACCGAATGTGTATAGATGGTAACACATTAGATTTCCCCTCCCAACCATGACCATATAGTGGAAAGCTGCCATTTTATATATGGTCCCAATAGTGTTTCCCCTATCCGACCATCTACTGAGAAATCATAACAACGAAATTTAGTTCAACATAATTAAATTCATAATTTTATTGAATTGAAAATTCCTAACAATACACATAACCCAAGGTTATTAAAATTTAATTAAAACTAGCTTATATGGATAGTTAATATGAAGTGAGATGTAGAAAAATTACTACTTAACATAGTTCACAACCAAAAAAAATATTTCAAAATTTAATATTTAAAAAAAATTAAAAAAACAATCACCAAAAAAAGTAGGTTTTTGTGCAAAAATCAAAATAACAGGCTGAAAAAAAAATTAAAGGTCTATATCCAGTTCGGATATCAGGGTAATATGTATCACAACAATTTAATCTAATATATGCATCGGAACAACGATAAAATATCCGATTAGAATATGCAAATTTAAAAATTCAGTATTAAAAAAAGTATTAACCGATCAAAACAAATAAAAATCTCTATACGATTTAAACAAATGGTTGTGAAGAAATCATTCCTTTAAACGTATGCACACTTTTAAACTTAAAACTTTTTTTCCCCGATGAATTTACTCTTTCGAATGTAGCAAGATAAAAATAAAACTTGAAAAAAAATTAAAAACAAATATAACAAAGAATTAATTCTTTTAAGTAACAAAAAAATTTTAATTTTTAAAATCTTAACGATGAAGTTTTGTATATAATAAAAAATAAAACTTTAATATGAGTGATCATTAAATCACATTAACGACAAACGAATGTATTCCTTTCCAGGCATGAGAGAAAAAAAAATTAAAAGTATTAAAGAACGCATCAAATACATGCAAAAGGGGAAAAAATAAAAAAAATGTGTTAGGTACTGATTTGTAAAAACTTTAAATTTAATTCATAGGAAAAGAATTCATTCCTTAATATGAATGGAAAAAAAATTATTTTCGTTACCGATGAAAGAATTTACTCCCTTATAAGCGTGCAAAAAGAATTCGTTCTTTTATACACATGGAAAAAAATATTATAGGGAAGAAAAATACATTACTTTACATCAATATGCAAAGAAAGTCGGTTTTAAATTAAATCATAAAAAAAAAGAATTCCTTCTTTCAAATATTTGCACAATTAACTTTAAAGAAATTCACCACGTTGCTTATTAATAGAAATTATCTCTTCTTCTTCCTTTCCGCTATTTATTTTCTTGTACTATCGTATATATAAAATAATTAATTACGTTTCCTTCGATTAATCCGATGTTTTAAACAATTTATACCACATATTTGGTATCAAAATTTAAGTTATAGAATTTCCGATAATATAGTTTAATTTATTTTTGTATAAAATGATCACTTTATTTAAAAGCACACTTTTGTCACTGTATGGTTAACAGATAAACCCGAAAGCTAACGTTGGTACATTATGTTAATAAGCAAAAGCAAGGATGTTAAATTTACATAAACAGTGGTACTGCTAATGTAATAACAGTGGCAAAAGCTTTGCTTATAGATGTATTAACACAGAATTAATAGAAATAAAAAGTTCAACTTACAGTCTTTTTACTCCCACGTTGAAAGATCTTTCAAGCTGGAACAAATAGCGCCGGTTTATGATGTAAATGATGGTGTTGATGTAAAATGATGATTTGATATGGATGAAGTTATTGTATTTTATTAATTTTAATTAATCATTTTAACTAATTTCTCGAAATTAATTAAACTATTCACTCAAAAAAAAAATTATATATTATATAAACCCGGGAAAAATTTTAGCGCGATCTGGCTATCGAATAGCTATTTCTGTTCTTTTCTTTTTGTTTTGATTGACACTTCACAACATCTAATATTTAGATAAATGCCAAAATCACATGACTTTTATCATATTTACTTTAACTCTTTCACTTGTGACTCGGTTTTGCAAATTTTTAATTAATTTTTAATAAAATTTATCAATTTTAGTACATTTGTACTTATAAAAATTTAACTACCCGTGTAAAAAAAATCGCGATTTCTTTCTGATTAGTGCACTGGTGATGGTGAATAACAATTTAAGTGGAAATATGAAATTTTTAAGTGACAAATGAATTTATTGTTATTATCTCACTTCATGTATATTGTTAATATATAAGAATAAATATAAAAAAAATCTTGTTATTTCGTTTTACTTTACGTTGTTTTGCTTTTTTTCCCAGTTTTTGATTCTAAAGTTTTTAATGGCACAATAGCAATTTGTATAAAAAAAAAATGCAAAATTAATTAAATTTTAATGTGGGTGTAGAAATACTTGGATATTAGTTTTTTTTTCTTGCGCTTTTCCTTTATTTTATTTTCAGTGTTCTTAGTTTTAGCCAACTTTCAATTCAGAAAATATTTTTTTTTAGTCTTTTTGGCTGTGGATTTTAAATTTAGCCCAAATTTTATTTTACACTCACATAAATTATGTTAGCAAAAAAAATTTATTTTAGTTTCAGAAAAAATGTTTAGTTTTAGTTTTCTTCCCCTAGATTCTCAAGGTTTTTCCAGGGAATTTTCACTGCACTTTAGAACTTAATTTTTCCCAATACCACTGACACTATAACACTTCACTGGTAGTATTTTTATATGCTGCCGATGAAAATTATTGGAACTTGGCGGGTTTTCGTTGAGGGTTTCCCGTGCCCGCTGAAAAATTAACCCACAAGAATTAAGGTAAATAAGCCGAAACTAGTGTATCCTCTCCTCTCAGATTCCCTCTCAATGCAACTAACGGTGGATGCTGTAATCAAAAGGTTATTGTTAGGGGTTTTTTTTTTAAATGCGCATTGTACGTGTGTATGTTTGTTACCTTTTTGTTAGCTAACAACAGGGTATATGAAGAAAAGCTTTTGCTGTTCTTAATTTTGTGTAGAAATTCTTAACTGGTTCTTTTTGGATTCGCCGATAGAATTTTTGAGAACCAAAGGACGAAATTTTCTAATGAAAATTTTAAAAGAATTATTACGGAAAATCCGAAAATAAATTTTCCCGAAAAATACACACTTTCCCTCTAGAAAATTGAAAATCCAAATGAAGCGCAGCTGCTTAAAAAAAATACCCAGAGTTTAACAGGGATTTTCCCTAGGAAAATAAAAAAAATTAAAGGAAAATCAGTGAAAAGCAATGAAAATCACTGATCATTTTGTTTAAGAAAATGTCCATAAAAAAGAGATTAAATGAAATTAAATAAAAAAAAATTCTTTTGAAAACTTTCAGAATAAATTTTATGGACAAATTCTACAAAATGTTGAGAACAAATTATAAAAAAAATTTTAAAGGAAAATTTATAAAAAAAATCTATTTGTTCAAACTTACTTGTTTTTTTTTCCTTTTGTAAAATACAATTGAAGTCGGTGATTTAAAGAAAACGTTAGGCAGCGATCAGCAAAAGAGAACGCATTTTCCTTTGAACGACTCTTTTATACCCTCCGAATGGTGGAAAGCCGTGGAAAATTCACGCTATTTCAGCAAATATTTTACATACCTACAAATTTCTCACACATACATGTACAATTTAGTGCGCCAACCCAAACTCTACACCCTTGACAGAACTTTGACATTGACTTGCAAAGTGACAGGACTATTTGGCAATTTAACACCAGTGTTCGACAATCGATTAAAAATTACCGTTAAAAATTTGAAAAAACTTTTGAAATTAAATTTTATTCCATAGCTACAAGCGCCTCTACAAAACCCCCCCGCCAAAATCAGACTTGGGGCTACAGCAGACCAAAGCTGATACCGCTTGTAGCTAAAACTACGACCAAACAAAAAAAATTGGGAATATCTAATTACTGACGTATATCCTTCGCATGATATATGCCTACCGAACGTCCATTCAAATCTTCAAGTTCATAATAACTCGCCCCCTTCCTCTTGCGTATCCGAGCTTTCAGAAAAGGCGGCGCTAGTTTCGCATTGTAGCCTTTCTCAAAAGAACTCTGGCTAAAGTTCCTCCTGAACACTTCTTGACCAACTACATAATTTACTTCCCTTGACCTCAGGTTATACGATCTCTCATTTCGTTCCTGTTGTTTTGCCATATTCTTCACAGCTCGACTTCTGATTATTTCAAACGAATCTTCCCTATTAAAACGAACGCCCCTATCATCCAACATCTCCAGCTTACGTAACAGTGCATATGTATTACCGTTGGTAATCATGTGCTGTCCGAATGCCATGTAATAAGGTGAGGTACCTATGGAAGCATGCACCGATGAGCGTAAAGCACAACAAATGCTGCTGAGGTGCTCATCCCAATTACTTTGGTCGGTTTTTATATACGCCCGAATCGCTGAAAGCACCGAACGATTAACGCGTTCAGATGCATTTGCTTGTGGCGAATGAACCGCAGTATAAACGTGGTTAATTCCATAGTTCTGCAACATTTTATTCAAAAGATTCGATTTGAATTGAGAACCGTTATCGGAAACAACGGTCTCAGGGGTACCATACGTATGGAAAAGATCCTGTTCCATATATTTAACTACTACGTCAGCCGTAAATTTCTTGACGGGTTTAAGAAAGCAAAATTTCGAGAAATGGTCTACAACAATAAAAATTCCTACATTCCCAGACTTCGACCTAGGATAAGAACCAAGAAAATCAATAAAAAGTTTTTGAAAGAAACGACAAGACTCCGGAGTTTTACCCATCGGAGGACGCATAACAAAATTTGGGTGTTTCGTTCCCTTACATATGTCACAATCGTTAATATAATCCTTAACATCGTTAACCAGATTTGGCCAGAAATAAAATCGACGGATTCGTTCCAACGTTTTGTTAATTCCGCCGTGTGATGAAAGTGGACTATCGTATGTGCTACGAAGCACCTCTCCTATCATTTCTTTGGGGATCCAAAGTTTCCAACATAAATCATCTTGCACCGGCTCTCCAGTGCAATGTTCCGTCCGTCGGTATAAATAATTGTCTATGATCTTTAAGTCGGGTGTTTTATCAAGGTTCTTTCGTACATTTTCTAAAAGTTCGTGATATTCTGTACTTTTGAAATGTTCGGACTGTAAATCCACGAAGACCCCGGTCTCGTCTAAAGCGGACAATTCCAAATCATGTAATTCGGACAAATCTTCTACGTTGGTACGCGAAAGCGCATCAGGAACTACGTTCTGACTACCCTTCCGATGCTCTATCTTGAATTGAAAGCCTTGAAGTTTCAAAGCCCACCTTGCCAACCGCGAATTCAGGTCTGTTTGGGACATGAGCCACTTCAATGATGCATGATCGGTGACAACTGTAAACTCATGACCTTCCACATATGCCCGAAACTTTTTAATGCTTAGCATCGCTGCTAAACACTCCTGTTCGGTCACTGAATAATTACGTTGGGCTTGGTTTAGTTTCTTCGACATAAAGGCGATTGGAAACTCTTCACCCTCCGCAGTTTTTTGGACCAATACACTCCCTATTCCAGTGTTGCCAGCGTCACAGTGAATGTAAAAAGGCTGTGAAAAATCCGGGCTGTGTAACACTGGTGCAGTTGTCAAGATAGACTTTAATTCCTCAAAAGCTCTTTGCGCTTCTTCAGTCCACGCAAATTTCCTGTTTGACTTTAATAAATTGGTTAAAGGAGTTGTCACAGAAGCATAGTTCCTAATGAATTTTCGATACCAACCGGACATCCCTAAAAACCGTCGGATTTGCTTAACAGACCTCGGCGTTGGGAATTCCGTTTCTGTCTATTAGAAGGTGTAAAATTCTCAAATATTTTCCTGCGTTTAGCATTGTATTCAGCCAATCTTACATGAAAAGGTTTTAAGTAAGTGGGTGGTGAAGATGTTGTTACAGATCTACCAGAAGTATTTAAAGATTTTGTACTAGAAGCATCATCAGGTTCATCACCACTATTTGGTCG
The DNA here is from genome assembly GCA_949987735.1 of Leucophora obtusa. Lineage (NCBI taxonomy): Eukaryota > Metazoa > Arthropoda > Insecta > Diptera > Anthomyiidae > Leucophora > Leucophora obtusa. The sequence continues at coordinate 267,060,150 of OX465295.1, read as the reverse complement.
TTGTAAAATACTGGGTTTTGATCGGGTATTTTCATCTAAACTGCCAATGTTATTTGAAGAGTTATTTCCTGATAACTCACCAGAATCAGCAGAAGATATTGTAAAATGATCGCAAGTTGCATTTGTAAAGTTATTGATTGCAAAACTACTATCAGTAGATTTTGAACTTTGTATTGAAAAAACAGGTAAATTTGAATTCTCGATATGAGCTAATGAATTTGGTGAATGAGATGGATTTAATCTGTGTTGGTGCTGATCGATTTTGTTGGTTTGAGTGCACCTTTCGGTAAACTGGACCTCAAGTTTTTTGAACTATTACAATTTGAACACTTTGGCTTATAAACATTCGGTGCTCCGCAACCGTAACAGAATACTCTACGTTCGTCTAAACAATCATGGTAGCGATGACCAGTATTCTGGCAATTCCAGCACGTAAGAGAAATCGCTGAAATTTCATCGTCATTGACGGATTCCTGAATTTCACTATCTACCTCATTCACTTGCTTTCGAACAAAAGGTTTAGAAAATGATTGCTTACGGCCAACATCTTGAAAGAAAAATTCCCTACGCCTGCAAATATCCCGAAGATCTGAAACAGACCTAATTTGTAAATTTAAAATCTCATGTTGAATTTCGGGCAAAAGATTTCTACGCAAAATTTCCACAAGTATTTTCTCCGATAATGGTTCAGTTAAACGATCCGAAATATTCACTACGGCATCATAAAAATCGTCAAAACATTCATTGATCTTTTGTTTACGATCACGTATCATCTCGCGGATATCAATATCAGTTCTCGAATCCTTATACTGTTTTCGGAGTGCAGCACATAAAGCTGGCCATCTTACAACACTTCCACATTCACGATGGTACCTCCAGAACCAGTCGTTAGCTTTCGAATCAAACAAAGTAGAAATATGATCACATAAAATATTAAAATTTCCGTTCAGAGTTTGATGTGTAAGAGCTTCAACTCTATACAGAAAATTTTCGATGGACATAACTCGCGAATCTCCCGAAAATCTAACTTTCCAATTATAAATAATCTGACTAATCTTTTCCGGTCTAAACGACGATTCACGTGTTTGAGGAATGTTATTCCCTGACAAATTGAGATTATGATTTCCGTTTCCTGCATTCTCTACAATACTACTCCCAGGTAAACCAAGAAGTTGCTCAAGAGATTGTTGTTCTACATCACCGACAGATGGGATAGAAGGAATCGGCTTTTCCGGTGGCGTATACGTACTATTATTGTTATCCGATTGAGTAGCAGTAGTTAATCTCCGAAAAACTTCTTCGATTTTATCCTCAATAAGTCTAGAAAAAGTCTGGTTTAAACTCTGCACAATTTGTTCCTGTTGTTTCCTAACCGCTGCAACAACGAGTTCGTCAACACGATCATTTCCATCAGTCCTATCCCGAGGAGATTTTTCTTCAGAGAATGGAGTAGAATCGCGAACTGTATGTCTATTCTCCTCATATTCAAGCGCTCGTTGCACTTGGGATCTTGTCAAAGTTCCCGTAGGTGGTACACTGGCAGGATTTGCAGAAGTCGACGCTTCCATGGCTTGGTCACAAGCCGGACACTTCAAACTTGACTTAACCAATTTGTAAAAGCATGATTTATGAAAAAGATGTTCACAAACTGTTGTAATCATATACGAGGTATCCGTAATTGGTGTATTGCAAGCAATACAGTTCGGCGAACTAGAGCCAGCCTCAGTTCCTTTCGCTTTAGGCATGGTTAACCCAAGCCAAATAACGAAAAATCAAAGTTCAAAAATAAAATAAAAAAAAAATTACAAAAACTAATTCACTTATTCAAAGAATTTTATCAAAATTCAATACTCCAATAGAGCAAAACAAGAAATTAAAACCGGAAAATTCTAAACTAGAAAGTTGCAAAAAAAAATAGGTGCTAATTAAAAAAATTTAAAAACTTGTAAATATATTTTAAAAAAAAAATCACAAATTAAAAAAACCTTTCTTTGAAATACAAAAAAATGCAATAACAAGTGAAACTAATTATAAAAATATCAAAATAAAATCTGAAAATCAGGAACGTGAAATTACTAGCGAATTCTAGCTATATTCAAAACTCTAACGAATGAAAAATTTAATATTAAAACTACTTGAGAAAATTGATGCAAAATAAACCAATTTGAAAAATTTCAACTTCCCAAATTAATTTATACTAGCTGAAAAATTACGAAGAAGAATTGTTGATTTAAAAAAAAATTAAGTATAAAATTTTCCAAAAATAAATGAATCTTAATAATTCCAAAACGGTAGTATTTTTCAAAAATAAATAATATATCAGTTAGATTTCTCCGCGTAGAGGACAGATAGGGAACATAAATGTGGTCAACATTGGATGAACTCTTACAACCAATAAAAACTTCGTAAAGAAAAATAAATTGAAAAGAACAGTACAGATAGTAAAAAAAATCATAGAGAAGACGTTCTGTTGGTACTAAATCAGAATCGTTCCAAAGTAGTCATTTCCGCACAAAACTAAATTAAAGGAACTTTATATAAACAAATGATAAACTAAACGGTCTAAATTCTAGAGGAAGTCTCCACAATAAAGTATTTCCGGAAAAATTTAATCAAAATTTAAATAAAATTGGAAAAATCAAAAGACATAGGCATATACTGAATATTAATGTAGGTTAACAGCACATTTGATTGTTGCCTGTTAATTCCATAACATTAAAATTTCATTAGAATAAGTTAACTAAATAAAATATAGATGAAAAGTATAGAAAAGAATCACACAGTGACAGAATAATAAAAAGTTTGAAAAGATAAGAAAAAGTAGAAAAAAATTACTAAAGAGCCACACAAAGGTAATTTTGAATAAAATTCAAAAGCTGACAATAAAATTCGAATATTCAAATGCGTGGGCCCCACGTTGGTCGCCAAAAATAATATCTGTAGCATATAACCAAAGTTTTTATGAATTAAATTGTCAAGTTTATTTTATCAAGTACGATTAGCCATAGCACGTATCTTTTTCCGGCCTCTATCTCGTCGGCAATTGGGGGATTCTTGGGGCTATCCTGGCTTGAAAATAACGATATTTATGCACAGAGAATTATTTTATTTGTACGTGCTAAAATGAGGTTAAAAGAGTAGATATGAAGGGGTGAAATTATAAAAGAAAGACATTTAGAGGAAGTTAAAGACAACATGTTGACCGAATGTGTATAGATGGTAACACATTAGATTTCCCCTCCCAACCATGACCATATAGTGGAAAGCTGCCATTTTATATATGGTCCCAATAGTGTTTCCCCTATCCGACCATCTACTGAGAAATCATAACAACGAAATTTAGTTCAACATAATTAAATTCATAATTTTATTGAATTGAAAATTCCTAACAATACACATAACCCAAGGTTATTAAAATTTAATTAAAACTAGCTTATATGGATAGTTAATATGAAGTGAGATGTAGAAAAATTACTACTTAACATAGTTCACAACCAAAAAAAATATTTCAAAATTTAATATTTAAAAAAAATTAAAAAAACAATCACCAAAAAAAGTAGGTTTTTGTGCAAAAATCAAAATAACAGGCTGAAAAAAAAATTAAAGGTCTATATCCAGTTCGGATATCAGGGTAATATGTATCACAACAATTTAATCTAATATATGCATCGGAACAACGATAAAATATCCGATTAGAATATGCAAATTTAAAAATTCAGTATTAAAAAAAGTATTAACCGATCAAAACAAATAAAAATCTCTATACGATTTAAACAAATGGTTGTGAAGAAATCATTCCTTTAAACGTATGCACACTTTTAAACTTAAAACTTTTTTTCCCCGATGAATTTACTCTTTCGAATGTAGCAAGATAAAAATAAAACTTGAAAAAAAATTAAAAACAAATATAACAAAGAATTAATTCTTTTAAGTAACAAAAAAATTTTAATTTTTAAAATCTTAACGATGAAGTTTTGTATATAATAAAAAATAAAACTTTAATATGAGTGATCATTAAATCACATTAACGACAAACGAATGTATTCCTTTCCAGGCATGAGAGAAAAAAAAATTAAAAGTATTAAAGAACGCATCAAATACATGCAAAAGGGGAAAAAATAAAAAAAATGTGTTAGGTACTGATTTGTAAAAACTTTAAATTTAATTCATAGGAAAAGAATTCATTCCTTAATATGAATGGAAAAAAAATTATTTTCGTTACCGATGAAAGAATTTACTCCCTTATAAGCGTGCAAAAAGAATTCGTTCTTTTATACACATGGAAAAAAATATTATAGGGAAGAAAAATACATTACTTTACATCAATATGCAAAGAAAGTCGGTTTTAAATTAAATCATAAAAAAAAAGAATTCCTTCTTTCAAATATTTGCACAATTAACTTTAAAGAAATTCACCACGTTGCTTATTAATAGAAATTATCTCTTCTTCTTCCTTTCCGCTATTTATTTTCTTGTACTATCGTATATATAAAATAATTAATTACGTTTCCTTCGATTAATCCGATGTTTTAAACAATTTATACCACATATTTGGTATCAAAATTTAAGTTATAGAATTTCCGATAATATAGTTTAATTTATTTTTGTATAAAATGATCACTTTATTTAAAAGCACACTTTTGTCACTGTATGGTTAACAGATAAACCCGAAAGCTAACGTTGGTACATTATGTTAATAAGCAAAAGCAAGGATGTTAAATTTACATAAACAGTGGTACTGCTAATGTAATAACAGTGGCAAAAGCTTTGCTTATAGATGTATTAACACAGAATTAATAGAAATAAAAAGTTCAACTTACAGTCTTTTTACTCCCACGTTGAAAGATCTTTCAAGCTGGAACAAATAGCGCCGGTTTATGATGTAAATGATGGTGTTGATGTAAAATGATGATTTGATATGGATGAAGTTATTGTATTTTATTAATTTTAATTAATCATTTTAACTAATTTCTCGAAATTAATTAAACTATTCACTCAAAAAAAAAATTATATATTATATAAACCCGGGAAAAATTTTAGCGCGATCTGGCTATCGAATAGCTATTTCTGTTCTTTTCTTTTTGTTTTGATTGACACTTCACAACATCTAATATTTAGATAAATGCCAAAATCACATGACTTTTATCATATTTACTTTAACTCTTTCACTTGTGACTCGGTTTTGCAAATTTTTAATTAATTTTTAATAAAATTTATCAATTTTAGTACATTTGTACTTATAAAAATTTAACTACCCGTGTAAAAAAAATCGCGATTTCTTTCTGATTAGTGCACTGGTGATGGTGAATAACAATTTAAGTGGAAATATGAAATTTTTAAGTGACAAATGAATTTATTGTTATTATCTCACTTCATGTATATTGTTAATATATAAGAATAAATATAAAAAAAATCTTGTTATTTCGTTTTACTTTACGTTGTTTTGCTTTTTTTCCCAGTTTTTGATTCTAAAGTTTTTAATGGCACAATAGCAATTTGTATAAAAAAAAATGCAAAATTAATTAAATTTTAATGTGGGTGTAGAAATACTTGGATATTAGTTTTTTTTTCTTGCGCTTTTCCTTTATTTTATTTTCAGTGTTCTTAGTTTTAGCCAACTTTCAATTCAGAAAATATTTTTTTTTAGTCTTTTTGGCTGTGGATTTTAAATTTAGCCCAAATTTTATTTTACACTCACATAAATTATGTTAGCAAAAAAAATTTATTTTAGTTTCAGAAAAAATGTTTAGTTTTAGTTTTCTTCCCCTAGATTCTCAAGGTTTTTCCAGGGAATTTTCACTGCACTTTAGAACTTAATTTTTCCCAATACCACTGACACTATAACACTTCACTGGTAGTATTTTTATATGCTGCCGATGAAAATTATTGGAACTTGGCGGGTTTTCGTTGAGGGTTTCCCGTGCCCGCTGAAAAATTAACCCACAAGAATTAAGGTAAATAAGCCGAAACTAGTGTATCCTCTCCTCTCAGATTCCCTCTCAATGCAACTAACGGTGGATGCTGTAATCAAAAGGTTATTGTTAGGGGTTTTTTTTTTTAAATGCGCATTGTACGTGTGTATGTTTGTTACCTTTTTGTTAGCTAACAACAGGGTATATGAAGAAAAGCTTTTGCTGTTCTTAATTTTGTGTAGAAATTCTTAACTGGTTCTTTTTGGATTCGCCGATAGAATTTTTGAGAACCAAAGGACGAAATTTTCTAATGAAAATTTTAAAAGAATTATTACGGAAAATCCGAAAATAAATTTTCCCGAAAAATACACACTTTCCCTCTAGAAAATTGAAAATCCAAATGAAGCGCAGCTGCTTAAAAAAAATACCCAGAGTTTAACAGGGATTTTCCCTAGGAAAATAAAAAAAATTAAAGGAAAATCAGTGAAAAGCAATGAAAATCACTGATCATTTTGTTTAAGAAAATGTCCATAAAAAAGAGATTAAATGAAATTAAATAAAAAAAAATTCTTTTGAAAACTTTCAGAATAAATTTTATGGACAAATTCTACAAAATGTTGAGAACAAATTATAAAAAAAATTTTAAAGGAAAATTTATAAAAAAAATCTATTTGTTCAAACTTACTTGTTTTTTTTTCCTTTTGTAAAATACAATTGAAGTCGGTGATTTAAAGAAAACGTTAGGCAGCGATCAGCAAAAGAGAACGCATTTTCCTTTGAACGACTCTTTTATACCCTCCGAATGGTGGAAAGCCGTGGAAAATTCACGCTATTTCAGCAAATATTTTACATACCTACAAATTTCTCACACATACATGTACAATTTAGTGCGCCAACCCAAACTCTACACCCTTGACAGAACTTTGACATTGACTTGCAAAGTGACAGGACTATTTGGCAATTTAACACCAGTGTTCGACAATCGATTAAAAATTACCGTTAAAAATTTGAAAAAACTTTTGAAATTAAATTTTATTCCATAGCTACAAGCGCCTCTACATTCTCAAGCGTTGGGCATCTATGTAACGTCGTTGTGGCGAATTTTGCGAAAAGATCTTTGCCTACATCCTTACAAGATCAAATTGACGCAAGAACTGAAGCCGCTTGACCACCAGAAGCGTCGTATGTTCGTGAATTGGGCTGAGCAACAACTTGAAAATGATTCGGATTTTCATCGAAAAATCATCTTCAGCGATGAGGCTCATTTCTGGCTGAATGGCTTCGTCAATAAACAAAATATGCGTTATTGGTCAGACAGCAATCCACACGTACTCCATGAGTCATCATTGCATCCCGAAAAAATTACGGTTTGGTGCGGTTTATGGGCCGGCGGCGTCATTGGGCCGTAGTTCTTCCGTGATGATCAAGACCGGCACGTTACTGTGAATGGGAATCGCTACCGTTCAATGATAACCGAATATTTTTGGCCCCAATTGGATGATATGGACTTGGAGGACATGTGGTTCCAACAGGACGGCGCCACAAGCTACACAGCGAATGTCACAATCAATTTATTGCTAACCAAGTTTGGAAAACGTGTTATCTCACGAAATGGTCCAGTCGATTGGCCGCCTCGGTCGTGCGATTTGACGCCGTTGGACTATTTCCTGTGGAGCTACGTCAAATCTATGGTCTATGCCAACAAGCCAGCGACGATTGATGAACTTCGTACGAATATCGAACGTGAAATTGCAGCAGTATCGGCCGATTTATGCTTGAAAACCGTCGAAAATTGGGTTCAGCGTCTGGACTTCTGCAAACGTGCCCGTGGTGGGCATGCAAAAGAGATCGATTTCCATATATAATGACATCGAGCGTACATTCATAGGAATAAAGAATTTCGTTGATATCCAAAACAGTTTTTTGTTTTATTTAAAAAAACTTTTGTAGCGCTATTATTGAAAAACGCTTTAGTACAAAAGTTGAATTAAAAAACTTAATCAGCGATTTTTATTCTGCAAACATACATACTGATGTAAGAATTTTCCTTTTTGGAGATTTTTTTCCCGCGACTTTTTTCGCTATTTCTTTTTTCAATTAATCACAGAACTTTGTTCTATGAATTGGGAATTATTGTCCCTAGATTATATATTTAACAAAACCGCACTTAAAAAATTGTAAAATAATCGTGAAGCTCGAAAAAAGATTTTATGCTACAAATATTTAATTAAAATACTTAATCAGCGATTTTCATTCTGCGAACAAATATACTGATGTAAGAATTTTCCTTTTTGCAAAATTTCTTTTGCGCGGCATTTTTTCGCGGTATTTTTTGCAACTAGCCACCGAACTTTATTCTATCAATTGGGCTTATAGACCCTAGGTTATGATTCTAAATAACCACAAGTAACAAATTGCAAATTAATCGCGGAACGCGAAAAAAGGCTTTATGGCATAAAAATATATAAAAAACTTAATCAGCGATTAACAATCTGCAAACAAAAATGCACCTTTTGTACCATAAAGTCTTTTTTCGCGTTCCGCGATTATTTTGCAATTTTTTAAGTGTAGCTTTTTTACATTTATGATCTAGGGACTATAATACCCAATTCATAGAACAAAGTTCTGTGATTAATTGAAAAAAGAAATCGCGAAAAAAATCGCGAAAAATGTCGCGGAAAAAAAATTTGCAAAAAGGAAAATTCTTACATCAGTATAAATATTTATTTCCAGAATGAAAATCGCAGATAAAGTTTTTGTACCATAAAGCTTTTTTTCGCGTTCCGCCATTATTTTGCAATTTTTTAAGTGTGGTTTTTGTAAAATTAGAAACTGGTTACTATAATACCCATAACAAATACCAAAGACTGGTGGTTAGTTTGAAAAAAAAAAGTTTGCGAAAATAATTTTGCAAAAAGTAAAATTCTTGCATCAATATATTCCTTTGCACAATGTAAACCGCTGATTAAGTATTTTAGTTAATTTTTTATACCACAAAACCCTTTTCGCATTCCGAATTTGCAAGCTCAGAAATGAATTTGAAATCTATAAAATGACGTTTACAAATGCCAATTCTTTCTTATAATTGAGGCATTAGTAATCGAAATGAATTTACTATACAATTGACATTAGTAATGAAATCGATGTATTTCAAAGCATTAGCATTAGTCCAAGTAGTAATAATGCCAAAAATTTCATTAGCATAAGTTTCAATTTAATGGTAATGAAATCACCAATTAATTTGTCCAAATAATTAATTAGTCTCATGTATGATTTTGCAGAACTCGTTTTTTTCTACCGTATAGAAAATCCTTCTGATTCCTGAAATACATTTTACTATATAAATTTCCTCTATGAATTTCTACATTTAATTAATGAATGGAATTCATCCATTGAATATTTTAATTTATTTAGGGCGAGTAACTTATTTCCAACATAACCAAGGTTAAACATTAACCACAGATATTTCCATATAAATTTGACATTCATAACTTTGGTTAAGAACTAAACTCAGATTATTTTAAGATAAGTTATATATATATTTGTTCCTTTTACTCCTGCAAGGAGCATAGGGCCGCAGTCCTTAGCAGTCCTTAATGCAGTTTTTCATAAATTTTTAACAGCAATTTAATATTAAAAATGTCATACGCCCAACGAAAAAGTTTCATTAAAAAGAGTTTTATAAAAATTATGAAGCACATAATGTTCGGATTAACGGTATTCAGATTGTCGAGTAGTTGCTGTATATAGAATTTTTTTGGGAAAGTGGTTCGTGTTTCATGTGAAACAACCCAGGTAGAAAAATACAAACGGCACAATGTCGGCCCGGTATTGGAGACGGTAGTACATGCATGGGCAATGCGTTGGATTTTCAACTTTCATTGTTGTCGAAATGAGAACATCAATAAACGCTTGGCCGTATATATTTACCAACGTTGAGGCAAGCTTGGGATTTTATTTTTTTGTATTATCCCAGTATATTTAATAAAAAAATTAGTAGTTTGCTAGTACTTTACTACCATTTTAGTGTACATAACAGATTTTTAATATATTCTTTCGAAACTTCACAAGAAGAGAATGGCTATGTCTCTCTTACATAAATAATTGTATAATATATGCAAAAATAAAAAAAATCTATATAATTTTAATAAATTAAAAAAAGGTCGTTAATCTTCAGACAACAGTACTGGCAAAGCACGTTTTAAGTAGTACCGGTATTTTGTAAAAACCAGTGCTGTCCCAGTAAAATTTTTGTTGCAACGCCTGCAATTTCTACCTGGGAACTGTTATGCTCCATAAAAATAAAATTATTTTTCACAATAATCAATGGGTTTACATTTTGTATTTAGTGAACAATATTTTTTATCAAAATTGTGTAAATATTACACTCATCGAAATAAATCTGTAAAAATAGCAGAAAAAGTTACTAAAAATTAGTTAAAAGTGATGCTGCAGAAAAAACTGCTAAAATTAGCAGATTTTTTTACTAAATACTAGTAAAATGAGAACAGAAAAATTAAATCTGTTAAATTTACAGAATTTTAGTTATATTTAGGCTAACTTTTAGTTAATTGAAAATAACAAATTGTACTGTAAAATCTGCAGAAAATTTTGCTAAATATTTGTAGACTTAAAATAGCAAAAATTAGCTGTTAAATCTACAAAAATTTTGCTATTTTTAAGCTAAATTTAGTTGAATGCAAATAGCAGTTTATTCTGCTAAAATCAGCAGGAATATTTGCTAAAAAATTGTAAACTGCTGTTTTCAAAAGGCTCGATTTTTATTTAAAAAAAATAAAAAAAAAACTTCGAAAATTTTAAAATTTTTGGTAGTAGCCTAAAGGCTACAAGAGTGTCCAAAAAACCGGCCATTTCGGAAAACCGTTTTTCGGTCTGTTCGAAAATTACTATTTTAATAAAACCGGTTTCGGTTATGGTTTTCTCCAAAAAACCGGTTAAAACCGGTTTCGGTTTTTTTTTATGAAAATAAATTTGTACAAATAGCAGAAAAAGCTACTAAAAATTAGTTAAAAGAGCCCTGCAGAAACAACTATTAAAATCAGCTGAAACTGTTTTCTAAAGAGGGATTTAAATTATCTGATTTTACGTCTGATAAATCAAACAAAAATCCTATGAGATGATGTGATTGGCAAGCAAATCTTTTCGCAAATCTAATTGCGTTTACATCAACATATGAAGTGATGCGAACCTTTTAAGAACAAAACTCTCAGGCTGGCCAAGAAAAGCGCTAAATTATAAATGTGATCCAAATAGATAGTTTTCAACTAATTTATGCGATCAAACATTTAAATAACGCTAAAAATCACTATTATGTTAAAATATAATATAATATCACATTATTATGAAAACAATAAAAAAAAGACATTTAAATTAGATAAAACTGTATCAAAATAAAGGTTTCACCATAAAGCGCTAAATAAAAAATAGAAAAACGTCAAACTGGTACCTTTCTATAAAAAGCGCTAACCGAAAATTATGCTAGTTTTGAGTCATACAAAAGCGCCAAGGATAGCACGATCAGATGTAATTAGACAAAAATTTAAATTTTAGTTAGTTGCAAAGAACATTGTATACTACTGAAATCAGAATGCCGAATATTAGTAAATTAATAACATCACAGAAAAACAATTATATTTCCAAAATTTAATTTATATTTTTTTAGAGGGAAGACAATCTACTCTTCAAAAACAGCAGTACTTACTATCTATTTTCGCTATTTTAACTCTACTAATATTCAGTAAAAATGTCTACTGGTTTTAGCAGGATACAATGTTATTTGTATTCAACTAAAATTTATTTAAATATCACTAAAATAGTTGTAGATTTAACAGTTCTTGTTTCATCATGCAATCGTATATATTTTTCCTAAATGGAACCAATTAATTACGTAGAAAAAAAGTACCAAGTCAGAAATCGCCAGTGGTACAAAAAATCAAGCACTGGCATACCACTGGGTTAAAAATAAATGACTGGCAGAACACTCATTTGGGACGCTTTGCCAGCGTTTTACCAGTATTTGTTTTACAAAAATTTCGGTGGTTTATAAAAAACACCACTGGCAAACAATTGGCTTAGAGTGATATGCCAAGGTTTGCAACCAGTGGTTATCCAGTGCTACCTAGCCAATGCTACCAGGGGTACAAAAATCAATTCACTGGTAGACCAATGATTTTATAAAAATGCTGACGCTTCGTTAAAAAATGTTTGTAGTCAGAAGGTTCCGAGTTCAACTCCGGTTGCAAGCAAAAAATTTTTTTTCCATTTTTTTTAATTAAAAATTTTTTTTGTTTTATAAAACCAATTTTTTTGTTTGTTTTGTTTTGTTTTTTGCCCTACCAACACTGGCATACTAGTTACAAAAAATTGTTTGCCAGTACTAGCATTTTGGCACAGCCAGTAATTGTCCAGCTATTATCACTCATTTCTGTGTTTAGCCATCAAATATTATATGTCTCGTTAGCTCAGTGGGTAGAGCAATCGTCTGTCAATCTGACGGCCTGGGTTCAAATCACGGCAGGACCAAAAAAAATACATATGAACTTTTTTTAAATTTTATTTTGGAAAATATATTTCCAGACCACCTATTTATTGGTTTTGCCAACGTTTACAAATTTTGTTCCTCCAGTGCTTTTCCGGCGCTTTTCCGGCGGCTAGCATTAGCTAGGTAGCACTGGATAACCACTGGTTGCAAACCTTGGCATATCACTCTAAGCCAATTCTTTGCCAGTGGTTTTTTTATAAACCACCGAAATTTTTGTAAAAAAAATACTGGTAAAACGCTTTTCTCAAACGCTGGCAAAGCATCCCATATGAGTGTTCTGCCAGTCATTTATTTTTAATACCGTGGTTACCCAGTGGTATGCCAGTGCTTGATTTTTTGTACCACTGGCGATTTCTGACTGGGTAGTTTCTTAAGTACTTAAAGAATTGATGGCACCCAATAATTTAACTTTTTTTTAACAAAATGAAATAACCAACGAAAATTGAATAACCCCCCAAAAAAATTAAAAGGCAATAATGTTCAAACTGTTTTAATATTATTTCATTGGGGATTTTTTCAAAATGAAGTAATCTCAATATTTAATGATTAAATAAACCCCTAAAAATTAAAGTACCGTCAAACATTTTTACGTCATTTCTTGGATTTTATTTAATTTTTCCCTTTGGGGTTATTTCATGCGGGTTATCCGTAGAGCTGATAAATATGTACATCTGCGATGATATTTTTAAGAGAAATTTTCCAAATTTTAAAAATTTTTAAAAAAGGACTTAAAAGACAACTAAAATTAAGGTGGCACGCGAGAAATTCTTACAAAAAAAATTTGTCCGTTTCTGGCACGCAGCGAATAAAGTCTTGCCACCCCTGCTCTATAGGCTACTAATTATTTAACAAAATTTTTTGCTAATTTTAGCAGGTTAATTTGCTATTCTACATTTACAAAAATTTTGCTCTAAAATTCTGTATATTTAACAGTTTTATTTTTGCTGTTCCTATATTAGTAATATATAGCAAAAATAATGTGCTAATTTAGCAGTTTTTTTCTGCAGCATCATTTTTAACTAAGTTTTAGTAGTTTTAACTAAATTTTTTACGCACTGTTTTCTATTAGTGTACAAAGTTTTTAAACATGAATTTATTATTTATTTCAGCGCTTTCAATATTATTTTTGTTAAGTAGGCTATAGTATTATCTTAAAAGTAGTTTAAATATCATAGTATAAAAGTTAGTAGCTGTATTTATCGAACACTTTCGTCTCCATGATTTAAAAAATCCAAAAAATGTTTATAAATTTAAGGAACAAAATTATTTTAAAGGTAAATTTTCCAAAAAAAACTAAGATTTTGATAGAATCAAAATTACGATTTGTAACATATGTTTTTAGCAAAATATGCAAAAATATGCATTTATTTGCATAATATGCAATAAAACATGCTAAGCTATATATTAAAATATGCACTTATAGCTAGATATGCAAAAATATGCACTTCTAGCTAAATACTGGTACGATGCCATTTTATTGCAAATATATATTTGCATAAAGTCCGTTTTTCTAATAACAACTTAACTAAAAACTAATTTTAAAAATTTTTTTTTTGAGAATTTTCCCTTTATACGCTTTATTTTGTAAAATAAATTGAAAATCTCCCAATCTGAAATTAATATTCAACAATTTTTCAGGAAAAATTTCCGCTAATTTCAGCAAAATAGAATATTATATGCATTTAACTAAATTCAACTTAAACAAAACAAAAAATTTATAGAAGTAACAGTTGTTTCCTTCTGTCTGTTGCAGTGTTGCCACTTTTTGAATAATTATTCAAAAATGGGACACATTCGTTGGATAATTTTTGAACAATGACATTTTTGTGTAGTTTTTGTGTAATTTCACTTTTTACAGAAATTTCCGTAAATTTTTAAAAGCTCCGGTTTTAATAACTTAATAAAAATTAGTCGAATTTTGAGAAGTATGACAGAGAATAATTAGCAAGTAAGTAACATTTTTGCATGCAATACATCTGAATGAAGTAGCTTTTCTGAAAAACATAAATACTTTGTTCTGAAAGAAACTTTTAATATGGATAAAATACCATTTTTTTATTATTCAAATGTAAAAGCATGCTATTTTAATCCTGAAAAAGATATTGCATTGAAATTCCCTTGAGTTAATAGAATAATTTGTTATAATATTTTCTGAAAAATTGGCCTGGATTTGCTTTTGCAGAAAGCAAAAATGCTAAATTTTCGTTTTAAAATGCAAATAACTGATAGAAATGTTACGTCTTTAAAAATCGGTTTGTAAATAGAAAAATGGCAAAACTTTGGAGTCGAATGGCATAGCTCCCGCAATTTCGGCCATCCGAAACTTACAGTGTGAAATTTCATATCACTCGGTAAGAAATGGTGAAATTCTTCCTAAAATATTTGTATTCTTCTCCACCGTGCCCAGGAGATAATTTCACACGGTTTTGGATAATTTTTGATCTGGTCTACTAATATTCAGATATTTTTTTGCTAATATGAGAAGGGTAAGTTGTCATTTCAAACGAACCAAAATATCACCCAAATATAAAGGGTGGTCCAACCATAATGCACGATGTTAATTGTGAGTCACACCTTAACGTGAAGTTTTTGCCCAATTTAATTTGACATTTCTTTGTTTCATTGTTTGACAAATTCAACCATTCAAATCAAAATGCATTTCGTGCACTTCACTGGTCAGCATAATCGACCAAATGTGTCCACAATCGGGAGACGGGTCTGTAGGAAATGTGAAACACCTGTGCATGATCGCGCAGTTCGTTCTGCGGAAAACATTGCTGTTGTTCGCGATAGTGTGGCAAAAGAGCCGTTAACCTCGACTCGTCATCGGTGTTCGCTATCGCGAGATGATAACGGACTTCTTGTGGCCAGAAATTGAGGATATGGACCTGGACGATATGTGCCTTCAACAGAATGGTGCCACTTGCCACAGAGCCAACGAAACAATGGCTAATTGGTCGGCACGATCATGTGGTTTGACACCGTTGGACTTCTTTCTTTGGGGATATTTAAAAGAGAAAGTGTACGTCAATAAGCCAAGAACAATTCAAGAGCTAAAGGATGAGATAATTCGGCATATTAATGACATTTAGCCTCAATTATATCTCAGAGTCATTGAAAATATGGACCATCGGATAGAGGTATGCCACCGAAGCCGTGGCGAGCATTAGGCCAATATTTTGTTTCACACATAATTGTCATAGATCCTTCTATCACATTAAAAAATATTAAGATAATTCTCTGAAAACTTTTTGTTTTATTAACAATTAACATCGTGGTTGGACCACCCTATAACTGAAATTTTTTAGATTTGACAGTTTTATTTTTTCTGTTTTTATCTAACTAAAATTTATTTAACATATTCTGCTACAGTCGGCAGTTTTTTCTGCAAGGCTATTTTTAACTAATTTTTAGCAGCTTTTTCTGCTAGTTGTACAGATTTATTTCTATCAGTAAATTTGTATTGTTGGTGTAAGTCATAAAACAAAACGTAAGCCATAACTTTGATTTGACTTAAATTTTTGTAGTGATTAATTAAAAAAAAACAATAGCCGTTTTTTCTAATCACTTGGATTTAATAAATCGAAAAAGTATTTCTAAAAGCGCTCAACAGATGAGGTTAGATTCTCCCTATTTTAAAAAAATTTTCTGTCCGACACTTCTTTCACCCTAATTTTTAATATCGAATTCGATGATGAAGGATTTTACTTTAACTTTGAATTTTTAATTATATTTTATATAAAACGGCGATAAACAGTCTACTTTTTCAATTTTATCAATTCAATTTATATTTTTACACAATTGAAAAATTCCATTGCAATATTTAATAGTCACTAATTAGATTTAATTAAATTACTTACGGTAGAGTAAAAATTGTCATTTCTATTTCAGCTATTTCTCCATGTCTAAGATGGAAAATATGTATTTGGTGAGGTGTAGTTTTTTTTTCTAAACATATTTCATAAAAAAAAAATTGAATTAAAACCTTTTATTTGTTAGTTTTTAAATTTTTTTGCTTCTCTTTTAATTTTCATTCGTAGTTTTTTCTGACATTAAATTATTAGGCTGTTTCATATGTTTGTGCTTTTATTGTGGATTTATTAAATCCAGCTTTTTTTGGATTTAGTAAGTCCACTTTTTGTATGAAGAATTCTAAATCCAGGTGATTAAAAAAAAAGCTAAATATTTTTATAAGACGGTGCTATAAGCCCCCCCTAGAAAAATGGTCTAGCTACGCCGGTGATAAAAACCTATATAAAGCGCTAAGTAGTGGTTTGAATATCAAGATTACCACATCGCAGTTATATCGTAAATATGGCCACAGGTCCTGTGCTTACATTTTAACACAAAAAATTCATATTAATTGAATTTGAAAAATGATTTTATATAAAAAACTGAATGGACAACCGCCGAACTTTAAAGACATTTAGCGACAAATCTGTACCATTGATTGAAAAATAAGGTACGGCATTGTAATCAGCACGTCTGAAGTATATAGAATTGAGCTCTATTAATTGTTAAAAGTCGAGATTTTGTCATGCAGTGTAATTCTCTAACTTTGACAGTCCACTTCATAATAAGTAAACAACATAGACGATTGTGACAACTAGTGATGCAGAATTTTATCTTCTTTTAACCGATACCAAAAATTATTTAAAAAAATAGATTCTAAAATTTAAATTAATCACCACTTTGGCATCATTTGAATCTAATGTGCGTCCGCTAAGACGGCATTTTTGGGAATTACTGCCGGGAGGCGTAAAAAGGGAATAATTTTCCCCATTGATGGCCTGCCCGAACCCTTTGTCTGGAAACCTGAAATCGAAAATATGTGTTTCTTGGAGTATGGGCTAACTAATCGACAAGGTATTTTTTGGAAAGGCTAGAAAACTAAAATTAAAAGAACGAGGGTATTTCGAACGCTAAAATTAAGAAACGAAATGGGAAACGAGTGGAATTGAAACACTACAAAAGTGGAACGAAATGGAAATGAGTGGCGAACGAGCGGA
Source organism: Leucophora obtusa (assembly GCA_949987735.1). NCBI lineage: Eukaryota > Metazoa > Arthropoda > Insecta > Diptera > Anthomyiidae > Leucophora > Leucophora obtusa. The sequence goes on along the minus strand of OX465295.1, from coordinate 267,042,667 downwards.
ATTGAAACAATAGAGAATGGAATGGAATATGGAACAAAATGGAATAGGGAGTGAGATGTCATGGAATGGGTAACGAGTGGAATTGAAACAATACAGTTAGAAAAAGGAATGTAACGGAACACGCGCAAAGAAATGGGATGGAAAAGGAACGACTGATATTGAAACACACGACGTTTGAAATGAAATAGAATGAAACGGGGAACGAGTAGAAACGGAACAATAGATAATGGGAACGAAATATAATGGAATGGTGGACCAAATGGAATCTGGAAACGAGTTGGATTTGAACACTAAAATTCTTTAAAAAAATGGAATGGGGAAAGAGTGAAATTGTAACATGACAACTGGAGGGGAATAGAATTTGAATAACTCATACTGCTGGAGTTTGGTACTTGAAATTTCGCATGTCACTACCTGTAACATAAACTTACACCCAATGAGGCGGGATTATATATATTTGGGTATTTATGCGGGGAGCAACAAAAAGGACTAAAGAACCCGTTTTAATTACCTGTGCAAACACTTTAAGCAAGGAATATGAAAATTAGCATTGAAACGTACTCTACATAAAGGTTAAACAAATTTATTAAAAGAGAAAAAACCCTAGAAAAAGACTGGAATTTATATACTTATGTATTCCGATATTTAAACTGCCGGTAACAAAGCATTGGTGGAAAAAATTGGCGCAGTAAACTTTCCAACTGAATTTGTGAATTTACTTGAATTACCAGATTTACTTTTACATAAACTGGGATTAATAAACTTTAAGGCACACTAACAACGGAGCGGGCTTTGCCCGCTAGTTTTTATATAAATTAATAAATACCGGTAACTACCAATAAAAATAACGGTATCATTAATGATAACAGTATTTGGAAATTTTTTTAAAGGTATTGATAACGGTAACATTATTCAATTTGAAATGGTATTTTAGCGATAACGGTATTATAATGATAATGGTAACCAACCTTGCTTAAAACGCAATATAGAGTAAACGAACTTACTTGCCATATTCATAATATTAAATTAATAACCTCAATAACACTATGGAACATTTTTGGGATTATTGTCTGGGGGGTGAGAAATTCCAAGTCAGGGTGATGGTACTAGGTCAGTATAGTAAAACCCTCAAAGAGTTTGGCGTTCGTATGTGTCATTTTTTTTATGACCTTTTAAATTTTTTCCTTATCTTGATGTTTTTTCGCTTAGTTGTAACATTTTGGCAAAAACGTAGTTTAACATAACTCGAGAACCACTTGTCCGATTTTGATGAAACAAATTTAGAAAAATTTAGAATTACAATTTCTCTAATCTGTTTCTATACCGTTTTCCTATATGTGCAACACTTTCGAAGTTAAAAAAGAATGTATGAAGGGAAAAAAGTATTTTTTGCCTAAAAATTTAAATATTTTTTTTTTAAAAATTCATAAAAAATCCAAAATGGAAAAAAGTGCCAAAACTAATTACTTTTGCGTAAAGTCACATAACTCATGAGCAAAAAAAGGCATAGATCATGAAAATCGATGCACGCGTTTCTTATTTATTCACAATTAGGTAAATGTATGAATTTCAAAAATTTGCTCCAGATATGCACAACATTATTTGGAGAAAACATTGACACTCACAAGCCGAACTCTCTCATATTTTTCTACTGTACTAAAAGAGAAATATTGATGTGGCAACACTGGTTCTGTAATGTTCACATAAAACATGCATTGTCATTATACTTCTTCTCTTTCTCACACTGGTTCTGTGATTTTTGTCATTCAACAAGTGCCGACGAACGCGAACAGTAAAAGTGATTTTTCTCCAGTTTTTTAAAAGTGAACAAAAGAGAACAGAATATGGAACTGTGCAAGCCAGATATAAATAGCTTTTGCTACTGCTGTGGTCAATATGTCTCAACACATAAAAAAAGGGGAAATTTCAGTACTGATTTTGTTCAAACATACGAGATGTACTTCAACCAAAATGTTATAGTGAACGAAAATTGGGTACCAAATATAGTGTGTAAAAGCTGCTACAACCGTCTAATGGATTGGAAAAATAGAAGACGTGAAAGTATGCCATTCGGTATCCCAATGACTTGGACTAATCCTGGCGAAGGTCACAATCCATTGAATTGCTATGCATGTGCGAATAAAGGAGCCGCAAAAAGGATAAGAAAATCGTATAATTACGTTGGTGTTGCAAGTGCCGCAACACCATTGCCTCATTCGGACCACATTCCTGTGCCAAAAGCTTCTAGCCCAGATATTTTCTCTTCTACGACTGCTCCGACATATCATGCACGTGATGATTCCCCATATGAGCCATCAGTATCCAATGAGCCAATTTTAATAAATCAAAATAAGCTTGATTCAATTGTTGCCAAGTTGGAATTAACACAGCATAAATCGGAAGAGCTGGCTTCCATTTTGAAATCAAACAATTTGTTGGCACCCGGTGTGAAAGTCACAGCTTATCGAAGTCGTCAGGCAACACTCCAAAGTTTATTCCTTGTGAATGATGAAAAAACTTCTGCATATTGCCCGGATGTAGGAAAATTGATGGACGCAATGGAAATAAAATATGAAGCAGATGACTGGAAATTATTTATTGACAGTTCAAAACTCAGCTTGAAGGCGGTTTTACTGCATAAGACCAATAAAAAACCTTCAGTTCCAATCGCCTACAGTACAGAAACGAAAGAAACATATGATGCACTGGAAAATATTTTAAAAATGGTTAACTACGCCAAACATATGTGGCGCATATGCTGCGATTTAAAAGTTGTAGCAATGCTTTGCGGTCTTCAAAGCGGCTATATAAAATATATGTTCTTTTTGTGCGATTGGGACACACGATTTTCCGGTGACCAATATGCATGCCACGGATGGAAACTCAGAGAGCACAGCAGGTTACAAACGGCCAATATTATTCGTGAGCCTCTAGTGCCGAAGGAGAAGATATTGCTGCCTCCACTGCATATTAAACTTGGAATTGTTAAGAATTTTATCAAAACTGTCGCCAAAAGAGATGAAGTTTTCTTGTGTTTGAAACTAATTTACCCGAGACTCACCGAAAGTAAAATTAAAGAAGGTAAGTTATAATATCACATTCATTTCCCATGATTTTCCATCTTAACAAATTAATTTTTTCCAATCAGGCGTACTAAATAGTCCAGATATACGAAAGCTGATTGAAAGTGACGCATTCAACAATATTTTGATTGACGCTGAATTGAATGCATGGCAGGCAATCAAATAAGTAATAGAAGGCTTGTTGGGAAAGCATCGTTCTAACAACTACGATGTTTCTGTCGCAAGGATGTTAAGAGCATTCTCGGAAATTGGTGTCCACATGTCCTTGAAAATCCATTATTTACATCATCATCTGGACTACTTCAGCAAACAATTGGCTACCGAATCTGATGAACAAGGTGAACGCTATCATCAAGTTGCTATGCCATTTGAAATGAGGTAATACTGATTTTTTATTTTTTCAAACTCATTTTAATAAAACAAAAACTTACAGATATAGAGGCAAAAAGTCGCCGAGTGCAATAATTGCGGAAATTTGCTGGTGGAGTAAGTTAGTGTGGCAAGACAAGGATGATCTTGATGATAAAGAATTTTCAGGAGATGCAGAAGGGCCAACAGTGGAGTCACACATTGACATTATGTGTGGTTCAGAAACTGATGATAGCGATGAATGCGATGCCACTAGTCCCGAACAACCACCATCGAAAAAGTCTAGGCAATATTTATTAAAATAAATAAAAATAAATAAATAAAATAAAAATAAAAAATTATAAAAATGTTTACTTAATTTTTTTAGTAGTTTATGGCCAGAAGTCTGGAGTTATTGGGGAAAATTTATGAAAAAGGCGATAAATGACACTTTTTTGAATAAAAACAAATATCAATATTCTTGTCAAAATGGGATACCTTCACTTAATTGTAAATAAAAGCAGAACGCGTTAAATTTTTTTTATAGGTTATGTGACTTTACATGAAATTAATAACACTTGATCCTTTTTTCCGTTTTGGATTTTTTATGAATTTAAAAAAAAATTTTTTTAATTATTAGGCAAAAAAATATTTTTTTTTTCTCCACAAATTTATTTTTACCGGCAAAACTGTTGATTATAAAGAAAAACGTTATATGAACGGATTAAAGAAATTGTAATTCTAAATTTTTCTAAATTTGTTTCATCAAAATCGGACAAGTGGTTCTCGAGTTATGTTAAACTACGTTTTTGCCAAAATGTTACAACTAAGCGAAAAAACATCAAGATAAGGAAAAAATTTAAAAGGTCATAAAAAAAAATGACACATACGAACGCCAAACTCTTTGAGGGTTTTACTATACTGACCTAGTACCATCAACCTGACTTGGAATTTCTCACCCCCCAGATTGGCTGTTGTACTGTGTAATTTATACATAAATAAGTACGACAATAGAATTAATAACCTTAATAATTAATACAAAAATAAGTACGACGAAAGAAAAATTTGCATTTTAAATTTTTTCCGTTTAGCTATAAAAGAAAGAATTAGAAATATTCACCTGCAGTTTTTATTAAACAGTGCGATTTAAAAGGACAACATAACAAAATGTCAGATAAAAATTATAAACAAAGCGAAGACAATGACATTGTCATATCGGGAATGTCTGGACAATTTCCAAACAGTCGAAATGTCAAGGAGTTTGAATATAATCTATATAATAAGGTTCGTTTTGCAAATAATATGAAAACGTGGTGTACATAAATACATATAAATTTTTATAGCATAAACCTGGCACGTAGCTAGGAATTTCGTTTGGGGGGGAGGGGGCTTTTTAAAATTTTTTTGTTTAATTTTCGCAGTTTTTTTTGTATACTGGGGAAACTTATAAAACTACGTACACCGAAACAAATTTATAACCGTTACAAAAGACTCGTTATTTTTGCTAAGAATGGTTCCCGCGGTAACATAAAGGAACAGACCTTTTATGTGATAATTCAGCAGAAAAATTTATAGACAAATTTCGTTTATTAATTTCCTGATACTGATGAAAAAAGAAAGAAAATTTCAATATAATAAATATATATAAAAGAAACTTTAATTTTTAACGCATTTTCAAAGTTCTAAACTAAATTATATACTTCCAGCCGAATGCATAAAGTTTCTATACAGTTTAATTAAACGTTTTTAAGATAATTTGGCAAAAACGGTATGCATAATTCGTTCAATAACGAACAATTTAACATTCTGTTAAAGTAGGGTCAAGACTAAAATAAGCGTTTCATAAAGTTTGGAAAACAAAAATCTCTGTTGAAACCAAAAATACTGAGTTTTCATTTATTTAAAGACTTTTTCAAGTGTTATCCACCAAAAATATGTAGAATCTAACTTTCTGTAGAAAACAAATTAAAAAAAAACTGGAACAATTGCACCATTTAAACCTTTTTTAATTAAATTTTCTCAAATTGGTATAAAAATAAAATAAAAAAATAAACAAAGTAGCGATATTAACGTAATCAAAACATATTCGTCATTCGAATACTCTCAGTATTCGTAGTATTAAGCCAAGATATGTATAAAAATTGTTTTTATCATGTTTTGATTTATTATAAAGTATTTTTATTGCTAAGATCTTCAAAACAACATAAGTCATCTATAATTAGCGAGTCAATCGTTTACTAACTTTATGAATCAGTAACAATTTATTTGAATGTGGAGACACATTTAATAAGACTGTTGCCGAAATAAAACGAGAAATTAACAAACTGCTGTTTAATGATTATGCATAATATTTTTCAATAAAAGTTTAATAAGGAAAATTAATATTTTAGCAATTGTACCTTAACGCAAAACGTATGCATTAGAGCCATCAAGTGTAATTTGATTTCTAGGTGATTTAATTTTCGAAAATTTTAGTTTTTTGTCAATATTTAAAATTTTCTGCAATGCGTTTCTGATATGGAGTACGTTGTTTTAACCATTTTTCCAAAGAATGGATTCCGTGGGGAGAAGACTAGGTCGGTTTCGCAGTAAACATTTTTGGTACTTTTTATATCTTGGTCGCGCCCGCAAGTGGTGGTATAATAAATTTAGACTGAAAACTTAAGCTTTGTACACACTTAAAGCGTTAATATTTGATAAAAAAAAATTAATTTTTATATTTTGATAATATAAAATTATGTGAAAAAATTAAAAAAAATTTTAATAATTTCCTTCGCAACTTTTTAATTCATTTTCCCGGTTATTAATCGTTATTAGTTTTAAAATGTTTTATTACAATTTTATAGATTATCGGAAAGCTTAAATATTAAAACTAACTTACATCATTATTATTTTGATTTCCATTCCAATATGATCTTATGGCGTTTTCTTTTCTGAAAAAAATGTTGCCTTTTTTTGCATTTTGCTTTTGAATTGCCTTTTTTGTGTTCTTTTCTAAATTAAGGGTAACATTCTAAGAGGGCTAGGTGTTCTTTTCTAAAAATGTTGCCTAAATAAAGGGCAAAAAGGCAACATTTTTCGCCCTCAAAAAATTTACGGTTTAGAGTGTTGCCCTGTTTTTTCTTTATGTCAATGCCATGTGTATATATTGTAATGTTTTTTGCCAGCTAACTCACAACTTGGTGGCCTAGGGGGTACTATCATGGCTTCTGATGCAGTAGGTCGCAGGTTCAAACACCGGTTGGAGCAAAATATTTTTTTTTGTTTTTTTTTTTGTTTTTATAAAATTTTAATTAGATTTTTATAGTTTTGCTGTTATTTAGTATTTAACAATTTTTAAAAAAAAAATTAATTGAAAAAAGAAAATACATAAAAAAATTTATTTTTTACTTTGTCTGGAATTTGAACCCGTCCAGCCCATGTCAAAGGCAGGCATCACAACCACTAGGCTACAATTAGTAATAGTTTGCGTAAACAATATTGCATACGAGTATACAATACACATACATATGTTTAGAAAAATGCAACAGTGATTTTATTGTGTTCTATTCTGATTGAAAAAATGTAACATTTTAATGGGGTGAGGGCAACATTTTTAAAATGTTGCCTTTTAACAAGGATACATTTTTTTCCAGAAAAGAAAACGCCATTAGACTAATTTCACAGCGCAACAATAATTTCAAGCCCGATGGATCCAACGCGAGATGAAAGTAAAATTCTAGAGGATTTTGCAAAGTTAGCTCGGTTTTTTATTCTATGGCTTCTAGAAATATCTGTGTTGTGCGAAACCCCAAAAATGTTGGTAATTTTTAGAGTTAGGTTCGCGTTCACGAATAAGTTAAATTTCAACTGTTCTTCTCGATTATACTGATAAGTTTGTAGAAAAGTTAGTAAAACTGTTGGTACTTCAACATAACAAATTTTTAAATAATTTTTAGTTAAAATTTAATTTTTAGTTAATTTTTTTGCTACCTCCACATTACTAACTTACAAATTTTTTTGCTATTTTTTTTTGCTGAATTTAGTTACTAATTTTTGACAATAAATTTGCTAACTTTACAGTATTTTGCTGAATTTTAGTTACTAATTTTTAACAGAAGATTTGCTAATTTTACAAATATTTTGTAAACTAAACAACCAATTTTGGAGCGCTTATAAACAGAATGTTAAATGACTCATAAAAATTACTGCATATTTTTAACTCGCCAAAAATAATGCAAAAAGTTTTTAAATAAAGCTAAACTGAAATGGTTGAGAATTTGTCCTACTCATAAAATATCTAAATTATTAAAATTTATGAGAAAAGTTTCTATTTATCGTAATATGTACATTAATTTTCAAAGATCAAGGTTTATTGTGGACGAACCATTTTAATATGAAAATTGTGATTAAAAGTATCTCTGGGGAGCAAGTGGAGTTTACGGGGATGACCCTAATTTTTCCCCCCAATATTGTACTTTTTAAGCTTATTTAAAGAATACGATATTTTTAATCGGCCACACCTTCTTTCCTGTGGGTGGAGTTTTAGAAGTGAAAATGGAAACTCAAATAAAAGAAGGGTCTCTGAAATACATTTTCCCAATCAGAAAAATACAAATGGGAAAGCGATGACTTTAACAGCCCGAGTAAAAAAAATTATATATAATCATATGTGGCATATATTACAATATATAATTAGACATGTCGTTATGTATATCCATATATAATTATATATGACGTCTTTTTCCAAAATTGTTCCTTATATTATGCCATATAAAATTTCATCTAATTAGATATCGACCTTTATAATATTAGATATGGTATATATGATTATATATTACATAGCATGGCTGATCTTATTGCATATATAGTTGTATATAGAGCTATATCTTAATATATATGGCGGCATTTTAAGAATATATAATTATATATGGTATCATTTAAACAATATATAACTATATATGGTGCCAGTTAAACTATATATTATCATATATGGTGGCATTTAAACAATATATGGTCATATATGGTACCTCATGAAGAAAATCTTTAATACAGTTGCAGATATGATAACCCGAGTAAAAAAAATTATATATAATCATATGTGGCATATATTACAATATAATCATATGTGGCATATATTACAATATATAATTAGACATGTGGTTATGTATATCCATATATAATTATATATGACGTTTTTTCAGAAAAATTTTCCTTATATTATGCCATATATAATTTCATCTAATTAGATATCGGCCTTCATAATATTAGATATGGCATATATAATTATATATTACATAACATGGTTGATCTTATTGCATATATAGTTATATATAGAACTATATCTTAATATATATGGTTGCATTTTAGCAATATATAATTATATATGGTATCATTTAAACAATATATAATTATATATGGTGACAGTTAAACTAGATATTATCATATATGATGCCATTTAAACAATATATGGTCATATATGGTACCTCATAAACAATATCTTTAATTCAGTTCCAGATATGATAATATATGGTACTATATATAGTGCGATATATATTTATACATGGTGTTATTTAAGCTATATATTTTCATATATGGTGCCATTCAAACCATATATTATCATATATGGTGCCATTTCAACAATATATGCTCATATATGGGACCTCATGAACAACATTTTTAATACAGTTTCAGATATAACTATATATGGTGCAATATATATTGATATATGGTATCATTTAAACAATATATTACCATATGTGGTGACATTTAAACGATACATTATGATATATGGTGCCATTTCAACAACATTTTTAATACAGTTGCAGATATGATAATATATGCTACCATATATAGTACCATATACTTTGATATATCGTATCATTTAAACAACCCGAATAAAAATAGTTACATATAGTCATATATGTGATTAAGTTATATCTGTATAAATATACAGTTTCATCCGAAGAATGGCCCGATATATTTTTATCAATTGTTTATCAATTTTTATCTAAATGTATCAGTTTAGATCTGACCTGATTAAATTATGTGTTAATCAGATGAAATTGTATCAGATTTTTGACCTGATACAATTTTATCGGTATGATCGTAATTGGTTCAATTTTATATAAATAAAATATAATTGTATCCGACATTTACCTTATACAATTGTATCAAAGTTTTAAACTGATATCAGGTCAAAATTGGGATATAACTATATAATTTTGTATACAAATATATCTATTCGGACCTAAACTGATACCATGTAATATAAACCAATAAAATTGTATTAGGTCAAAAATCTGATACAATTTCATCTGATTAACACATAATTTAATCAGGTCAGGTCTAAACTGATGCAATTAGATAACAACTGATACAAATAAGAACTGATACAATTTTATCGGGCCATTTTTCGGATCAAATGGTATATGGATGAATCTAAGTTATATATTACCATATAAAGCTCCATATTGGTGCCATTTAAACAATATATTGTCATATATGGTGCCATCATATATGGTAACTCATCAGCAACTACAATATTAACTATATTTCAGAAGCCATTAATTGTATTTCAGAAATTTTAAATGTATTTTAGAAATTATGGAATGTATTTCAGAAATTTATTAATTGTATTTCAGAAATAATCAAATCTATTTCAGAACTCGTTGATGGTTTATCATAGTTAATAGAGAAAAATTTCTAAATTACATTTCATAATTTCTGAAATACAATTGATAATTTCTGAAATACAGTTTGATAATTTCTGAAATACAGTTGTGAATTTCGGAAATACAATTAATAATTTCTGAAATACAATTGATAAAACTGAAATTCAATTGACTAGTTCTGAAATACAATTCATAAATCTGAAAAATAATTGATAAGTTCTGAAATACAATTGATAAAACTGAAATTCAATTGATTATTTCTGAAATACAATTGATAAATCTTAAAAACAATTGATACAATTGGAAATGGTGTAGAGCGTTAAAAATATGTAAATAAAATTATTTTTTAAAAAAAATTAAATTTAATAAAAAAAAATATAATTTTATAAAAACATTTATAGAAAATAAAATTATAATTTTATAAAAAGAAATTCTTTTGAATGGGGGAAATGTTTTAAGTTGATCTGTTATTTTTAAGTAAATGAATGTTATTTTAGTTTGACTCAAGATCATAAATTAATATCACTTTCTGTTTAAATTATTTTCAAATCAAAGAAAGATGATACAATTTTTACAAGTAAATTTTCGATAAGACCAGCAAGGAGAATGCGCATTTTTATAAAAAAAAAATGCATAGCCGTGAAAGGTATCGAACTCGAGACCTTCTGAGTTTAAACCTTATTTTAACAAAATATTGTAATTTTTATAAAATCAGTGCTCTTCCAGTGTATTATTTTTTTGAACTATTGTCAATATCTGTCTGGGAACTTATTTAATCCTAAATAAATGGAGATCTTACGTAGTACCCAAATATAATGCGGGATCTAATTTTAGCTGTCATTTTTCTGGATAGTTTTAGATGTCAATCTCCAAATATATTGCTGTTTCTAATTCGATCTGCAATTTATGGGATAAATTAGGATCCTACCAAATCCCCAAATATATCACTGGATTTAATTCGATCTGCAATTTATCGTAAAAGTTAAGATCTTACGCAATCCCGAAGTATATTACTGGATCTAATTTTATCTCTAATTTTTTGGATAAATTTAGATCTTACTTAATCCCCAAATATATTGCTTGATCTAATTCGATCTTCCATTTTTCGGATCAAGGATCAAGATATAAGTTTATCCACAAATATATTGCCACTTTTTCGGATCAAATTAGATCTAAATTTATCCACAAATATATTGCTAGATCTAATTAGATCTGCCAAAATTGAGATCAAATTAGATATATGTTTATCCCTAAATATATTGCTGGATCTAATTCGATCTGCCACTTTTTCGGATCAAATTAGATCTAAGTTTATCCACAAATATATAGCTGGATCTAATTCGATCTGCCATTTTTCGGATCAAATTAGGTGTTACTAAATCCCAAAATATATTGCTGGATCTAAATCGATCTGCCATTTTTCGGATAAATTTAGATCTAAGTTAATCCACAAATATATTGCTGGATCTAATTTGATCTGCTATTTTTCAGATCAATTTATATCTAAGTTTATCCACAAATATATTGCTGGATCTAATTCGATGTGCCATTTTTTGGATCAAATTAGATCTAAGTTTATCCCCAAATATATAGCTACATCTAATTCGATCTGCCACTTTTTCGGATCAAATTAGATATACGTTTATCCACAAATATATTGCGGGATCTAATTTGATCTGCCAAAATTGAGATCTAATTAGATCTAAGTTTATCCCCAAATATATAGCTGGATCTAATTGGATCCGCCATTTTTCGGATCAAATCAGATCTAAAATTATACGCAAATATATAGCTGGATCCACCAATTTTCGGATCAAAATAGATCTAGGTTTATCCCCAAAGATATCACTGGACCTCCCAATTTTGAGATATAACATGATCTTAGTTTATCCCCATATATACAATGGGATCTAATACGATATGATTGGATACACCCAATTTTGAGATCTAATTGGATCAGCTAGATATTACAGCAGATCTTAAACAATATCAAATTGGATATAATTAGATATTGCACGAGATCAATTTTTTTACTCGGGAGGTGGTACAAGTACTGGAAAAAAGTGCTTTCCCATTCCCAAAATGATAACATCATTAGACAAAAGGACCGACTGTTTAAAAAGCGCCGGAAAAGCACTGGAGGAACAAAAAACTAATAAATAGCTGGTCTGGAAATATATTTTCCAAAATAAAATTTAAAAAAAGTTCATATGTATTTTTTTGGTACTGCCGTGATTTGAACCCAGGGCGTCAGATTGGCAGACGATTGCTCTACTCACTGAGCTAACGAGGGGGGGGGGGGGGGAATTTTGGAAAAATTTTTACTACAGCTGCAAAATTTCAATATAAAAAGTAAACAAAACTTTCCAATTGTAGTAAAAGTAGTAAGAATTTCGACTAATCGAACACACCGCATATATTTTTTCAGAAATTTTAAGGAATCCATTTTTCGATATAAATATGACGATTTAAATCGCGGATTTCATTAAATTAAACTTTGAAAATTTTACGAAAAACGTCGCCGGAGTCTGAAAAGTCCTCAAAATTTGATTGAGATGATTACAAGGATTTAACTCAGAGATTACTTTTTAACAACAATACAAAAAGTTTTATTGTTTTAACAACAATACAAAAAGTTAATATTTCCTGAAAAGTTTTGAAATTATTTTCATTATTTTTTTATTCACTTTATTTATTAGAAGCTGATTTTTTATACTTCAGTTATAAATTTTAACTAAAAACTTCTAATATTTAAAAAATTCTTGTTTTTTAATTATTTTTTCGGAATGTTTCGCAGACCTCCTAGGATGCGATTAGGGACGCTCAGGAGTTCGTGATCAACATTTGGAAAACCTTGTATAATTAAATTTTCATATCGGTTTTGGTATAGCTGTGGGAGTCAGATGTCGTTATTAACAAAAATAATTACTGGCCAATTTTGCTTTGACGCAACACCAGCATTCCGTATTTTAAAGTTAAAACACTTTGCAGGTTGGGAGGAAGTGCAGGATCTAACGCTAGTCAATTGCTCGCAGGCAATCAAAAATTGAGTATTTCAAAAAAATTATTTCAGGAACATAACTATACTCTACGATATCAACATGTATACTCAGGATTTCCGAAAGACAGACTGGAATAAGTTCAATACGATCCTTTGGAAAGACCTAAAAAAGAACTTCACCATATCTTTCCGAATGAAATTTGGAGAATTTCAAGTGAAATTAATTGTGAATTCTATTTGGAATTTGTCAAATTTGATCTTAAATCTGAACAAAAATAACGGTAATTAATTGTTTTCTTACAATATTGAGAAAATTTTAAGAGAAATTTCGATTTTTTATGAGAAAATTCCACTTCAAATTTAGAAAATTCCATTAGAAGTTCAGTTATGCAATTTTAATGAAAAAAATTCAAAATAAAATTAAGTCTTTTTCCCAAAAGTACCGTAAGTGGTTTTTCACGTGGAAAAATTTTACTCGAACTTTAATTTTTCTTAAATTTTATTTTAAATTATAAAAATGAACAATTTTTCAATTTTATATCAAAGACACAATCACAATATACAAAAACTGTGATTTTTCCCCAAGAAAAATAATAGTCTTGTACATTAAATTTGCGTGAAAACAATCTCTACTCAGTTTCATTGTCGTGGAAAATTATCAACTTACGGTGCTTTACTATCAAACAGTATTTTACTTTTAAAGTCGACTTTATATTTGTTAATTTTGTGTATGAAAATCCTAAAGAAATATTTACATTTTCAAATATTTTAATTGGTTGAGAATAAATTAACCAATCAAAATGCTCCAAAAATAAACTAGGTCAAAGCATGCTGCCACCCAAAATTTTAACTAAAGTCAACAAAAATATACATTTGGAAAATTTAAATAGTAAGAGCGTTTATTTTTATTTAAAAAATTTTCAAGTAAAATTGGAATTTTGTATTAAAAAATGCGAAATTTTAAAATGAAATTTCTTTTTGTCATTTGAAATTAGAAAAATTTCAAACGAAATTGATCTACATACAATTTTGAAAATATAATATGAAATTTAGATCTTTTAACTACATTTCCCAACAAACTTTAATTTTTTTATAATAAAAATTATCAGTTTTTTAATGAATTTGTTGAAATATCTATTGAGATTTTTTAAATGACGACTGGTTAAATGAAAATAAGGAAAAAATTGTATATTTCATATTATTATTCATAACGAATTTGTATTTCTTTCACTTTATCATTTTTCTCCTCTTTTTTCTCTCCTTTTTTCCCTCTTTTTCTCTCCTTTTTCTCTCCTTTTTCCCTCTTTTTCCTTTTTTTTCCTTTTTTGTTCTTTTTCGATTTCGCTGAGGGGGGGGGGGGGGAATTTCCCTTCGCCCCCCTGGAGCCGCGCATGTGACTACAAACCTTTTTTAACAAAGCGTCAGAATTTGTATAAAATCATTGGTCTACCAGTGAATTGGTTTTTATACCACTGGTAGCATTGGCTAGGTAGCACTGGATAACCACTGATTGCAAACCCTGGCATATCACTAAGCCAATTCTATGCCAGTGGTTTTTTTTATAAAGCCCCGAAATTTTTGTAAAACAAATACTGGCAAAACGCTTTTTGCAAACGCTGGCAAAGCGTTCCAAATGAGTGTTCTGCCAGTCATTTATTTTTAACACCGTGGCTACCCAGTGCTTGATTTTTTGTACCACTGGCGATTTCTGACTGGGTTGTTGTGGTTAACATATTAGCTGTGTTTGTGCGGCAAGCTATCAACAGTGGCTTATGTCATTCTCATATAAATTTGACACTTGCCAACGTTTAGTGTTAACTCTTAACATTACTAAATGTCAAAATTGTATCGGAGTGACATAAGCCAACGTTGATAGCTTGCCGCAAAAACACAGCTATTATTGTCTATAAATATTACCACTTTTACAAAAAAATCATTCTTGGGAGATTTTCATTGGCATTGAAATATAATTGGCATTACTTTATCTCAATGTCAATGCCAACAAATTTCATCACCATTTAATCCCAATGAAATTTTTTTAATTTGCATCGATGAAAACAAGGTAATGAAATGTACACATAATTGAAGAAAAAGCATTGTAAGTAATATAAAAAAAATATAAGAAATACGCGAATTTTTAATTTTTTTTCTTAATTTATTCTTTTATTAAAACATGAAAACAAATACTTCTTTCATCAATTATAAATGGGCATTTAGGCATTGAACAATGCCAATTGAAAAAATTTCAATTAATTGACACATTCAATAAACTGGTCCCAAGTATGTTTTTAAATACACATTTAATTTTTATTTATTAATTTTCATTTCATTTGCTCCTTTTTTACCTTTTTCCAGTTCACTTGTAATCTGCCAAAAGTTTTGTTGATATTTTCATTCTACTATTATTTAGCAATTTTTTAGCTGATTTCAGCAAGTTAAATTGTTATTTGCAATTAACAAAAATTTAGCTCAAATATTACTAAAATTCTGTAAATTTAACAGTTTTTTTTGCTATTTTTATTAAACTACTATTCATCAATTTTTTTGCTAATTTTATCTGGTTAAATTGTTATTTGCAATTAACAACAATTTAGCTCAAATATTACTAAAATTCTGTAAACTTAACAGTTTTTTTTTGCTGTTTTCATTTTATTAATATTTAGCAAACTGGTTCTGCTAATATTAGCAGTTTTTTCTGCAGCATAATTTTTAACTAATTTTTAGTAACTTTTTCTGCTATTTTTACGGACTTATTTGTAGGAGTGTAAAAATAGCACACAAAGAAAAAGGTACTCAAAATTAGTTAAAAGGGGTCCTGCACAGAAAGCTTTTGAAATTAGTAAATCCTTTTTGCTAAATATTAGGAAGATAAGAACAGCAAAAATGCAACTGTTTTAATAATATTTGAGTTAAATTTCGTTTAATTGAAAATTTACCTTGCTAATATTGGCTAAAAAATTATTGCTCAATCTTAGTAGAAAAAAAGCAGTAAAGAAATTGTTATATATTCAAAAGTTAATTTATGTTTAAATTTAATTGAATTGAATACAAAAATACAATACAAAAAATACAAAAATAGTGTAAATCAAAAATAACTAAAAAATTAAATTTGTTTGTGATGGTTTAGTCGACTAATATTTAGCAAACTGGATAATTTTTGATGATTTTAGCAGCAAACACTAATATAGAAGCCTTCAAAATTGAAAAAATTTCTTGAATGAACGATTGAACTAGAATAACACACTAGTTCAAAAATAGAATTGACTGAAATTAACTGTGAACTGCAATGCCCAATTCTAGTCATTTTTATTTCGATTGGTTGTTTGTACAAAATGTTTCATTTTGTATGGAAATTTCCGGGTGTCCTCACATTTTTACTCACAATTTCTAAACCAATTTCGACAACTTTTAACACCAAACTGCTCATAAAAAACAATTTGAATAAAAATAAGCAACTGATATTGAGTCCTTATGACGTGAACGTAATTAAAATAGACACATGTTTCAAGAGGCCATCAAATTAAAATCCGAGCTAGATTTGCAAAACCCTTTAGGGGTTTTGTTTTAACAACTGTGTACTTTCATTTCGCATTAAAAACATTTAGACTGATCGTGATCATCATTTTGCAAAATCTTCTAAAGCCGCGGAATTTATTTTTATTAAAAATACTGCAAGAAGCTTATTAGGACAAATCCGAATTTAAATACACCCAGGAAAAAGATTGGTTGGAATTCGATCAGAACTATTAAAATGAATTTACCAGGACGTTATTTTATTTGGAGTTACATATAATTGAATACTACACCATTGAATACTTCCCTATTAAAAATAGGGAAAGCAAACTAAAAAACAATCCTTTTAACAAATTATTGGTATATTAAAAAAAAAGACTTAAAAAATAGAAAAAAAAACAAATTGATATTCATTTTACAATAATAGCCACATTGTTTTTGGAAGAAGGAACTCGCTCTATAGAGTGTCCAAAAAGCCGGTCATTTCGGAAAACCGGTTTTCGGGATGTTCGAAAATTACTATTTAAAAAACCGGTTTCGGTTGTTTTTTTGTTATGAAAATAAATTTGTAGAAATAGCAGAAAAAGCTAATAAAAATTTGTTAAAAGCGCACTGCAGAAACAACTACTAAAATCAGCTCAATCTGTTTTCTAAAGCGGGATTTAAATTATCTGATTTTACATCTGATAAATCAAACAAAAAATCCTATGAGATGATGTGATTGCAAAACAAATCTTTTCGCAAATCTATTTCCGTTTACATCAACAGATGAAGTGATGCCAACCTTTTAAGAACAAAACTCGCAGGCAGGCCCAGAAAAGCGCTAAATTATAAATGTGATCAAAATAGGTATTTTTCAACTCATGTATGCCACCAAACAATTAAAAAGCGCTAAAAATCATTATTATGTTAAAGTATAATTTAATCAGGCATGTCACAGACTTAAATTTCACTTGAAAGTGAAATTGAAAATGCAAATTCCTTCTCCAGAAGTAAATGGTATTTTTGCATATTTAGACCAAATATAACAGATAAACATAATTAATTATAAGTTAAGAATGCCGTTTTTAATAATTTCACTTAAAAAAGTGTTTTTAGAGAGCATCCCAGCAAAACTTTCTATTACCTGGTAATAACGTTTGTAAGAAGAAAATAAGGTATGTAACCTCTTACTTTGCTATTCCAATAGCTATTATTTTAACAAGGGCATGTCATTGGAGGTATGTACTTTCCAAAAGAGGGCTAGGTAACAATATAAGAACATGTTACTTTAATGTTACATGTTAGGAGTTACGTAACCACTTACATAACCGATACTGAGCACAATACTACTTACATAACAGCTTAAAGTAAGGCCAAAAAAATGTGTTACAAACAGGTCTGAAATAACACATTAAAATTATGCGCTTACTTACTGTATAAAAATATATACTTACTTCTTACAAAAAAAATTTAAATAAGACGTTATCGTGTTGGTTTTTTATAAATGCTAAAATGAAGCATATTTATATTTAATTAATATTTACTCAGATTAATATAAAGTTAACAAAAAAAGATATTTCAGTCAATATGTATAAAACATATAAATTATTTGTATCGAATATTTTAAATAGAAAATAACACTCATGTATCGCAATACAAATAACTCCTTATTTTGAGGTATTTGAATACACCATCGGTAATAGGGATGCCAAACGGGAAATCCCGAAATCCCGGGATTCGGGATTTTGCCAATCCCGAAATTTCTCAAAAATCCCGGGATTTTCTTATTTTTTAATATTAATATAAACGCAAATAACAATTTTAGATTACTTACGTTTTTTCTTGAATTTTCTCATATTGACAAGAAATTGATGCCAAGATATTGGTAAAATTATAAATTAAGTAGATTATTCGAGTAAACTATGCAAAGACTTTGCAGAAAAATTTGAAATTTTGGTAAACAATATTAAGTTTTTGAGTAATTCATGCGAAAAATCAAGTTTGTTATTTTACCGATTTATTCTTCCAAGCGAAATTCAATTTCTGAAACTGGGACTGTAAGTTTGAATTCTTCCATGAAAACATTTGATAACGATAACCAAATAACTATGTTGCAGTAATTAGACGATTTAGTGGGCAAGGTTATCGCAACGAATCTGTTTTAAAATCTGCTTACAAAATACTGGGCGCAAGTGTACTTAAGACAGGCCTTCATATATTATCCCAGCCAGAAAAATACAAACGGGAAAGCGATGGCAAGGTATTTTAACAGGTGCTACAAGTACTGACAAAAATTGCTTTCCCATTTCCAATATGATAACGTCAATAGGCAAACGGACCGGCAGTTCAAAAAGCGCTAGAAAAGTACTGGAGAAACAAAATTTTTAACTTTGGACGCTGCCAAAACCAATAAATAGGTGGTTGTATCTTTTTTTACACTGCCGTGATGTTTTGTAAAACAAATACTGGCAAAACGATTTTTGCAAACGCTGGCAAAGCATCCCAAATGCGTGTTCTGCCAGTCATTTATTTTTAACATCGCGGTTACCCAGTGGTAAGCAAGTACTTGATTTTTTGTTCCACTATCAATTTCTGACTGAGATGTTTCAATATTCATAAAATGTACCACATTATTAATTAACAACTATTAAATAATTATAAAACGCTTTATTCTATAAAAAAATTAGTTACATAACATAAAAATTTTTACAAATAAAGGAAAATTTAAATCCCGGAATCCAGTAGTCCCGAAAATCCCGAGATCGGGATCCCGGGATTTCTTACAAAATCCCGAATCCCGGGATTTTCAAATATCAATCCCGATTGGCATCCCTAATCGGTAATAAGTGGCTATTTCTATTAAGTGATCACGTATCACATTAAAAGTAACTCCTTATTTTACGGTTTTAAAATATCCCATCTGTAATAAGTCGTTGCTATTATTTAGAACTCATGTTGTGTATTACAAGTAACTCTTTTCTTTGAGGTGTTTAAATATATCATTGGTAATAAGTTGCTATTGCTACCCAGTAGTTCTGCAGCACATTATACGTACACTGAACCAAAAACAGCTGTGAAATCAACTAAAATCCATATTAAATTGATGAATGGGGTGATCACTATACAACTAACAAAACTTGTCCATCAATTTAATGCATTGTTTAGTAGATTTATATTTTGACGTTTAACTATTTTATGTGGTATTATTTTGACAAAATATCGTCAAATGTATTAACAAAAATTAGTTGTCTTAACAATTATATTTAATTAAATTGCATAATGAATTTGTTGTTTTACCAATGCATTTTATTAAATTCAACAAAGCATTTTATTTAATTAATTAATTTTTTATCGATTTATTATTAATTTTTAGACTTATATTTCATTATTTTTTATATTTCACCAATTTCAAATTTTTTTAAACAATATACATACAATGTCTTTTTTATAATGAATTTGATAAAATATAAAAATACTGAAATATAAACTTGAAATTATAATATAACACATACTAAAAACTCTTTATTTAAAACTCATGTACCCATTTTATATACAAAAACATATAACTTTATTTAAATTAATAATTCAAATACATTATATAACTTTCATTAATAGTTTGCCTTAAACAAAAAGATAGATAATATCAAAATTAATGACAGAAATTTAAATGTTCGATTTAATTGAGAACGTTCAAAATTATATAAATTTATTTAAATTAAAATTAATAAATCTTTAATTAGCAATTCACTTTAAGTCACTGAATTAATTAATTATCTCTACTTTGAAAAACAAAAACACTTAATGTCAATTTATTGATATTTCCGACAATTACAAATACACATGCTAGCACGAGTAATGACGCGACAAAACTAACCTCACTAAACTTTTTTCGACAGATTTAATACTCTTTTTTTCAAATTGAAGAAAAATTATATCAAATTTACGTTACTGCCTTTTTACAAAATTTTTTAGAGTTAACAAATTAAATTTTGTTAAAAAATGGACAAAAAATTATCAAAACAACAACTGTTTTGTAGAGAATTACTGACGGAAATAAGTATGTTCATTTTAGAAAAAAAGTAGTTGATTTTAAAAAAACACACATTAATTTGAATAAAATATATATTGTTTTAACAATTCGTTTCATCAAAAAGTAACAAAATTTTTATGTTGATTTCACTTACGACTTTTGGTTCAGTGTAAGACATTACATTTTAGTTATGAAATAATGCAATGGTAAGGGGTATGGTATTACCAGGTAATGTGTTCTGTAATACCAACATATTACCAAGGTTTTGCTGGGATATTTAAAGTTTTAACACATATTTCGCATAAAATTAATACAATTTCGATGTACAATTTCGTAACCTTTTACTTTTGCTTCTTCAGGTTTTTTGCGTTTTCGTAAATTCTAAAATGTTAAAAAAAGACTTTTTGTAAATTTTGATATATTTGTAAATTTTGCCATTGGTAGTTAAAAAAGAGAATATCGCCGATCAAAATTTAAAATTTTAATTTTTCATAAAAAATTTCATTTTGCTAATCAATAAGAAAATTGTTGAATTTACCAACAAAAGGCGTTTTAAATATAAATTTTTTAAGTGAAATAGTTAACGACACTTTAGGGAATACATACCAAGCATTATTGAAAAGCTTTTATGAGTTTAAGTTGCTCTAAATACCAATTCCACATTGGTTTTTGAAAGTGAAATGAAAACGATTTTTTTTCGTTTTACGTTTTCTGGAGAAACTTTAAACGTTTTAAGTACTACTATAGAGCCCGTAGCATAAACGATACTTACCACTTCATTATTTTCAATACAAAATTATCTGTAGCACCCTAAACTGCAAATTCAGAAGGAAAAAAATTGCTTTCGATCACTTTAGAAAAAAAATTGAGGAAGTGAAATTGCGAAATCAAATCAATTCCGAAAAAACCTGTGACATGCCTGAGTATCACATTATTACGAAAATAATAAAAAAAACATTTAAATTAGATAAAACTGTATCAAAATAAAGGTTTCACCATAAAGCGCTAAATAAAAAATAGAAAACTTAAAACTAGCACCTTTCTATAAAAAGCGCTAACCGAAAATAATGCGAGTTTTGAGTCATACAAAAGCGCCAAGGATAGCACGATCAGATGTAATTCGACAACATTTTTAATGTTTGTTAATTGCAAAGAATATTTTACACTGCTGAAATCAGAAAAAATGTCGAATATTAGTAAATTAATAACATCACAGAAAAACAATTACATTTCCAAAATTTAATTTATATATTTTTTTGTAATGGGAAGACAATCTACTCTTCTAAAAACAGCAGCACTTACTATTTATTTTCGCTATTTTAACTCTACTAATTTCGCTATTTTAACTCTACTAATATTTAGCAGGAGAGAATGTTATTTGTATTCAACTAAAATTTATTTAAATATAACTAAAATTTTTGTAGATTTAACAGTTCTTGTTTCAGAATCCAATCGTGTATTTTCTTAAATGGAACCAATTAATTACGCAGAAAAAAAGAAATTATGTTTATTGTAGCAACATTCATTAGTCATCCAAAGGACTTTCGTATCTTATTTGTTTGAATACATGTGAAAAGATATTATTTTTATATAAAGGAGAACAAAACTGCAGTTTCGTTTATTAAAATTAAGTCTTTAAAAATAAAATGCAGTCGAAATATAGAATTTTCGAATGATTAGCTTAAAAATAGTTGTGATAAAAACATTTTTAAAAAAACCGGGTAACCGACAAATAATAACCGGTTTTCGGTTTATTCGAATTTAGAAATTATTCGAAACCGGTCGGTTTTTTGAAATTAAAAAAACCGGTTAACCGTTTTTCGGTTACGGTTTTGGACACTATCGCTCTACCCGAGAAGTCTAGAAAGATATAGATTGTCAAGCAATCCTTAAATAAAATTAATGTTTATTGTGCAATAAAGTGTTTAGTATTATAAATTAAAGCCCGTAAATGTATCTCTGCATAGCTGAATTAATAAGCTAAATAAGAACAGAAGTTGTGTTGTGTTTTTCATTCTTACGCATTCAATATAGAGCAAACGTTAATACATAACGAAAATCTGTTATGAATAGAAAAAAATCTCCTGTACCCCGTTTCTGTATCTAATGTGAGAAGTTTTCTCATCGAGAAATGCATGGTCATACTGCATTACACAGGGTGATTTAAGCGATGATAAAATGGACTGGAGTTGTAGTCGTAAATCTTTCAGATATTGTAACTTCTATAACCGAGTACACACGTAGTTTTGTAAAATACCTAATTAAATTAGAAATAACTTACATTACTAGCTGATTTGGTTTCATATATATTTTATTGTCTGCGACTCATTCTATATCAAGCAGAGCAGGGATGCATTTCACATGTTTTTTGCGAAAACTTTTTCGATGCGAGAAATACAGAAACGGGGTGCAGGTTACGACAGCATAGATGGAAAAGTAGTCAAAGCCCTGCCCAAGAGGGGAATACTATTTCTCGCATTGTTGTATAACTCTATATTGAGATTAAATTACTTTCCCTCATGATGGAAGTGTGTAGAGATTGTAATGGTAAATAAACCAAACAAACAAGAGAATATTGTAACATCCTACAGACCAATAATTTTACTGGTTGTATTCTCCAAAATATTCGAAAGAATATTATTGAAAAGACTATTACCACTTTTATAAAAATTTAATATTATACCTGAGTATCAATTTGGTTTTAGACATAAGCATGGTACTCCAGAGCAATGCCATCGTATCGTTGCCTTTATAAGAGATACATTGGAAACTAAAAAATACTGATCAGGGGTATTTCTGTATGTACAACAAGCGTTTGATAAAGTTTGGCACAATGGGTTATACGACAAATTAAAAAACTACTTCCAACTCCAATTTACTTACTGCTAAAGTCAATTTAACTGACAGACAGTTTTACGTTAAAGTTAATGGCGAATTCTCCGAAATCTATGGCACAGGGCAGTGTCGTAGGACCAATTTTCTACACTGTTTTCACATCAGATATGCCAGTAAGTGCACAACGAAATGATCATAATATTTTCCTACTGATATTATGTTCCTGATGATCATAATATGATGATAAATGATCAAAAAGTTTTCTTCATTACTATAGTATGATCATGACGAATATATTATGATCATTAGGAAGATAATATGATCACTGAGAACATGTTATTAGCATTTCTGATGCATTGTGAAATTGTATTTTTAACAATATTTTTCTACGCGCTGTTATCAGATGTTTCCACAATTTATTTTTAGTTATGTATATATAGAGCAATTCCATATGAAAACGATCAAAATTGGCAAATTTTTGGACGACCCCTCTCCGATTTTAAAATAAATAGTCTCAATCGATTGCCCAGCAAAAAATAATGTACCTACATATATTTTTTTTTTTATAGTGACTGGTTTAGTGGTGGTGTACACCACTGTCATGTGACAAAATTGAAGAATTCTTCATAAGGGACCTCATTGAAAGTTGTTTTAAAAAACTACTAAAGCGATCGCAACGAGTGACAGCTCGTTGGAAAGGTATTGAATCAGGCTTTAATTGAAAAATAAAATTTTCCTAATTTTTCTCAGAAATTTACCTTTTTTCCCATGAAAATTAAATTTTCCGATTTTCCACAGAAGCTACTAAATTTTCCGGCTAATTTTTTTTTTTGGATTCCTCATAATTTTCGCTTTAAGAATCAGCAATAAAAAAATGGGCCCCGACTCCTTGTTTGGACAGGAGAGGAGCTTTTAAGAGACCACCTTGTTCTCATTGTTTTTATATTTTTTATAATTGAATTATTTGTAATTATTTAAAATTATTTTATTTTATTATTAAAAATACATTTTAAAAATTATTTTACAGTTAAAAATACATTTATGAAGAAAAAATCAATTTTTTCTAAGAGCCCCAAGTTGAGTGTGTAGTGAATATGGTCTGCCTGCCTTCACAAGATCGGCCATAAATCCATGGATAATAGCAGCAGTGGCATGTAATGGCACACCAAACCCGACTGAGGCTACAGGTCATAAAATGTTTTGTAAATTTTTTAAATTACCAGGTAATAAATATTTCGCCTAAAATGACACGTGCAGAAACAAGTCATAAAACACGGATTTTCCATAAATATGGCGAAATATTTATTACCTGGTAATTTAAAAAATTTACAGAACATTTTATGACCTGTGGTCGGCTTATTGGCAGTAACCAATTAAGTCCCTCTTTAAAAAACATTTTATGACCAGTAGTTCACGCAAATTTTCCTATTAAAGAAAAGCAAATATCGCTTATTTTTTTTTTACCTATTTTTTACCAAAAAATAAATATAAATACTTCACACACTCTGAGTCAAGTTGAATACTAAACGTGAAAGTGTTAAAGTGTTTTTTTGTAAAGTAAAGAGTGAAGCTGTAAAGACAATTTAAAGTAAAATGAATAAATTTTGCTGCAATCCGTTTAACAAGAGTGGACATCGTTCGAAAAAGATAAAAGTATTAAAATTAACTGGTGTTTCGAAGCGATACATGAATGAATTAAATATACAATACGGTGAAGAAGCAGAATTCATTTGCCCCAAGTGTAAAATCGATTTGTCTCAACAAGCAAATGCATTGAAACAAATGCAACCACAATCCGAGAGTGAAATGACAATTGAACAAAATGTTTCATCTGATAGTGAGGCAGACATTCCGATGGTCAATATGTCTTTGAGTCCTTTGAATGAGGCTATTACCACTTTAGGTGAATCGCCTATTACAAAAAGAAAGTTGCGAAGTGAAAAATACAGGAAAGAGAAAAAAGGCAAAAGTTATGAGTGCAATCGCGACAATATTTGATGAAGGCTCTGATAACGAATGCAGTCAAGCAGATGACGTTGATGACGGCAAACAAATGATTGAGCAGTTGAAAAGAAAATTCAATTTAGCGACCACTTTTCCGGAGAAATATCTCATTTTATCTGTGCTGCCTCAATCATGGTCTATACGCAAGATTTCTGAACAGTTTCAAACATCTTTTTACATCGCGAGAAGAAGCAAAGAATTAGTTCGACAGAAGGGCATATTGGCGACTCCCACCAAGAAATTTGGCTCAAGGACCCTCAGCGAAGCAACGGTGAAATTGATTCAAGATTTTTACTGCAATGATGACAACAGCCGCGCCTGCCCAGGTACACGTGACTATGTTATCACACGTGAAGATGGAGAAAAAGTATACAAGCAGCGCAGATTATTATTATGTAATCTATCCGAAGCATACCATCAGTTCAAAGAGAAATACCCAGCAGAAAAAGTGGGATTTTCTAAGTTTGCCATCCTACGACCAAAAGAATGCGTGCTGGCATTAGACAGGCACGGAACGCATTCAGTCTGCGTTTGCATGTTTCATCAAAACATCAAATTAATGTTCTTTCCATGCAAGAAATTGAAAGTATTTCACGGTGAAATTGAAACATATAGGGACCTCCTGTCGAAGTCGTTGTGCGCATACCCCACGGAAAATTGTCATCTGTCCAAATGCGACAATTGTCCGAAGATTGACGAGCTAGAGCAATATTTGGCGGAAAAGTTTGAACAGCTGTTAATTCAGGAGGTGCATTTCAAACAGTGGATAATTAGCAGCGGCAGATGTTCCCTTGAGACCGTGGTAAAGCAGATTCCGGAATTCATCGAGGAATTCGGATTCAAGTTGAATGAACTGAAGGCGCACCATTTCATATCCGAGATGCAATCGAAATTTCTAAAGGAAAGTAAGGAGAAATTAGCCCAAAATGAATTCATTGTGATAAGCGACTTTGCCGAGAATTACACTTTTCTCGTTCAGGATGAAATTCAGGCTTATCACTGGGCAAACGACCAGTGCACGGTGCATCCTTTTTGCATTTATTTCAAAAACGAAGATAACGAACTACAGACCGTAAGCCTTGTTGTTTTCGCGGAGAGTTTAGCTCATAATTATGTGTCCGTTTATTTATTTCAAATGAAACTGTTTGAATTCTTAAGATCAAAATTCGATGCAATCGACAAAGTAACGTTTTTCTCAGACGGCGCAGCTTCTCAGTACAAGAATAAAAAAAATTTTTACAATATTTGCATAATTGAAGAAGAACAAAACTGCAAGGTCGAGTGGCACTTTTTTGCGACGTCCCACGGTAAGGGCCCATGCGATGCGTTAGGGGGAACCCTAAAACGCATGGCGACTAAGGCAAGTTTGCAAAGGCCATATACTGACCAGATCTTAAATGTACAACATTTGTTTTCGTGGATTCAAAGCAAGGAAATTGCCATTAACACAGTTTTATGCACTCAAAAAGAACACGATGCCATGGAGCGACGAATTCAAAACAGATATAATAATGTCAAAACTATAACTGGAACGCAAAAGTTTCATTGCTTCATACCAAATATTTCTGATATGTCAATTAATGTAAAGCGGTACTCTTCGTCTGCCGACGTGCTAAATTTAAAGTTACTTTAATTTTATAATGATGTCAAGACAATTGAAATTTTTAAAAATATTGTAATTATAAGCAGCAAAATAAGAAAGATTTTTTCTTCATAAATGTATTTTTAACTGTAAAATAATTTTTAAAATGTATTTTTAATAATAAAATAAAACAATGTTAAATAATTACAAATAATTCAATTACCCGAGTAAAAAAGTTTTGATATAATCATATATTATTTTATGTAATTACATATAGTAACTTATAGTTAGATATGGCCACATATGCTTTTAAATTGAAGTATATAGACTTTTATATAGTCATATATTAAATATTTTTGCCTCAAAGGTTTTAATATTGAGACATATGTGATTTTATATTATTACATACTGGCCTGCATATAAGTGTATGTGCTATATATAAGTACACAAAGTAATATATAAAAGATATAATTACATATACGTTTATATATAATTTAGTATGACACTATACATAATAATATAAAACTATATATGGAGCCATTTAAGAAATATTATATAATAGGTGTTATATATGATTATATATTGACGCATATAAACCCATATATAACTTAGTATGGTTTCATATCTAAAATATTTCATGATTTCTTTTATATATAACGATATAACATTCTTTATAAAATCATCTATAATTACACTGTGAGACAAATGGTAGGGGTCAGTGATCGGGAAGGGTTCAAACTACCGGGGAAAGTTATATCGGTAAAAAAGAAGTTATACGTGTCCCGGCGTTTCGCTGGGTCACCCCTAGGAATCGAGATATATCGATTTGACCTTTGGTGGCCTTTTTTTTACATAACTCGAGAACCACTAGTCCGATTTTGCTCAAACAATTTTAAAAAAATTAAAAATTACAATTCCTTTAATCTGTTCATATAACGTTTTTCTATATACTCAACAGTTTTGCCGGTAAAAATAAATGTATGAAGAAAAAAATATTTTTTGCCTAAAATATTAAAAAAAAGTAATAAACAAAAGGTTATTGATTTTTATGGTAGCGGTAACAAACATTTATTTTTACCGGCAAAACTGTTGAGTATATAGAAAAACGTTATATGAACAGATTAAAGGAATTGTAATTTTTAATTTTTTTAAAATTGTTTGAGCAAAATCGGACTAGTGGTTCTCGAGTTATGTCAAAAAAAAGATATATCTCGAGTCCTAGGGGTGACCCAGCGAAACGCCGGGACACGTATAACTTGTTTTTGACCGATATAACATTTCCCGTTGGTTTCATCCCATCCCGATTTTGACTGTCGCATAGTGTTATATATTATCCCACATTAGCAATTTTTTTAAAGTGATTTTATATAAAAATATATGTATAAGGTCCTTTTAAAACCGTATTGTATTAAATGTGGTTCCATATTAAAAATGATTTTGAACTAGTTTTAGATTTTGTAATTACTAGGGATTGGTGCATGACACGATCGTGAGTGAAGTTATTCACAAGTGATCGTGAGTAATAATTACTATACCAAAGTAATTCGCCCGTGAGCGTGAGAATATATAATTCGTACATGAGCGTGAGTAAGAATATATAACCCGTGCATGATTCGTGTGTGAGTTTATTTTTTGCATCATATGTTTTTTAGTAATTTTTACTGTTTTGCGTAAGAATTTTCTGATTGTGAGTAAGTTTTTAATATACTCATGTCTGCGTGAGTAAGACACGAAATGCTCGTGCTTGAGTAATTTGTTTTTGTTTAGGAGCGTGAGGTAAAATGGCTAACGCGCCCATAAAATTAACAATACTGAAGCTTTAATATGGAATTCTCTATACTATAACGCACACTTGACTGATCTCTTATATATTGGTTGTATATCACAATCCTATTAAGTTAAAAATTTCAGTGTTGTTAACCTTATTTTAAAATTACTAAAAACAAATAAAAATTTTTTCATGTTTAATGCACTGTCATGGTAAATCTGGATAAAAGTAATGGAAGATTTATCGAAATTATAGGATATCCAGTAGACCTGTGGGTTAATCATTACATTTTGTAATTAATTACACATTCATTTACACAATAACATGTAATTGTAATTGAAAAAAACTCAATTACAATTACAAATTATTTGTAATTGTAATTCAAAAAAGAACAATTACAAGTAATTTGTAATTTGAAAAATGTCAATTACATTTTTTGGGAAAATAAATAATGACAAAAAGCACAAGTTGGGGTAATCCCAACATGACGTATTCTTTTTATACGCATCCATGCCTATGCAACCTATCCCAGTCAGATTTTTCTACAAAATTTTAACAAAAAACACTTTTTAATTCTAAATGTAATTGAAATTTGTAATTGAAATCACTTTGAATTACAATTACTAGTAATTTGTAATTGAAAATTTTCAATTACAATTACTTGTAATTTTAATTACAAATTACAAGTAATTGTAATTGAAATCCCTCAGGTCTGATCTCCAGATATTGTATATCTTTTTTTATTTAAAAATATAATTTTGTATATTGTTAGATATGGTCATATATATTATGGTAAAAATATAGGGTTAATATTTAGGTATAATTGTATCAAACTATGTCCACTTTTATAACATTTTATATAATTTTATACAAAAAGATATAATTTTATGTAATTGGATGAGGACAAAATTCGGATACAATTGTATCATATTGTATCGAATTGTATCAAATTGTACCAAATTGTATACAATTGTATACAATTCGATACAATATGATACAATAAGACGTTCTCATTTTTCGGATATAATTATATCTAATTACATAGATGATTATATATAATTAAATATAACTTTATATGGCTCCATATCATTTTTTTTTACTTGGGTATAAAAAATATAAAAACAATGAGAACAAGGTGGTCTCTTAAATGCTCCTCTCCTGTCCAAACAAGGAGTCGGGGCCCATTTTTTTATTGCTGATTCTTAAAGCAAAAATTATGAGGAATCCAAAAAAAAAAAAAATTAGCTGGAAAATTTAGGAGCTTCTGTGGAAAATCGGAAAATTTAATTTTCATGGGAAAATTTAATTTTCATGGGAAAAAAGGTAAATTTCTGAGAAAAATTAGGAAAATTTTATTTTTCAATTAAAGCCTGATTCAATACCTTTCCAACGAGCTATCACTCGTTGCGATCGCTTTAGTAGTTTTTTTTTTAAACTGAGGTCCCTTATGAAGAATTCTTCAATTTTGTCACATGACAGTGGTGTACACCACCACTAAACCAGTCACTATAAAAAAAAAAAAATATGTAGGTACATTATTTTTTGCTGGGCAATCGATTGAGACTATTTATTTTAGAATCGGAGAGGTGTCGTCCAAAAGGTGATCGCTTTCATATGGAATTGCTCTATAAGTGATAACTAAAATTAATTTCACTTATTTAAGTCTGTAAATTAGTCATTGAAAAAATAAATGCACTATTTTGAATAAAGCAAATACTACCCAAAAAACCTTAGCTGATTATAACGAAAATTTCAACTAAATGGTGAACACACCAAAATTACGACACTTTGGAAAACTTATAACTTACTGAAAAAAATTTATATATTTTGAAATTCAAATACCCTGAGTAGGCCATGACCTAAGTTTCATGTATGAGAAATTTCATTCGAATTTGACCTTTAGTTTCATCAAAACTGACCACCGAGTTAGAAACGAGGCAAATTATTTTGCATGACTATATAAAATATCCGGTACTCAGTGCGCGTAAAATTGCGAAAAATGTAAAAGTGCACCACTCGATAGTTTCCAGGGTTTTAAATCGTTACAGAGAAGGTCTGACAATTGCTAGAAAGCCTGATAGCGGAGGTGAGCATGACCAAAGTAATACAAACAGTGCTCGGAAGGGCATTTTCGGAAGATCCAAAGATTTCGTCACGTTCTGTTGCGAAATCTGTACGTAAATCGCAGCCTTTCGTACAAAAGGTAAAGCGAGAAGCTTCAATGAGAAGTTTTAAAGCTCAAATAGTACCAGATCGAGACACAAAGGAGAATGTTACGGCGAAATCCCGCAGCCGCAAGTTGTACGAATCCCTACTGCTTTCAAAATTTCAAATATATTGCTGGCAAAGATTTTTATACTGCTGCAAGTCGTAAAGATGCTCCTGAAATCTGCAAATTGAAAATGAAGTCCAAGTTTCAAAAAAAATACATGGTTTTGCAAGCCATTTGCTCCTGTGGTTGTAAAAACAGCCCTTTCATCACATCTGGAACAATGAACTCTGGCCGGACCTAGCAAGCTGCCACTATGCCAAAGACACATTGCAGTGGTAAAATGCAAATAAAATCGATTTTGTACCTCGCAACTGCAATCCACCCAATATCCCAGAGCTACGCCATAAGGAGTGAGATCATAAAAATGTTAAGACACATAAAGTTTAATAAAAAACAAACCACTGAATTTTAAGACTTCAAACTAAATTTTTATTAAATGAAATTTAACACAAAATCTAAGAAAAAAAACCGCATGGAATTCTAACCCCTACGAACAAAGTTATACACTTTTTCCGGAAACCCTCCCATTAAAGCTTTTATGGTAGTTTCTGTCACCTTTTTAGAGCAGGTGGTCCATCTACGTTTGAAATATAGCATGTCCTGGGAGACCTTTTTTGTGCCCTGTAATTCTCTTTTAACAAGAGGCCAACATCTCTCCACTGGCCTGAGCTGTGGCCAGTTTGGTGGATTTGCTTCTCTTGGTACAAGAACCACATTATTGTCATTATACCACTCCAGCGCTTTCTTGCTGTATTGACAAGATGCTAAATCGGGCCAAAACTAAGTGGATACATTGTGCTGCCTCAAAAATGGAAGAAGTCTCTTCTGCAAACACTCCTTGGTATAAATTTCGCTGTTTATAGAGCCAGATGTCACAAATAACTGGCTTCTTTGGCCGCATCTGCATATGGCTTGCCATACTAGGAATTTTTAGGGAATTTCGTTTGCTTTTTCAACCTAAATATTTCCGCAACATTTCCTCGAACATCGGAAACATAAAATTCTTGACCAGGGAGCTGCAAAAATTCACCCAGGACATACGTTTCGTCGTCCATTACACAACAGTTGTATTTTTGTATATAATTTGATTTCAATGTTCGAGCTCTGGTTTTGGCCTCTAAATTTTTAAAAGCTTTTCTATCGGGATCTTTTTGAACTTTGTAGGACTTTAGTCATGCCTTACGTTTCATTTACGGACAAAAATGTCCGAGCATTGGGCTAACCGAGCTGTTTTTCTGCCAGATGTGTTAGGAGCTCTCTTAAGGATGCTTTTAACTTTATATGCCTTACCAATGTTACGATAACCAGTCGTTGTTCCTCTTCCCGGCTTCCTTTCAATTGTTAGGTGTTCCAGATACCTTTTTACCACTTTTGAAACTGTTTGGCGGCATACATTAGTTTCTTTGGCAATTTTTTTGTATGTCCATGTTTGGTTTTGTTGAAAATATTCAATTATTTATGAACGCACTTTTCTTTCATCGTCCATTCTGTAAAGAATTGCTAATTAAAACTCATGATGTAAATTAATTTATTAACTGACATATTTTTAAAATGTTAACTGCCGAAAAAAAATATGAGAAGCTTTAAACCAAAGTTATAGGCAAAAATGTGGGTTAACATTTTTATGATCTCACTCCTTATTGAGGAATATTGGTCAATAGTGAAGGGAATATTGAAGAAGACAGGTGAACTGGTAACAGATATTGCAGAATTCAAAACCAAGTGGTTGTCGGCGTCGCGAAAAATCGATGATACACTCGTGCAAAAGATGATGGCGCGTATGCGACGAAAAGTCCGATCAGTTGCATATGGAACAAGTAATAACTAATATTTTAATATTTTTATTACCTCTAAACTTCAAAGTTCAAAACGCGCAATTGTGGAAAATTGTATATGGTACAAAAAATTAATTAAAAAACTAAATGAGCGATTAATATTTCGCCAACGAATATATTGATGCAAAAATTTTCGTTTTTGTAAAATATTTTTTTTTGCGAATTATTTTTGCAAACTAACCACTAAACTTTTTTATAAGAAATGGGTATTATAGTTCCTAGATTATGAATTTAAAATAACCGCACTTAAAAAATTGTAAAATAATAGTGGAACGCGAAAAAAGTCTTTATGGTACAAAATATTTATTAAAAAGCTCAGTCACCGATTTACATTGTGCAAGCGAATATATCAATGCAAACATTTTCCGTTTTGCAAATTTTTTCGCGATTTTTATTTTTGGCAACTAGCCGCCAAACTTTGTTTTATGAAGTGGGTATTATAGTCGCTAGATTATAAATTATAAGAAACCGAACTTAAAAAATTGCAAGATAATGGGGGAAGCGAAAAAAGACTTTATTATGCAATAATTTAATTAAAAATCTTAAGTAGCGACTCACGTTCTGCAAACAAATATACTGATGGACAAATTTTCCTTTTTGCATATGTTTTTCCCCGATTTCTGATTTTTGCAACTAGCTGTCAAACTTTGTTTTACGAAATGGGTATCATAGTCCCTAGATTACAAAATTTAAAACATCGAACTTAAAAAATTGCAAAATAATGGCGGAACGCGAAAAAAAAGACTTTATGGTGCAAAAATTTAATTAAAAAACTTAATCAGCGATTTACATTCTGCAAACAAATATATTGATGGAAAAATTTTCCTTTTTGGAAAATTTTTTCTTCCGATTTTTTTTTTTTCAAACTAACTGAGAAACTTTGTTATCAAAATAGTGTATTATAGTCACTAGATTTGAAATTTCAAAAAAACCGCGCTAAAAAATTGAAAAATAATGGCGGAATGCGAAAAAAGTCTTTATGGTACAAAATATTAATTAAAAAGCTTAGTCAGCGATTTACGTTATGCAAACGAATATATTGATGCAGATATTATCTTTTTGCAAAAATTTTTTTCACAAATATTTTTTACAAACTAACCAACAAACTTTTTTTTAAAGAAATGGGTATTATGTTATAGTTCTTAGATTATGAATTTAAAAACCCGCACTTAAGAAATTGCAAAATAATAACGGAAGGCGAAAAAATGATATGGTACAAACAATTAATTAAAAAACTTGGTAAAAAAAAAAACTTTGATGTAAACAAAAATTTTCCGTTTTTGTAAAAATTTTTCTCTCGATTTTTTTTTTTGCAAACTAATCTTCAATTTTTTTTATAAGAAATGGGTATTATAGTCTTTAGATTATAAATTAAAAAAAAAAATGCACTTAAAAAATTGCAAAATAATAGCGGAACGCGAAAAATGGTTTATGGTATAAGAGATTAATTTAAAAATATAATCAGTGATTTACATTAGGCAAACATTTTCCTTTTTGCAAAATTTTTTTTCCCGTATTTTTTTGAAAACTAACAACCAAATTTTGATATAATATTATATATTATAGTTCCTAGATTGTAAATTAAGAAAAAAAAATTCACTTAAAATATTACAAAATAATCTTTAAATTGGAAAAAGCATGTCGTGATTTATTTTATGAAGGTAACCAAATGTTCAGAACAGGCATGTAGCTAGGAATTTATTTCGGGGGGGGCTTTTCAAAAATTTTTTGATTAATTTTTCCCGTTTCTTTTTTTTTTTTTGTTTACTAAGGAAGCTTATAAAATTAAAAAAAAGCTCGTTATTTTAAGTTAAGCGTGCTCCTTTACTTTTTGTGTAAAGTTCAATAAAATGAGAGTAATCACAAAATCTTCTATCTAAAAGACAAAATTACCCAAAAGTACGGGAACGCACAAAATCACTTTTCTAACCCAGAAAAAAAATTAAAATGCGCATAGTTTTAGTCTCAAAAATCGCACAGAAACACATATTTTTTGCATTTAAAAGCTTTATGACTACGTTCAGTTAATTTTTATATACAGAAGATTTCTTTGTGTATTTCTTTGCTTAATTAAAATCTAGAATTTTCACAATGGTGTTATTTGTTTATCATTCCACCAGCTGTCCCTTTTACAATTTTTTTTAATAGTAAAATAAGCAGTTAATAGTAGACAGAGGCAGAAAATTTTATAAAAATATCCGTAAGAATCCAAGAATATCTGTAAGGACCTAAAAGTTTTTAAAACTTGTTTAATATTACAAATAAGAGTGGCTTATAACCATAAAGGAAAATTTAATTTTTAATGCATTTTCTAAGTTTTAAACTAAATTATATATTTCAAGTGTAATTTGATTTCTAGGTGTTTTCAATTTTTAAAATTTCAGTTTTTTGTCAATATTTAAAATTTTCTGCAATCCATTTGTGATATAGAGTATATTGTTTTAGCCATTTTCTGCCAAGCATGGATTCCGTGCGAATTTTCTGACAAAATTTCGTAAAAGGATAGGTAGACGTGTCTTTAGAGATATGTTGGTAAAAAATGGATTAAACCATTTAAATACTGTATCTCATAGTTTTGTTACTTGATTTTAACAGTGAAATTATATTTTAATACCTTTTTGGACAAATTTTTAATTTATTTGTGCGGTTTCCTTGTTCGATGTTAGTTTTAAAAGGTCCCAGCAAAAAAACTTGGATGTAATGCTTTACAAATCACGTCTTCCACTGCTTCACAAGTAGGTATCTGTTATTGTATTCTTACTGCATTTTTAGAAGTTAATCTGAAGAACATCAACAAATCACTTCTTTCGTTGCTTCTAAAGTATCCATTAGTATATTTTTACAGCTTTTTTAGAATTACTTCTGAACAACATCCAAAAAATTACTTAAGTATTGCTTCTAAAGAGTAAATGCTCTAAAAGTGATTTTCGTATTATTTGGCATTTCCAAACAGAGGATCGCGGGTTCGATTCTCGGCGGGACCAATACTTTTTATTTTTTCCCATTTTTTTCTTATTTTATTAATTTTTTTTAAATATTTATAATTAATTTGTTTAAATTCAATATTTTTTTAATTTATAAAAAAATGGTGAGAATTTGCTTTTTATGCACCTGTAAAAATAGTACCGAAAACAATATTGAAAAGGAGTGCACATTTTACACTTGTTTAAAAAGTACTTTTATTGAAGAGAATAAGGAACAATACTTCGCAGTAACAAAGTGGTGTTTTTATGTCACTCAACTTTCATATCAAAGAATAGCTCAGCGGTAGAGCGCTAAGATAGCAATCGTGAGGTCGCAAGTTCGATACCCTATGGCGGCAATAAAAAACTTTTGTAAAATAAAAAAACATAATTTTTTTGCGAAGAATGTTGTAGTTGGAGTACTCCTCTCATATGACAACTCAATGTTAAAATCAGTAGTGTTTATGTTAAAAAAGAAGTACATACATCTAGATCATCAATTGTAGTACTTTTTCTACTGCTTCGCTATCTCTTCTTTTGCTGGGGTTTTATTACAATTTTATAGATTATCGGAAAGGTTAAATATTAAAAGTAAAATACATCATTATTATTTTGATTTCCAATGCAGTGCGCCATTCCAATATGATCTTAGACTAATTTGAAAGCGCAACAATAATTTCAAACCCGATGGTTCCAACGCAAAATTAAAGTAAAATTCCAGAGGATTTTGCATTTATGACCTCTTCTTTTTTATTTTATGTCCTCTTTAAATATCTGTGTGGCGCGGAAGCCCAAAAGTGTTGCACATTTTTATAGTTATTCGCGTTCACGAATAAGTTAAATTTCAACTGTTCTTTTCGGTTCTTTTATTTTATTCGGAATTACCAAACAAACCACTGACATAACCCAGCAAAAAAAGTCATTACAAAAAAGTTATTTTAAAAGCACTCCGAATAGCATCAACTGATTGTGAAGTAGTTGCAATTTACCTCTAACACTGATTTATTTTACACGTGTTGTAAGTAGTTCAATTTAAGCATTTTGTTAGTAATTTCAAAGTGATTACATAATGTTATTAAAGTATAGTTTTTAGGTATACACTTTCATCGCATCAATACGAGTACAATTTGTTTACATTTTTAGAGTGATTCAGAAGTACTCTTTAAAATATATAATATAATATATTTTTAAAAGTGATTTATATGTGCTTTTTATAATGTCTGAAATAGCATATTTTAGAGGCAATTTTAATGTTTAGCCTTTACAGAGCCCATTTCTGAACATATTGTGTAAAATCTTCAATTTATTATTATTTGAAGGGCAATATTAAGGAAACACTTCTTTTGCATCTGAATCAATTCGATTAAGTCAAAATCAAACAAAACCAAAATTTTTTTAAATTTTTGTTCAACAGTTTTTTTTTTTTTAATAAGTTTGTAACATGTTTACTTCAGTCTTTAAATTTAAAAAAGATACGATATTGAATTAAATAAGATTAATACATTAAGACCAAGTTTTTGGGATGTCAGTTAAACTTGGTTTAGTTAAACCAAAAACGAATTATAGCAGCCATTTCAAGTTTATTAACAAAAATTTACCCCAACAACGTTTTCTCGTTTAGAATTTGTCTTCATTGAAAGAAAATAAAATAGATTTTAGAAGCAGTATTCAAGTTGTAAACATCTTTAAACTAAGTTTAAAGATAACCTACATCCTAAAAGTTGGGCCTAAAAGTTATATGTAACCCTCTGATTGATTATTTTTTTTAAAAACATTAGTCAAGGAATTTTCAGAATATTAAAGCGTACTAGGAAACTATTTTTTCATATATATATTTTTTTTTTTCATTTTAACAAATAAAGGAAAGAAAGGCATCGAAATTTTACAACTGTACGGTAATAAACCCATCATTATAAATTTGCTAAAGCCGCAGATCTATGATTGAAATTTTAGCTTTAAACTCATTATAGAATCCGAAAACCGTTGGTGGACAGTTTTTCCCCAGACATATTTCGAAGGCGAATATCACGTCGTCATTTGGATTTTGCAAGTCAGCCATCTAGCTTAAAATCAATCTTTTCATTAAACGATGCATTAAGTTCCAATGCTATAATTTGCAATCGTGATTAGTTAAATTCTTATGTTGAAGAAGTTCATTTAGCAAAATTTTAACTTTAATTAAAATTTGGAACTTTAATGGACATTTTAAAGTTGACGGCAGTTTTTTTTTTAAATCTATTTTTGAGTTGAAGAAATAATATATTTTTTGTCACTATAGAATTATTAATTTAGTTTGATTTTACGACTTTTAAGGTGTAATAGCAATTAAAGCATATCGACATTTAAAACAGGTGACATTTATAGAACTTTTTATGTATAAGCAAAGGTAAGAGAGCAACTTCTGTTAACGAACCTCTTGATTGGTCTGTTTTAAACGATAAATTGTGTTAACATTGCAACAATTTTTATTAACATATTTCTTTGGTGTACGCGAGCGACTTACATAGAGCCTTAACAATACATTTTAATTGTTAAGTTTTATATATTTGCATTTAGTGAAAAGAAGAATTCATATTTGGGTCATAGTCCAGGAGATTCAATGGGATCTAATTTATTTCCTTCCCTTTTTCAATGGGAACTGTAATTGAAGTATATTTTAAAATATGTACGAATAATTAAAAAATATGTAAATAATCGTAAATTAATAAAGTACGTGAATAAAATTAACTATTTTGTTTATTTCGAGATAAAAAAATGGAATCTCTAATAAATTCGTAATTTAAAAACAAATGGATTTACAAAGAAAAAAACATTATATACCCAGTGTAGAAACGGTAATGACATATCATTATTTTTCGGACTACCAGTAATGACACCCACTTACCTTCTGTATTATTTTAAAACATATAATAATGAGTTACTGATAATGACTTATTTTTATCATTATTTCAAATAGAAAATAATTTTTTAGATTTTTTTGAAAATTTTTTGAAATCTATTTTTAGACTAATATTTTTTAAACACTGGTAAGGATATATGTAACCACATATTTTTTGATTTTTTGTATGTTGGCGAGTAAGCTTACTTGTGTGTAGCAGGTCAATTGTGTTTTTATCTATTAAATATTACATGTCGATATAGCTCAGATGGTAGAGCTGTTGACTGGCAATCTGTAGACCCATGTTCGATTCCCGCACCAGCAAATTTTATTTAAAAAAAAAAATACAATAAAAAATATTTTTTTTATATAATTTATTTTTTAGAAAATCTAATTTTAGACTCATTATTTTTGTCAGTACTGGTAAGCACATAGGTAACGATATATTTTTTGATTTTTCGTATGCTGGTGTGTAACGACAACTGATTATTTTTCGCGACATCGCCATATAAAGGTAATAAGAAATGTAATAACAAAAGTAACTAGTTACCATTACCAAGTATATAGTTACATAACCACATATCTGGTAATGATTTTCTACACTGGGTATAGTTACGTGAGTAACAAATGAAACGTCTTCTTTGCTTGGTTTTATTGTACTAACTTTCTTTATTTATAAAAACTTAGATCTACTTAAATTTTAAATTTATAAAATGATGAATCTGCAAGCCAGGCAGATTTGTTGATCTTTTTATTCCTCAAACTTAAATCAAACTTCAATCTTTTTATTTAAATGACAAATCTGTTAACTAAGCAGATTTGTTTATAACCGAATTAAATATGTTCGTGTGTATGTTCATTTAAAAAATATTTGACTGGGTTAGAGTCCCATATAACTCCTCCACCCCTAGATTTAACGGTCTCCGTTAAATTAGAGTTTGTGGGATTAGCTTTCAATTCACTATTAACATTTATTTCTTCATTGTTTCCTCCTCTTTTGCAATATTTATAGATTATGAAAACCAAAATCACTACCACCACTAATGATATAAGACTTATGTTGATCCCGTAGGATACATTTCTATGATATACCAATTCTTTTATTTGTTTAATGTTCTCAAATTGATTCAATTTTAGTTTTTCAAAAGTGATTTTTTGTTCAATTATCACCTTTGTTGAACCACTGTTCGGGTAAATAAACCGCTCATGAACAATAGTTTTTTTGTTAAAAAATTTTTCATTTAATATTTCTAATTCACAATTGCCAAAATTTATTAGATAGTTCCCGTTCAGAACAATGTTTCTGTTATCGCAATTTTGCGTCAACTTGGCATTTTTCGTATTTTTAATCAAAATTAAGTCGTCATCGAATACTTCGATGTTTGAATCATTATTGTATCTCAATTTACAATTATTCGATACAACACAACTTTTGCTTTTCTTTAAGTCCGTAAACTTCAAATTCTCTTCGTAAGAGTACGTTACGTTATTTATGTCGACTGCAAGTTCATTCCCTTCATCGATTTCTAAAAACTTGTCATTTGGCAATGGAGTCATCAGTTTTAAATCTGTCACAAAAAAGTCGATTGGAATTTTTATTGCTATGACTAGCGAATTGTTCGTATACGTCATAACTCCCATTTTTATAAGTCGTAATTTAAAATAGTCAATGTTAAATTTGTCTATTTCCTCAGGTGTTAGTACACCAGGGTGTATTATATTATTCTTAGCCGAAGCTATATTCTCTTGAATCTGCGTAATCTTATTTTCCAAGCTTTTTAATTTAAGCATTTGATCCGTGTACAATAGTCTTCTAACAATTTCATTATTTCGTTTTTTAACTTCTTCAAAAGTTGAATCTATTTTATGTCTGTCATCTTCTATTGCTTTCCGTATTATCTCAATGGATTCGTTAAAATGTGTATTAATAGTGATCTGTTTGTTCAAGGTTTCAATGGCATTGTGGCCATTAATATCAGCGTATTTTAGATGTTCTAAAATTTCCTCTTTGTCGTCGTTGTCCATCAGTCCGAACAACCATTTATAAATCTTACATACTCCGTTAATCAAGCCTCTCTTCTCCCTATTTAAGTTAGAGGGTATTATAGTTTTAATTTTCGCCTTGATAACTCTAATATCCAACTCCAAAATTTCTTTATTATCTACATCTATCTGCTTTATATTTTCCTCTACTTGGTTAATTATGTTAAAAATTTCCGAAGGATGTATAATATGTAATACTATATTTGTTACATTGGTAATTTCTGTTTTTCATAGCAGAATTTTCGTGTACCCCGAGTCCTCCTCAATCCTGTTGATTTGCAGAAGTCCCTGGACTACCACTATCAATGAAATCATCAGTATGATTTCCATCTTGGTTATCCTGAACAATATATTTTCGTTTTACTTGTGTTTTATAAGCTTTTTTAAATTTATTATCCCTAGATACTAAATGATTATCTTCTACTTTAAAATTCCTTACTTTTCTATACTAAGGTTGTGTTTTACTAACCCTATGATTTTTTATAAATTCATTTTCAAAGTCTTCAACATTATTATTTCCCCTTTTAGCATTTATAGCGTTCATTTTAGCCATTTTCTGCTCATGTTGTCTTTCCGAAAATTTTCTCATATCTTCGTCTGACATTGTATTATTAATGAAACTAATTGGTTTCATTTTTGTTGTCGAATGTATCGTATTATTGTAAGCAATTATTGCCTTACATACTTTTTCCTCCAAATCGTCCTCGTTATTTTCATCTGCGTTAAACAGTTGAATGTGTTCATTAAGTGTCATATGGAGTCTTTCAACATCTGAATTACCTGTTTTGTTATAAGTTGTAGTAAAGTGAACATCAATTCCATAATCCTTTAAGAATTGCTTCACCGCTACAGTGTCCAATTCGTTATCTGTAACCAGTGTTTCCGGCTTACCAAGATATTGAATCCGTGACTTAATTGCAGATACAATTGATACCCATGTTCTATCCTTCAGAGGGTGTGCGGTTGCGTATTTTGTACATTTGTCAATACTGGTCAAAAACATCACACCTCTTTGTGGATACCAGATATCAAAATGAACGATCTCATTTTGTCTGCTGGGGGTTTTCGTTATGTTCAACGAATGTTTAACAGGATTTCTATCATATTTAGCCCTATAATACTTCGCAATTATTTACATATCTCCAAATGAATTTCTGTAGATTCGGGCAATAATATTTTCTTCTTATTTCTGAAAATATTTCATTTATCCCCCTGTGATTGTTCTTTAAGTGCTCTTTTTCAATTATTTGAAGAATTTTACCCTCATCGGTAATATCTTCTAACAGAGAACTCGCTTTTAATACTTTTAAATTCTCATTTTTCGCAAAATATTTTATATAAAGATCCTGGAATTTTAAAAACAAACAGTTGTCAGAGCAATATATTACTGAAAGCCCCCTTTGTGGAAGTTTTTCCCTCATTAGCTCCAACAAATCGCTATTTGGTGCCAAATTTACTGTTTCCCTGATCTTATTTTTAAACACAATTTTCTTGCTACAGGATTGTCTCTCTGCATTTTTCAAGATTAATTGGTTTTTGAATAAATTTAGCGGGTTCTCAGTTATTTTAATGAAGTCGGTACTGTCAGTTTCTGCACTGTGTACAGTATCCATATCATCTTCAAACAACTCATTCAGATTAACGATCATTTGATCATCTGATTCCGAAACGATATGGCTGAGGCCGTCCGCAATAACATTTTCCTTTCCCTTTATGTATGCAATGTCGAAATCGAATTCATTTAATTTAATCTTCCATCGTTGAAGTTTTGAATTCGGTTCCTTTAAATTGTTTAGCCATACTAGAGGTCGGTGGTCTGTTCTTATCGTAAATCTTCTTCCGAAAAGATAAGGACGAAAATACTTTGTCGCCCAAACTATAGCTAAGAGCTCTTTCTCTATAGTGCTATAATTTTTCTCATGACCATTCAGTGATCGACTAGCATAGCAAATGACTTTGTCATTTTGCATTAATACTGCTCCTAGAGCAAAGTTACTAGCATCAGTAATTACAGTAAATTGTCCTGTAAAATCGGGATGTACCAAGATTGGATCCGATTTAATGAGAATCTTCAATTTCTCAAATGCGTTTTTATAATCCTCATCTTTGAGATTTATTCTCGCATTTTTCTTCAGGTATTTAACCAAAGGATGAGCTACTTTAGAGTAGTCTTTTATAAATCGTCTATAGTAACCTGTAATTACCAAAAACGATTTTATTTCCCTTTGGTTAGTTGGAAGCAGAATTTTATCTATTGCCTCCACTTTTTTCGGATTTCTCAGAATTCGCAGAAGTAATCCCCTAAATTCAATTTATTAAAAATAGGGAATTTACAAAGTTTCTTAACTTGAAATTCCCTACCCATTGCCCGTATTGAAACATTGGTATCATGTTTCCATTTTGGACTGCAAAGGTTTTCATTTATGACACTGAACTCTGCTCCAGTATCAATAATGAAACGCAGTGTTCTAATCAGATTGTCGATTATTATATAGGGAAGCTGTTTTGTTCGTCCCCCCCGAAAATTTACATTGTAGTACCCAATGTCCATTGGTTCAGCATTCCTATTCGAATTATTCGATATTCTCGATTGGTTGGATTGCCGTTTTGAATTACCAGAATTTTGGTAGTTCTGTTGTTGGTTCCTATCAGTATTTGGGTTATTACCACTACTGTTATTATGGTCGTTACCATTTCCATTTCTCCTGTCCTGGTTATCATAAAAAGATTTTTGGTTTTCATTACCATTATTTTTAGATCGATTGTTACTAACATCGTCACTAAAATTTTTCCTAAATGAGGAACTCGGATTATCATTCCGTTTATTGACCCCAAAAGCAGTGTAATTCTGGTGCCTTGCCTCCAGAACTATCTTAAATGCTGCTTCAAGTGTACCTCGGTTTCTTGCAAAGATCATAGTCTTTGTAGGTTCAGGCAAGTTTTCCCTAAATACATGTAACGATATTCTATTTATTTCGTCGGTCGAGAAACCCTCTTATCCATGAGTTAAGCGTCTAATATGGAGTCTATTTCTTAACTTATTTATACTAAAGTGGTATTTTTCTATAGTGGAATCCATTCTGTAGGTCTTGAGTTTGTCCATCAAGAGTCTACTTGTTACCTTTTCGCCAAAATTGTTCAGGAGAACTTCTTTGAGCTCCTGCCAACCGACTATATTTCCATGCCGGTGGAGTGCTTCTCTTGTCACTCCTGTGCATTTGTTTTTTATATAACCCAGTAGTATAGTCCTATTGTTTTCTTCAAACAAAAGGATAGATGGCAACAGTGCTTCAACTTGTGCCAAAAAGTCCGGCAACTGATTTGGATCAGTCCCGTCGAAAGCTTGGATTTCTCTAAGACAATTTAGTACTAGATTAAATTGGTGGATTATATTCATCTCCATTTTCTAAAATGTTATATTTCAAGTGCGGAATATTAACACAATTCCAAATTTTCCAAAAACACACAAAAAAAAATAAATTTTGACAAAAACGTTAAAAAAAAAGAAAAATATATAAGAGAAGGAGAGAAAAATCTTCCTTTTGAACTCTAAAGAACCTTAAAATCAACCCCCAAAATTCCCTTTCGAATAACAAATCTTTCATCTATATTTATCTATTTAATTCAACAAATGTCCGTCAGAATGTAGCAAAAGTTGTATTGTATAAATTATGCACAAAAATTTAACAAAAAATAAAATTGGTATAATAGAAATTTTTTTCTTTCCAACATGCAATTAAAATTTTCTTAAAACTTTATAATCTTAAATTTGTTTCAAAATTATGAATTAAAATTTCATTTTATACATACTATATAGATAATAAATACACCAGTTGCTAATTATAAAGTTGACTTTTTCCTTTTTAGGTCCTTCTGTT
The DNA here is from genome assembly GCA_949987735.1 of Leucophora obtusa. Classification (NCBI taxonomy): domain Eukaryota; kingdom Metazoa; phylum Arthropoda; class Insecta; order Diptera; family Anthomyiidae; genus Leucophora; species Leucophora obtusa. Next base: position 266,997,999 of record OX465295.1, on the reverse strand, counting down.
GACGTTGTTGTTGTAATTGTGTATTGATACAAATAGTTGGAGTTTTCAGCAATGTTGATTTTTTAATTCTTGTTGTTGTGGGTTGTATAGTTGAATAGTTGAAATTATGCATCATTTCTTTGTTGCATTAACTTGTATTGTAGGCTTCTTTTATTTTAAGAGTTCTTTTTCCTTTTATTTAATTGTGGAAAAACAATATTACGTTGTTTCTTCTATTTGTTGGTTTTTAATTTAGTAAGTTAAATTTTTATTTTAACTTTTCAATTTTAAAAAAATTGTTTCTTTTAATACTTTTTTTTCTTTAAAAAAACATATTTCCGAGAGTGTTATTATTTTTTTTTTCTCTTTTGAAAAAAATCTTCTTTGATTTTTTAAATTTTTTTTTTGTCTTTTAAAAAAATCTTTGATTTTTTAAATTTGTTGCCTTTAAAAAATCTTCTTTGATTTTTTAAATTTGTTGTCCTTTAAAAAATCTTCTTTGATTTTTTAAATTTGTTGTCCTCGTCGCCAGTTACGTGAGTAACAAATGAAACGTCTTCTTTGCTTGATTTATTGTACTAACTTTCTTTATTTATAAAAACTTAGATCTACTTAAATTTTAAATTTATAAAATGATGAATCTGCAAGCCATGCAGATTTGTTGATCTTTTTATTCCTCAAACTTAAATCAAACTTCAATCTTTTTATTTAAATGACAAATCTGTTAACTAAGCAGATTTGTTTATAACCGAATTACATATGTTCGTGTGTATGTTCATTTATGCATGCAACATACATACTTTGAAATTCTTTATTTGTGAAGAATACAGAACCAATGAAGGATAATGTTACAAGTCTGCATGCAAATAGGCAGAACATTCAAATGATGAAGTCAGCTCTGAAGCTGTCAAATGGTAAAATCTTTGACTGGGTTAGAGTCCCATATAACTATATACATTTTTGAAAGTTGTTTTAAAGCACATATGTTCGAAACAGAAATAGAGCACTTATCGCTCCATTGTAACCAATTTAAAAGTTGTTTGTTTTGAATGACTTACACATATTTTTGCTGGGAATATAATCTTATACTGATAGAAAAATCCTGAAAAAATAGCAAAAAAAGGTACTCAAAATTAGTTAAAAGGGGCCCTGCACAGAAACCCAGCAAAAAACGTGGAAGTGATCTTAAGGAATCAATTTTTCATTGATTCCAAAGTATCATTAAGTTCTGATTTTCCGCTTCTAAAGCAGTTCTTTTTCACAACTTCCGAAAATGTGATTTTGAAGGAAATTAAGTCTTTCCAAATCTATATAACTACAGATATTTCCATATAAATTTAACATTTATAACTGTGGTTAAGCACTTAACTTTAATTATTTTGAGTTAAGTTGTCAGATCCAAGTGATTTGCTTAAATTTTTTACGAACAAAAATTAATTCCTTTTCACCAATTAAAAAGAACATCAAAAGGATCATAAAAGAAAACTTCCACCCTATGACAACCCTATGTAAAATTCATTGGTTCCGATCCAAATTTTCACAATATCGAATCCAAATCACTGCTTCTTTTACTCTTCTTTTGACGATTTTTTTTTTTGCTAGGAAGGTTTTGAAATTAGTAAATCCTGTTTGCTAAATATTAGTAAGATAAGTACAGCAAAGTTCAACTGTTTTAGTAATATTTGAGTTAAATTTCGTTTAATTGAATTGCAAATTTACCTTGCTAATATTGGCTAAAAAATAGTGCTGAATATTAGTAAAAAAAAAAAAAACGGTAAAGAAATTGTTATATATTCAAAAGTTAATTTATGTTTAAATTTAATTGAGTTGAATACAAATAATGAACTCTCCTGCTACAATAAACAGAAATATTTCCTAGAAAATAGACTGCTTTCTGCAGTGTAGATTTTATTCGCATTAAGAAAATCAAAAAAAAAATTTTAAATTCTTTGTGATAGTTTAGTCGACTAATTTCCAGTAAATTTTTTGCTGATTTTAGAAGGGTAAATTTTCATTCTCGATTAACTAAAATATAGCTGTGGATTTTGTAAATTTAACAGATTTTTTTTGCTGTTTGTATCTATCTAATGTTTAGCAAAGAGATTCTGCTGGATTCAGCTGTTTTTTGATCAACAATTTTTGAAGACTTTTATACATATTAGTGTATGAACAACTGAAAAAATTTCTCGAATGAAAGTTGAACTAGAAGAACACACTAGTTCAAAAATAAAATTCATTGAAATGAACTGTGAACTATAATGCCAAATTGTATTCATTTTTATTCCAATTGTTTGTTTGTACAAAATGTTTTATTTTGTGTGAGAATTTCGGAGTGTCCTCACATTTTTACTCACTATTTCTAATTTTTTTTTACGATAGAATAACATTCAGGCGAGTGTTATGCTAGTGCATTCCCAGCAAGCATGGCAATACGAAGAAGATTCCCCGATCATATTGCCAGGAAGAACACATTTATTGCCGGCAATATCAAATTCGTATTGCGGAAGTTTCCTCCGTTGGGAACAACTGTTACCCGAAAGCAATACTTCCAGGTTATACGAAAGCAATACCCCAAGAAGATAAATCGGCGATATCGCTAATTTATAACTTGGAAGATAAAAAGTGACATCGCCAAATAAATTCCTCGGTACAAAATAAACGATTTATTTTTTTAGTTATTAAATTTAAAACTGAAAAAGAATATCCGCATACATAATCCATTGACCAACACAGTTATCTTGATTTCCTCGTAGACGATTTTTTCCGAGTATTAAATCTTGATTTTTTATAGGAATTTGTTTCCTGTTGGTTGTTTTTGTACAAACTTTAATTTAATTTTTTCCAATATGACAAACAAATTTTCTTTATCTTCTGGATGATATAAAGGTAATTAATATTGCCGCAATATTATCATAGAAAATGATGACAAAAAATTCAATTTTGTCCAAATATCACCAAATTATATTGCAAATGATAAAAGGAAGACAATTTCAAAATACTACTTGATTATTTTCATTCAAATGAAAAATAGAAGATATCGTTTTAATATCTTCTCGGCAGATATCTTCCAAATGTTTACAGGGTTGTGTTAGAATTAGGAAAATAGAACAATTTTTAACACCAAACTGCTAATAACAAACAATATGAATAAAGAGCAACTGGTAGTGCGTCTTTGTGACGAGAACGTGATTAAAATATACACATGTTTCAAGAGGCCATCAAATTAAAAACTGAGCTAGATTTGCAAAACACTTTGAGGGTTATGTTTTAGCAACAGTGTAATTTCATTTCGCGTTTGCAACATTGATTCTGACCGCGATGATCATTTTGCAGGATCTTCTAAAACCGCAGAATATAGTTTTGTTAAATATACTGCAAGAAGCTTCTTGGGACAAATCCAAATTTATATATGTATTTAATTTACAGTCACTTCCAGAATAAATTTCTTGTTTCTCCTAAAGTACGCTTTTTCATGGACAGTTAATAATTTTAATTTTAAAAAGAATTATGAAAATCCAACATTATAATGCTTGACTTAGGTGGAAAAAAATTGTAAAATGTCGAATTATGCCAAATTATCATCCTATAGAAACAGCTTGTACCTGCAAGCAGGAAACCTGTATTTTTTAGGGAAAACCGAAGGTTAATTTATTAATTTTATGTTCATACGACGAAATTTTATGCTTATATAATAAATATGTAAGAGTGGATTGCATTCTATTTATTTTCTAACCTCTTTGATTATGCCTAGCACACATAACTATTCAGCATTTTTACAAAAAAAAAACCATAAAAAACAGTTTCTATGGCCACCATAAAGCCATTTTTAGAAAGCAATTTTCGCAATTGGATTTAGAGTCTATTTTATTTATGAAAACTTAAGAAACTTGGCCATTTGGCTTTGTAACGAAAGCCGAAAATACGTATTCTGTATTGCTGGTCTTATCGAATTCTTTCAAATATATTTTTATTCTTTGTAATTTACTTGTAAAAATTGTATCCTCTTTCTTTGATTTGAAAATAATTTAAACAGAAAGTGATATTAATTTATGATCTAGAGTCAAACTAAAAAGAAGAACATTCATTTACTTAAAAATAAGAGATCAACTAAATATTCCCCCATTCATCTTAAAAACGAGTAAAAAGGTTAAAGTCGGTCATGCCGACTATACAATACCCTACACCAGTATGGTTAAAAGCCAACTAATGTTTGGATCCGAAATTCGAATGGGTTATAATGAGGCTTGTGTCAAAATTTTCTATAATGTGAGTCAGCGCACCAAATTTCATTAAAATATCTTAATATTTGCGACCTGCAGTTTGTAACCAAGCCAATTTTGGGGGACCCTTATATGGGCACTAGTTCTAAACATGGACCGATGTTCACCAAAATCAATAGGCTTCGTCCTTGGGCCAACATAGGTCTATGTACCAAATTTCATCAAAATATCTTAATATTTGCGACCTGTAGCGTATAAACAATATAATTTTGGTGGGACCCTTATATGTGCACTAGGTCTAAACATGGACCGATGTTCACCAAAATCAATAGGCTGCGTTATTGGGCCAACATAGGTCTGTGTACCAAATTTCATCAAAATATCTTAATATTTGCGACCTGCAGCGTATAAACAGTATAATTTTGGTAGGACCCTTATATGGGCACTAGGTCTAAACTTGGACCGATGTTCACCAAAATCAATAGGCTGCGTTATTGGGCTAACATAGGTCTGTGTACCAAATTTCGTCAAAATATCTTAATATTTACGACCTGCAGCGTATAAACAATATAGTTTTGGTAGGACCCTTATATGGGCACTAGGTCTAAACATGGACCGATGTCCACCAAAATCAAACTTGTTCGTCCTGGGCCAACATAGGTCTGCGTACCAAGTTTCATCAAAATATCTTAATATTTGCGACCTGTAGAGTGCGCACAAGATTGCATGGACAGACAGACGGACGGACAGACGGACATCGTTAAATCGAAATAAAAAAAAATTCTAAGCCGATCGGTATACTATAAGGTGGGTCTACGACCAATATTTTTTGGTGTTACAAACATCAGCACAAACTTATAATACCCTGACCACATAGTGGTGTAGGGTATAATAAATATTTTTTATTACATTTTTTAAAAAATGTTGTTGCTTTCGACGTATTTTCTTACGTTTCAAAAGTTGTGAAATCATTTCGGGGGGGGGGGGGCTCGAGCCCCCAAGCCCTCCCTAGCTACGTGCCTGGTTCAGAACTATTCTTAATAAAAAATTTAGTAAATTGCTAATCTTTATCAAAAATTTAAAATTTTGCCAATTTTAAATACATTTATGAATATTTTTTTGTAGGCAAATAAAACTCCATAAAATTCAAAATACTATTCAATAGAGAGTTTTATCTTTAGAACTCTTTACTGAATTTAAAAAAATATCATAGAGAGTTTTATTTAAAAGTTATGAAGTACTTGGCGAGTTTTATCAATAAATAATTTTAAATTTAAAATTTTTCTGCTGTCTGGTTTTTATTTTTAATTTTATGTGGAAGTAAAAACGAAAGATTTTATATTTTATGAATTTTTTATTCTCAAAAAGTTTTATGCGTGCCAGAAAATAAAAAAAATATAGAGTTATAAATTTTATTCAAATGAAGATTTAACTTAAAAAATCAAAAAATAAATATAACGCAAGTTTTTCTTAATTAAAATTTAATTTTATAACTGCAGTTAAACACTAAATTCTAGGTACTTTGATTTATGTAAATTGGTATTTCTAACTGAATAATCTTATTCTCATCTTAATTCGGAGACTATAGTCACTTTTAAAATAATTATCTTCAAACAGGATGATTTTAAAATCTTAAATAATTTTGGGATAAACATATTTTTGTGAAATTTTGCTCCAAAGTTTAATATCGATAGCTTTATGAAGAAAGACGCTACACAAAGAGAAATTTGCTGGACGAATTTTAATGAAATTTTTCGACAAACTACTGAAGTTTTCTTCACAACATAAATGAAAAATTTCTTAAATTCGATGAAAAAGCTTCGTATATTTTATGAATCTAATTTTAATGAAACTTTCTCATGGAGTCTATGAAACTTTTAGTAAATAGAATGAGAGTTTTGATAATATTTTATGAAAAACTCCATTAATTCAATGAAAAGTTTCAATGGTCATCCATTGAAACCCGTGAAACTTCATTGGTTTTGTGTGAAAATTCATTAATATCATGCAGATAATTCTCTCAGTTTAACTTTATTCTTAATTTGTATAGGGGGAAAGGCAATAAAAATATAAAAACGTTCGATAGATAGACACAGAGAAGAGATTCGTTGTGTCAACCGAATTTGTTGCCAACCGAATGTACTCACATTATTCGGTTGTAACTATGGAATTAAAATACATAATATAAAAACTATTTAACTGTAGCTCCAATGGAATTTATTTAGCAATTCCGTAGATCCGACCGAATTAAATTAGTGGTTCCTACCGAATTAATTTCTGTAAATTAAACACCGTTTCCAATGATTTTTTTTTAATTTATTGAAATTATAAATATTAGAATTAATAGGTATATTCATAGTATACTTAAAATTTGTAAATAAATAAAAAAGACTGACTTTTTTATTACCTAAAAATTAAGGAGTCTGTGGCAAATCTTAAAATATAAAACCCAGATAAAACCATTCAGAAATATAAAACTTATATTTTCTAATCAATTTCAACCAAGTTTTAGACAATTGAAATGCAAATTTCGAAAAAATAACGATTTTAAAATATGCATGTTCAAAAATGTACTTTATTTCTTTTTGCCATAGTAAATTCATATAAAATTTATTTGAAATAAAAAAGATGTAAAATGTGTATTTCAGATTGAATTTTCTGCAAATCTTGATGCAGAAGTTGTGATTCTTTTGATAAAAATAATTTAGTGGAATATGAGTTTACATCGTACGTAAAGATTTTGCAAATCCGATTAAGGGATTTTATTAAATTTGCAAAATAGGAAAATAAGTGAAGTTTTCACTTTAATTGCAATTATATCCTAGATCCTTTACCTAATCAAAATAAGTTGATATGTTTCTAATAGCCCAAAATCTATATTTTTAAACCATATTAAAAATTATTCGTGGTTTAGTCAGGTATATGAAAAAATAAGAAATCTTAACAATTTAAATTTGCAAATATTTCAAAAACTAGAGCAAATTTGATATGTCGCATGCCCGATGCATTTTTAGCAAGGTTGGTTACCGTTATCGTTATAATACCGTTATCGCTAAAATACCGTTTCAAATTGAATACCGTTACCGTTATCGATACTTCTAAAAAAATTTCTAAATAGCGTTATCGTTACCGATACCGTTATTTTTATGGGTAGTTACCGGTATTTTACCGGTATTTATTATTTTATATAAAAATTACAATTTTTTTATTTTTTATTTTATAATCTTGAGTGTTTTTTTACAAAAAATTTATAGATAATAATTTTACTTATCAAAACTACCAGTATTGAATTTATAGCTTCTTTTTTAAACTGAATACAATTTTTAACAAGATTATTTAAACAGTGTTTAATTATTTAAAGTTTTCTTCTAATTGCGATTTTAAAAGGAAAATAAACATCACAAATTTTCTAAAGATCGAATTGTTTTTTTTTTTTTTTTTTTTTTTTTTTTTTTGTTATTTACAACAACCAAACATATATTTGAAAGCAATCAAGCAGTAATCGCAGCAACAACTAAGAATTCAAAACTACATTAAAACAAAACAAGCAAAAATATAAAATCATATACTACTCTCAGTGAATATTCGGAGAAACTAAACACTCAAGGCATCATTAGCCATACGTAAACTTTATGCCTAGATTAGTCAAACGAAAAAACATTAAAATTTATAAAACTATGGAAACGGAACAAATTAAAAACAAAATCAAAAAAAGTAGTAGAATAAATAAACAAGAATATATTAAAACAGTGAACGATCACATTAATACTACTAACAATAATCTAATAGAACCCAATAATGTTAATAATCCTGCAAATAAACGATTAAGAAACGTTTTGCAAAACTCAATAGTTGAAAGTGTAGCAAAAACACCTCGTTAAACAAATGGAGAATCACCTTTTAAAATAATAACAACGATGGATAAACGGTTTGATAAATTAACAGAAGATTTAACTGAAAAACTACAATCAATTATACAAACAATGTTTCGTGAATGTGAAGATCGACTCTTAAGTGAGATAGATAAAAGACTACACATAACAATAAGTGATTTAAATAAAGTAACTGATAGAGTAACAAATTTAGAAACAGTTATTGAAGAAATAAAAAGTACAGCCGTAGACGAAATGAATGCACTAAAAAACGAGACTCTAGAGTTAAAGGAGGAAATAGCTTACTTGAAAAACTTTGTTAGAAAGCACGAAAATTCAATAGTTGCGAACGATATTCGTGTTACTAATGTGCCTACGGAAAAAAATTAAGATTTATATGAAATATACTTTCGACTCTGCGAAGCTATAAAAATTTCTCCTCCAAATATAAAGGCAATTTATCGCGTTAAAATTAATCGTTATAACCAAGGGAATAATAATAATAACGATAAAAATATGCGTGATGCCGCGATTATTATAAAATTCAAATGCCCATATGAAAGAAACTATGTTCTAAAATCTATAACAAGTTTTACTAAATTTAAAAAAGATCCTTTACGTCTAAATCTTCTTGGTTTCAACAGTTCAATGCCGTTCTATGCTAATGAAAACCTTACTCCTGAAAATCACCGTATTTTTCTAAAAGCCCATGGATTAAAAAAACAAGAACTTATATCATCTGCTTTCATAAACCGTGGTCTAGTGTATATTAGACGGCTAAATACTGATGAGCCGATTTGCATATCTGAATTTAGTCAATTTAACCAGTTATTTCGTTCTCAAAGTCCCGACTATGAAAATATACCTGGAGGCAATGAAACTTTATTACAAAATTCAAGAAAAAGTTTATAATTTAAATATTTTTTTATATTACAATCCTATATTTCTTATAAATTTTTTACACTATAATATTTTTTATGTCATAATGTTATTTTTTATAAAATCTGTCATATTAGATGAACGTTTCAATATTGTCGTTTCGGCTTGCATTGCTTTTAAAAATCTTATTCTTAATAATGAGTTTACCTTATAATAATAGGAGAGTTGGTTCCAAATATAACCTATACAATATGATCAGAATACTTTCTAGAAGAACCTCTGGTCTTAATATTTGCCACATAAATGCTCAAAGTCTGAACAACAAAATGGATGAATTTCGGTTTATCTTCGAGGAATCAGATATTGACATTTTGTGTGTTTCCGAATCTTGGTTTGATCCTAAAATCCAAGATAGTTTTTATAACTTGAATGGTTACCGTCTTTTCCGAGCAGATAGATCTTCTCATGCTGGTGGTTGTGCTATTTATGTAAAATCATCAATACGCTGCAAACTAAAATGCAAATTTCCTGTAAATGATAAAATTGAATACCTGTTTATAGAAATTTTTAACAACAAAAACCAGAAACTTTTAGTTGGCTGTATTTATAGGCCTAACAAATTCATTGAACTAACTCCACTTTTGGAAAAATTAACAACATTTACTCTTGGTTATACAGATGTTATTATCACTGGAGATTTTAATGAAAATATATTAGCAGACAATAGTTTTATGGAGGATATGAGTGCCATTGGCTTAATTCTTGTAAATTGTAATATGCCAACGCATTTTACGAAGACTTCCAGTACCCTACTTGATCTCTATTTCGTAAATAATCATTGCCAACTGCTGTTATTTGATCAGCTTTCAGCGTCCTTGTTTTCAAAACATGACTTGATTTTTATGTCTTATGACTATAAGGTAAAAACTCAGGAACAACCGCAGACAATAACATTTAGAGACTTTAGGAACATTGACAATGAGTCACTGGTGGTAGAATTATCAAGCATACCATGGAACTTAGTCTTCACTATGCTAAGTGTAGATGAACAAACAACTTTCTTGCAAAATAATATAATATATCTATATGAGAAATATGTTCCAGTTAAAACAAAGAAAGTAAAAAACAACGAAAAACCATGGTTTTCAAACGAAATTAAAATTTTAATTGACGAAAGAAACTTGGCATATGAGAGATGGAAGCGTTACAAAATGACAGAATATCACAATACCTTTAAAGAAGCAAGAAGAAAAGTTAATTCCAAAATAAAAACCGCAAAATCAATGTTTTATGAAGAAAAATTCAAGTCAGCAGTGACATCAAAAAAAAAGTGGAGGGAAATTCGCAATATGGGTGTTGTCAATAATAATGCCAACGTCGACATCCCACTCGATGTCAATCAATTAAATTACGAATTTGCCAACATACCAAAGCCTGAAGTGAACGTGAACTATTATAACTTAAACTCAACAGATAACACAAATGCAAGTTCTACTAGGATCAATAACACTACGATCCCGTCAATATCTAATGCTAGCAATACATTACGTTTTAATTTTATACATTTCACCCAAGCAGACGTTTTAGATTCCTTACTAAACATTAAATCGAATTCTGTCGGGCATGATGAAGTTCACCCAAAATTTGTAAAACTGATTATTCCCTACATTCTTTCCCATATCACACATCTGTTCAACATGATTGTGACAACATCTAGTTTTCCATCAGCGTGGAAACATGCAAAAATTATACCTATACCAAAACCTGACAAAACCTATAGGCCAAAAGCACTATTGCCTTATTTATCTAAAGTTTTTGAACGGCTGATCCATAACCAGATGAGCCACTTTTTGTATGATAATTCTCTACTTACCGATAAACAATCTGGGTTCAGACCTAAGCACAGTTGTATTTCAGCCTTAATTGATGTTACTGAGGAGCTAAGGTTAAACATTGATAAAAACATGATTTCTTTTTTAATTTTGCTTGACCATTCAAAAGCATTTGACACAGTTGACCACTCTATTCTATGCCTTAAACTGCAGCGCATGCTAAATTTCTCAACAACAGCAGTGAAATTAATTTCCTCATATCTGTGTGATAGAAGTCAATCGGTATACCATGGCTCCGAAAGATCTAGTATTTGTTTAATTTCAAGAGGTGTACCACAGGGATCGATACTTGGTCCATTGCTCTATGCCATATACTCTAATGACTTACCCACTCGGCTCAACCATTGTGGACTGCATATGTATGCAGATGATGTACAACTTTATATCAGTTGTCAACCATCTGGTGTTGCTGACTGCATCAGGAAGATTAATTATGATCTAGACAATATTAAGGAATGGGCATCAGGAAACGGTCTATGCTTAAATGCCCATGCCCAAATGGAAAACCCAGATCTTTAACAACTATCTTACCACCAATCCTAATGGACAACTCTAAAATTGAAATAGTTGAAACCGCCAAAAACCTTGGAGTAATTTTTAATAAAAACTTGAACTGGTCTGATCACATCAATGTTATTTGTGGTAAAACATACTCAATGTTGAGAAATCTATTGATGACACAGTATTTCACACCTTTTAAAATTCGAATTTTACTCGCCAAAACGTATCTTTTGCCAACACTAATGTACGGATGTGAACTTTTCGCTAGCTGTGACGCTTTAAGTATGAAGAAGCTGAATGTAACATATAACAATATTGCCAGATACGTATTTGGTCTCAGTAGGCGTAGCAGAATATCGCAGTATGCGAAACAAATATGTAATATAACATTTGAGAATCTATTAAAATGCCGCACTCTAATGTTTTTACATAAAGTTGTATACACAGAACAACCTCAATACTTGTACAGAAGATTAGCCTTTTCATTGTCAGGCAGAGGAAATAAAATCAATACTCCATTTTATCGGAAAGAGATATCGAACAGACATTTCTTCTTAAATGCTATTCGCCTTTGGAGCCAACTTCCTCCGAATTTTCAAATTATTAGCAATGCAATGCACTTTAAAACTGCAATATTTAAACATCTTGAATAAAAAAAATTACACTTTTACCAATATCTTATATATTTATATTTACGATAAACATATTTTTTTCTTTTTATTACTATACCATATATACATATATTTTATAATTTTTTCTTTCTTTTTTCTTAATTCTTTTATGTTATTAATAAGATTTGTTTTTTATATATAGTTGTAACACAAATTTATTGTTAGTCAAATGGACATATTTATTTCTATCAATTGTTAACTTATTATCTTTGAATTTAAAATGACATTCATACGTATTATTTTATGTTGCCTTAATTATTATTGTAACACAATCTCCCCAGTACTGTAATATAAGACTAGTTCTTGTTGTGCTGTATTGATCTAAATAAATAAATAAATAAAAATAAATAAAAAAAAAAAAAATCTGTATTTTCAGTACTTAAAATTAAAAATATGCCATGTTTTTATATGTTTTTAACATAATTTTTAATACCGGTACGTACCGGTATTGCTGTTTCGATAACGGTATACCGTTAACGAAACAGTCTTAAATACCGTTACCTAAACAAACGAAATCTGGTACCGTTACCCTTACCGTTATTCGTTTCGGTAACCAATCTTGATTTTTAGTGTTGTACTGTGTTATTGAGTAACCATTTTAACACCTACAAATAAGTTACTAAGTTTAGAAGATATTTAGAACCGTATTTACATATACAGTAGTTTTGATTTAACTGTCTTTTTCTTAAGTGCGCATTTGCTATAACTGCCCGGCTAAAAATCTACATATATGCATTCATACAGGTTTAATATAAATGCTTTTCCATACATGGATACATAAATCTCCATACATGCATCAACATATGTCCACACATGTGCATTAACGCAAATTGAGGTAATATCTACATGTATGTTCATGTATGAACACACATGAAGATGCATGAACATGTATGACCATACATGCAGATATTACCTCAAATTTCGTTAATGCACAAGTATCGACATATATGGATGTATGTATGGATATTTATGCATGTATGTATGGTAGAGCATGTATGTTTATGAGAATGCACGAACATACATTAAACCTGTATGGATGCATATATGTCGACTTTTACCTGGGTGCACAAAATTTTGGTTTCGTTCTAGGAAAAAAACACATATAAAATAAATGTGTTGTCAACTTTTTTTTGACAAAAATATCCTACTTTAATCGTTTTTTAACCATAAAAATAGCAAGATTTGGTGCAAAGGACAAAGTTGTCATATTTAGCTTCATTTGCTTTTTTTTTGTTTTCAGTCTGTATTGGTATACCTGTACATTAGACCATACCTCAAAAAAAAGTTCGCCGTACACCCTCCAATATGAAGTATTTTTGCAAGGCAATTTAAAAAAAAATTTTTTTTTTTTGGCCGAACATAGGGGTCGCCTTTTTCAATTTTTCGTTATAGCTTCGGCACTTAAAATCGGATTTTAAAGTGTGATATATTGATTTTTTTGCCTCGAGGAGACCAGTCTTTCGCTATAAAGGAAAAATCCAATTAAAAAAAAATGTTAAAAGGCGACCCCTATATATTCGGGAACCAATATATAAAAAAAATTTCTACTGGGTTTATCGAAAAACTTCCTTAGCAAAAGTTTAATAATTTTTTGCAAGCTTTAATTTTCTGACATTAGGGTTGTACATTAGGGTGGTAACAACTGAGCTCTGGTAGGTAACTACTAGAACGAGATACTTGAGGTCAATGACCCTTAGAGCAAAAACACTGGTCTCCTCGAGAGAAAAACATCGATGTATCATACTTTAAGATCCGACTGTAAATTCCAAAGATATAACGAAAAATGTAAAATGGCGACCCCTACATTCGGCAAAAAAAAATAAAAAATTTTTTTTTGAAAACTCCTTGCAAAAATACTTCATATTGGAGGGTGTACGGCGAACTTTTTTTTTTGCCTGTAAGGTGGTACGCTCTACTGTACATTAGGGCAGGTAAACAATTTTACTTAGCTGCGTTTTTGGCTTACCTGCATAAAAATTCTTGCAAAAGTTGGTTGTGCAGCTAAGTCAAAATTACTGTACATTAAATTTTTATTTATTTTATTTAAATTTTCTGTAAATAGTTTTTTTCAGTTTTCTATTTTTATTTTGACAAAGTTTTTTCAATAACCGATAATGTCGGTTGTAATTAGAGATGAGCGATCCGGTGATTTTTGAATAACGCTGCTACCAGTGATCGTGATTTTCCAATCACCGTTCTTTTGAACAGTGACCGTGATCACGGGTTTGTAATAGAGATGGGCGATCTGGCGCTTTTTCAGTAACATTGTTCTCAGTGAATGTGATTTGCAAATCGTTGTTCTTTTAAACTGTGTTCGTGATCACGGTTTTTCTATGGAAAAGACTACGATATTCTGATAAATAAACGAAATAATATTTATGGCGAGTTTTTAAGATGTCAGTTAAACTTGGTTTAGTTAAACCGATAACGAATTTTGTCAGCCATTTCAAAGTTTATTAACAAAAATTTGCCTGAAAATCTTTTTCTCGAGTATAATTTATTTCTTTATTGAAATAAAATAAAATAAACCACATTTTAAAAGCAGTATTCCAGTTACAAACTAAGTTTAAAGATAATCCACTTCCTAAAAACTGGGCCTTAAAAGAAGAATAGTTGCGACCGGTAAGAAAGACTTGATAGAAGGAGACATTTTATTCAGAAGAGTGTGAAAGCAAGTCATTGTTATTTTTAAAAACAACATGTATTACTGTGCACAATGAAGTTTGCAAGAAAGAATAGTACAAAAATATTAAAAGAACGACATTCCGAGTAACTGCGACTTGAAATATTTGATCACTGCCGTTACCAGTGATTTATCAATAACTGTGATTAAATCACCGGTATGAAAATATCGCTCATCTCTAGTTGTAATTACCGAAATATTAAACATTGGAAATATTTTAAATAATTGATTTCTATGTTACTGACTTTCGGTTATTGAAGCATTTTGATTAGTTGTGACCACCAAAATTATTGAAGAAATTTTAATATATTTTATTTCGGGTGTTATAACCGATTATCTACAGCAATATTGACATAATTTATGTTAACATTGGTTAATGTGACCAACAATCAATTCTAAATTAAAAGTAAATATTTTTTTTTAATTAATTGATCTAGTTTGGTTAATGGAACTAACATATAATCGGTATTCTTTATTTATTGGGTACAATGTAATATTTTGGCCTTTTAATACTATTGTCTCTGTCGAATTAGTTTTTAATATTTAATTTTTTCCTTAATTGGTGAGGAACACCGAATTTTGAGGCAAAATATTGTTCATTTAGTTACAGTTTTAAATTTTCGGTCATAAACACAATTTATTTACTTATGCAATTGATATTTCAAATTATGTTGTAGTATAATTATGGTAATTCTATACGATTTTCAACTAAATTATTTTCCGTGTGTAGTTTCTCAGAATGAAATTGTTTATTAATACAAAAACAATAAAATAAAAAGTATAATCTAAGTTTTTCAGATTTCCATTTCCTTTTTGGCACTTTACATGAAAAAATATTTGTATGGGGAACCCCCCAGGGGTTTCCAGGGGGTGTGCCACTGGCATGGGTGGGTCGGCCCTCCAAAATTAGTTGGGGTCGGTCATACATTTGGACTCGATTGGGGCACTCTAAATGGGTCAAAGTGGGATTTTTCCAAATTTGGGACATCAAAAGTCTGCAGAAAATGGGTCTCCAAATCAGCGTTTTTGGGCCACTTGCGCCAGTGGAAGGAGTTGAAATAAAAAAGAAAAAAAAACGCCATTCTTTTTTTCTATGCAAAAACTTTAAAAAAGTGATGATATCGGAAAATCAAAGAAATTTTATATATTTCTGACGAACCCTAATATATATACCCAGCTAAAATAAATGGAATGATTTCTAAATGAATCACTTCCTTCATTACATCACAAAGATTTACTCCCTTAGGAATGGGTTTTAAACAACGTCTAATGCTGCAATAAATATATGCTAGTCAGAAGTTCTTTTTCATGGGTGATAAGAAGTTAATATTTTGTATGGGGGTTGCATAGGAACGTGCTGGCACAGAATCAGAGGGTTGCGGGTTCGAATCCCACCAAGTGGAAAAAAATTTTTTTAAATTTTTTTTACACAATTAATAATTTTTTGTACTTTTTACTGTAAATTTTTTTTTTTTCTATTTTTGTACACTCAAAAATTAATTTTTGAAACGATTTAAATTTTTTTTTTTAATTTTCTATTCATTTTTATCGAAATTTTATGGAAATATAAAAGTTCTATGTAATTTTTCAAATATTTTTTGTTAAAATACGAAAAAGGTAAATATTACAATTTTGTTTGTATTTAAAAAATTTGTAATTTAAAAAATCCATTTTGATCAAATTTTTACTAAATATATTTAGAAACTAAATATAACAGAAAAAGAAAAATCCTGTAAAAATTTTTTATCTACTAAACTATTTTTTATCTACTAATATGCTGCAAAATTTTTTACGGATTTTATCAAGGTAATTCGTATTAAAAGTTAACTTAAATGTAACCAAAATTTTGTGAATTTAACAGTCTTATTTTTCCTTCTTATCTTACTAGTATTTAGCAAAAAACAATCTGCTAATATCAGCAGTTTTTTTGCAAGGTCATTTTTAATTACATGATTTTTAGTAGCTTTTTCTCCTATTTTTACAGCTTTTTTTCTTTCTATGAGTGTATTATTTTTATTAAAAAAAAACACTTTAAAAAAACAACTTTATATATTTTCCAATATGTTATATATTTTTGTTAATAAAAATAGAAAGCAATAAATATAACAATTTACTGATGAAGACTGCTAAAAGTGAGCTATAAGTTATAACAAGCCATAGCATAAGGGGTAGAGCGTCTGCTGGAAATGCCAACGAGTGTGGGTTCAAACCCCACACGATGCATGATGTTGTTTTTTTTTTAATTAAATTAAAATACAAACAAGTAAAAATGAACTTCCTTTCCATCGGTTCAAATATAAATAATTTGTTTCAAAAAAGAACAACTTCCCTCCTATGACAAGCCAATGTTAAATTCATCAGTGAAAACCACAAATTATCACTACTCCCTATTCAACTGTTGTTATGTTTTTACTACTTCTTTTTCCTCACTTTTTTTCCTGGGTATGTATATAAAAAAACTTTTTTTTATCATTTTGATCAAACACTTTAAGAAGGGGACTCTGACATTGCAATGTACTTTTTCAAACATTTTGAAGGCCCTTTAAATCAATGTTTTGACAGTGTTTTTTAAATAATCGATTATATATTCTTTCAAAGTACTGCTAAAGTACTTTTTGCAAACGTTAGGAAAACGCTTTAAAGCAATGTTTTAACAGCGTTTTTATTTCACAAACGGTTGTAAATTTTGTATGAAAAGCGCTCCTAAAATACTGTTTGTGAACGTTCGAAAAGCAATCCAAAATAATGTTTTTCAACGCTGTGAAAACGCTCCTTTTTTTTTGTACCATTGACAACAAATGCTTCCACAGCGCACAGTGGGTTGAATCATAGAGAAAGTGAGGATTAATTCAGGGGGATCGTAGTTTTAAAAAATTATAATTTTTTATTTATGAATATTCATAAATATATAAAAATACAGCATTATAGAAAAAAAAAGTTGAAAAAAAATTTTTTTAACCAGTTAGGTGCGTTTTTGTTTTTTTGGGAAATATGTAATTGATTCACAATTTTCTGTGTAACTTTGGAACGAAAAGTAATAAATTAATGAATAAAGCGCCGAATTGGAACATGCTTTATGCACTTTTAAAAAATTTAAACAATGTATATTTAAAGTTTACTTATACTATTATAAAGTTAATTTAAAACCGAATTTTTGTGTTTCACCAAATTCTATAATTGTACAAAATTAACTCAAAACAAAATTAAATATTATTATTTTTTGTTAATGAAAACTTATTAAAATATACAAGTCCATTATTTTAGAAAAACAAAATTTGCAATATACTTTTTTATAAACCTCTTAGGCGCTTTTTTCTTTTTCTTGAATAAAGAACTTGATTCACAATTTTCGATGTAACTTTGAAAAAAAAAACCAATAAATTAATAAACCAAATTGTAAATTAAAGCATACATAATGTTATTTTAAAAAAAATTTAATATGTACTTAGAACAAATTTAAATTAAACCTCAAATCTAGGTTTTCACCAAAATCCATATTTGTACAAATTTAACACAAAAAGGCAGGGAAAAAATATTATTATTTTTTACTGATGAATGATCATGATTACTTAAAAAAATCTGTCTACATATACAGGTCTTTGGATCATGTCTTCTATACTATTAAAGTCCTTACTAATAGCGCAACATTCTTCTTCAACTGTGGCTTTTTTCACTAATTGACACATTTGGGGTTTCTTTTGTAAATGCAATTTTCAAGGGTCTGCAAAGTCTAGTGGAATACGGCCCTGGATTTTGCCAAAGTGCCTTCTTCTCCAACATAAGCCTAAGTGGCATAAATGTGGTTGAAAAAAATGATGAATCACTAGCCTCAGAGCTAGTGAGCTGCTCAGAGCTGCTGCAGGACTTCCATAAAAAAATGCATAGCTTCTAAAAGGCACAAAAGGGCAGCGTAAAATTTTGCAATATAATTGTGATTTATGTCATCTTTAAAATAAGGTAAAAATTACCACACGAATGCACACGAATGATATCTATATATAGGGTGACCATTTGTCTCTGACTTCAAATTAGTACAAATTTTAAAAAATAACATCCAAAAAAAATGATTATGCAGCCAAACTAATTAGTTGTCAACCGAATGGTTTGGTTGAGGCAACAAAATTTTTCGGTAAACCATTATACCATCCTAAAACACCTTACACATTTCTGCCTTACAGACCCCAAGACAAAAATTTTTTTCGCATGAAAAAATCCAGTTTACTTGAAAGGGACCCATTATTTAGAAATTTCAATGATCTGTTACCATTCCATGAACGTTTATTCTTCCGAGTTTTTATTCTGGCTAAGGAATTTCTGTTGTCACGAGCAAATTGCATTGCCTAAACTAATTTTCTGTAGATACAAACTAACCAATCGATTGGCTACAAATTTAGCTGTCAGAACAAATCTTTTTTCTCTTCCGTAATTTGTGCATGATTTCTGAAATACAAAAACGTTAAATTTTGGCTACGTTTTTCTACAAAAACACGCAACGTTTTTAAAAATGAAAATCTTAAGATTTTGTGTCCCTTTTTCCATTGAAAATCCCACAGATTCGAAAATTTGTCCATGGAAATACTCACATACATTTCTTCAGATTTTACTGATCTTCAGCTTTTGATATCGTTTCCTACACTCAGAAAATAGAATCATTCTGACAACCGCTCTGACAACCGGATAATTAAAATATTTTTATCACACGAATCTTCTCTGTATATGAAACTACATATTAGATTAAGAAATTTACATGTATAAAAATCATTTTGAATGCTTTCTGGTAGAGAAAACTCACTCACATATTTTTTTAAATCCAAAAATCAGTACAATCAGTACAAATTTTAAAAAATCAGTACACGACTTTTTCATCAGTACACGTGACCAAAAATCAGTACATGTACTGATCAAATCAATACAAATGGTCACCCTATCTATATATCCACTTAAAATATAAAAATTCGAATTTTTTCTTGCAATTCCAATATAAATAACAAAAAATACAACACTTTCACACACGATTTGTTACACAAATGTTAACGAAATATTTGCAAAATAACCTAAACTTGATGGTACCATAGCAAAGTATTTTACTTTTGAAATACTTTTTCAAATAAATAAAATTTTACAACGTGAAGTTTTTCATTTTTTTTAGTCTTTATGCACAAAAATTTCAATAAAGTTTGACTTTTAAGTTTTATTACAAAAACACCAGAACACTTTTGACATTAATTTTAACGACAAGTGATGTAGAATTTTATACACTTTAACCGGGTATAAACAGTTTTGACGAAACTTCAAAAAAAAAATTTTTAACTAATCAAAGAAAACAGGCATTCTTAACCCTTTGTTCAGCGCTTTGTTTTTTGTGCCGTCTTCAATTTCCACCTGGGTATATCTATCAATATGGTTTAGTCAAGGGGTAAGGCGATGAACTTCTAAACCAAAGGTCGTTGGTTCGAATCGTGGCTGGTGTTGGAACAAAACAAAATTGCTTTGAATTTAAAATGGAAGAAAATTAAATTAAAGAGAAATAAAATAAACAAAGAGAAAGATAAAAGAAGAAAAATGTTTTTTTCGTTTTATTATTTCATATGGAAATAAGTACAATTTTTCGAACAAAAATCGAATCAATAAATAATAAGCTTTTCGACTCATGTCACGTTGCAGATTTTATACGAAAACACTATCATTATTAGGCAGTATTATGCTGCCTACACTAAGAAGCCGAAGAATAATGCTCAATACTGTATTCCTAGTCAACCTGCTAAATGGTAATACTTTTTATGACTTCCTGCTCAGCAATATAAATATTAATGTTCCCCAACGATCAATCCAGTTTCTTCATTAAAATTACTATTTTTTTTTCATAAAACTGAATAAATTACGGATTATTTTTACTATCGTTTTAAAGTACAGTTTCTGTACTTTCAGCAAAATCGAAAAAGAAAAAAAGGAGAAAAAAGGAAAAAGAGGGAAAAAGAAAGAAAAAGAATAAAGTGAAAGAAATTTATATTTGTTATGCATAATCAATTGCACTGCAACTCTCTCATTATTTTTTATGGAAAAAAAATATTGTATCTTCGAACAGGAACGAACTCCGTCTAATCAGAGATGGAAAAGGCTCACTCAATCGGGCTCTTATACCAAAAAATATTAGCTCATTCTTACATATGTAAAATAGTAAGTAGCTGAAAAAATAACTGCCTCTTTGGCTCGTTAAAAGAAATTTTAATTAAAAATTTAGACATTAGCAAATACAGACAGAAACTTAAATACAGCATTCCAATAGTATTTTATAAATTATTAAAAAATTTTTATACCAAAGTACGGTGCTTAGTTTGCAAAAATTTTTTTGCATCAACATATAGAGAGCCTATATTCAAAATATGTCAACTTAAATTTGGTCAAAATGAGTTTTCGATGGCATATAGCTCCCCTATGCAATACCCATCTGTGATATAAATTTCAAAGCAAAAATATAATTAGTTCTCGTTTTATATCAATTTTTGTTATTATGCTATCTCAAATTACATTTTTTTGGTGAAAATAAATGCTAACTCCCATAGTAAATTTCCAACTTTTTTTAAAAATTAGTTTATTATAAACCTACCTCACATCTTATTGCATTTGGCATGCTGAATACGTATCTGGAAAAGATTTTGATATTCAATGGCTTGTTTTCGAGATATCCCGAGTAAAAAAAATTGATCTCGCGCAATATCTAATCATATCCAATTTGATATTGTTTAAGATCTGCTGTAATATCTAGCTGATCCAATTAGATCTCAAAATTGGGCGTATCCAATGATATCGTAATAGATCCCATTGTATATATGGGGATAAACTAAGATCAAGTTATGTCTCAAAATTGGGAGGTCCAATTATATCTTTGGCGATAAACCTATATCTAATTTGATCCGAAAAATGGCGAATCGAATTAGATCCAGCTATATATTTATTGATAAACTTAGATCTAATTTGATCCGAAAAATGGCGGATCGAATTAGATCCAGCAATAGATTTGGGGATAAACTTAGATCTAATTTGATCCAAAAAATGGCAGATCAAATTATATCCAGCAATATATTTGGGGATTACATAAGACCTAAACTTATCCAAAAAATGACAGATCAAATTAGATCCAGTAATATATTTCGGGATTGCATAAGATCTTAACTTTTCCGATAAATTACAGATCGAATTAAATCCAGTGATATATTTGGGGATTTGGTAAGATCTTAATTTATCCCATAAATTGCAGATCGAATTAGATCCAGCAATTTATTTCGGTATTAAAATGGCATATCGAATTAGAAACAGCAATATATTTGGGGATTGACATCTAAAACTATCCAGAAAAATGACAGATAAAATTAGATCCCGCATTATATTTGGGTACTACGTAAGATCTCCATTTATTTGGGATTAAATAAGATCCCAGACAGATATTGACAAAAGTTCGAAAAATAATACACTGGCAGAGCACTGATTTCATAAAAATTACAATATTTTGTTAAAATAAGGTTTAAACTCAGAAGGTCTCGAGTTCGATACCATTCGCGGCTATGCATAGTTTTTTTACAAAATGAATTTCTTTTTACAAAATTATAATTTTATTTTCTATAAATGTTTTTATAAAATTATATTTGTTTTTATTAAATTGAATTTTTCTAAAAAAATAATTTTTTTTACATCTTTTTAACGCTCTACACCATTTGCAATTGTATCAATTGTTTTTAAAATTTATCAATTGTATTTCAGAAATAATCAATTGAATTTCAGTTTTATCAATTGTATTTCAGAACTTATCAATTATTTTTTAGATTTATGAATTCTATTTCAGAACTAGTCAATTGAATTTCAGTTTAATCAATTGTATTTCAGAAATTATTTATTGTATTTCCGGAATTCACAACTGTATTTCAGAAATTATCAAACTGTATTTCAGAAATTATCAATCGTATTTCAGAAATTATGAAATGTAATTTAGAAATTTTTCTCTATTAACTATGATAAACAATCAATAAGTTCTGAAATAGATTTGATTATTTCTGAAATACAATTAATAATTTCTGATATACATTCCATAATTTCTGAAATACATTTAAAATTTCTGAAATACAATTTGAAGCTTCTGAAATACAGTTAATATTGTAGTTGAGTTACCATATATGGTATGTTCCCTATTAAAAAAAAAGAATATGGTAATATATAACTTAGAGTCATCCATGTACCATTTGATCCGAAAAATGGTCCGATAAAATTGTATCAGTTTTTATCTAATTGAATCAGTTTAGATCTGACCTGATTAAATTATGTGTTAATCAGATGAAATTGTATCTGATTTTTGACCTGATACAATTTTATTAGTTTATATAATATGGTATCAGTTTAGGTCCAAATAGATATATTTGTATACAAAATTATATAGTTATATCCCAATTTTGACCTGATATCAGTTTAAAACTTTGATACAATTGTATAAGGTACCAATTACGATCAAACCTGACACCATTACATATAAACTGATAAAATTGTATCAGGTCAAAAATCGGATACAATTTCATCTGATTAACACATAATTTAATCAGGTCAGATCTAAGCTGATACAATTAGATAAAAATTTATAAATAATTGATAAAAATATATCGGGCCATTCTTCGGATGAAACTTAATCACATATATGACTATATGTAACTATTTTTATTCGGGTTGTTTAAATGATACGATATATCAAAGTATATGGTAGTATATATGGTAGCATATATTGTCATATCGGGAAGTGTATTAAAAATGTTGTTCATAAGGTATCATATATGACCATATATTGTTGAAATGGCACCATATATCATAATGTATGGTTTAAATGTCACCACATATGCTAATATATTGCTTAAATAACACCACCCGAGTAAAAAAATGTATATAAAATTATATGTGAATGGATATATTTGCAATATGTAACTGGATATAATTTCATCCGAAAAATGGTTATATTAAATTGTATCATATTGGATATAATTGTATTTACAAGGATACAAAGTTATATCAAATGATAGACTTATATTCGAATTTTTTCCCGATCAAATTGGATATAAGTTAATACAATACGATATGATTAAATTTAAA
Organism: Leucophora obtusa; assembly: GCA_949987735.1. Classification (NCBI taxonomy): domain Eukaryota; kingdom Metazoa; phylum Arthropoda; class Insecta; order Diptera; family Anthomyiidae; genus Leucophora; species Leucophora obtusa. The sequence continues at coordinate 266,974,176 of OX465295.1, read as the reverse complement.
CGATAAAAAAAAAACTTTGAATTGGAGGGCACCACGATTTCTGGTCCTACACACTCAGGGGTGTGATGAAAATCGAAAACGAACAGTTTTTCAATCTAGAATACTTTGTTTCGCGAAAATCAAATTGGCTTCAAATTATTATTTATCGTTTTATTGGGCGCCGGACTTCTAAATTAGGAAATAAAATATAATTGGTATTGTACAGATTCTAAAATATTTACATTGAAAATCATATCGTTTTCGTTTTCGATATTCATCACATGCCTGACTGTCAGCCGAGGGCTACTGTTGATAATGAGTAACTATTAAAGACGTTAATGTATAAATCTGTTATTCTTTAAAGACTAGATAATTTTTTATCAAATATGGGAATTTTCTTTGGACTTATAAATTTTTTTTAAATATGTTAAGCTTTTTTTTATTTTAACTAAAATTTTAATGGTTAGCCCGGCAATGCACTTCTTTTTTGTTGGAGGCTCATAGTTCCCGATTTATGGAGCTGAAGATGATCTACAACAATATTAAATGGCTTATTTCTCCACTCAAAACTTATCGGACCAGAACAAAATATATTTGGGGAGGTACTTGAAAAAACATCGTTGGGGAGGTACTTGAAATACCTTTCCAATGATATGCAACATGCCTAGACTTATTAACCCATTACGAGCCGGGCCATGATTTTAAATGTTAATTTTTTTAAATTGGATTTTTTAAATTAAAAAAAAAAAACTTTTAGAAGTAAAAAAGCTTGAGTAAAGCATATAAAAAATTGTTTTTGATCAAATAATACATTAATCTCAAATATATTTGGCGAGTGGCGTACATTATAATGTACGTCGACTTCATCCACTCGTCACTGATTTGAATTTTAACCAAAGCGCTATTCATTTACTGTTATCGGTTCGTTATATTGTTCTTATTAAAATTGTATGCAGGCTGTGAAATTTCAAAACAACATGAGAGCAGTAGAGTGCGTTTAGTCTTGTGATCATCAACGCTGCTGAGAATGTGTTAAAATTTAAAAGTTCAAAAAAGGCTAAAGTTTAGTCTCAAAAATTGTGTGATAAATAAAATTCAAAAATTCAAAAGGTTTTGTGTAGAGATTAGTAATAGGAAAAATATAAAATTAAAATTTTAAAAAAATTTAACCCGCTCGGAGTCGGCAACATGATAATGTTTGAACTTTGATTCCAAATATCTCCGCTAGGGGGCGCTGCAAAGCCATAAAAGTCATAAACAATATTTCTTGGGCATATATCTACATTTCCACGAAGTTTGGTCGGAAAATTCCTAGCCATTAAAATTCCCGTGTCAAAGGGTTAACTAATATATCGTCGGCTTGCCTGCAAGAAGTGCTATGTTTTTGGTTTTGAAAGATTTTAAGGAGAGCGAAAAAACTGATTTATATTATCCTTTTAAGATATTTTATTGAAATCATATGCCCTAATGATTCACGACCTTATTTATTACAATCATTATTAAGGCATGTGATGTCAATGAAATATATTAAAAGGATAATATAAACCAGTTTTTTCGCCCTCCTGAAAACCTGTTAAAGAACACATAACACTACTTGCAGGCAAGCCGACGATATGGTTATATAAAAAATAAAATTAAAAATATTTTTCGTATATATTTATATATAAAATTTTGAACGGTTTTATCAATAATATATTCCTACATACACAACTAGCGGGCGCAGCCCGCTACGTTGTTAGCGTGCCGACAATTTTTTTTAAATTCGCTTTTTATTTAAAGTACAGTTTTTATAATAAAAGCCTTCACCCAGCCACCACAAATAAATAATTCTGCACAACAATGGGTTTAAAATAAATAAATATTTGATCACTTTTTCTCATGAAAGTGGATTGTTAGTAATGAATCCATAATAAATTGCAATATACGTGTGTATGTTAAGATAATTTGGTAAAGTGCGAACTTAGGAAAGAATGAATGAAAAGAAATAACGTAAAGCAGGGTTGGAAAGCATTTTATAATATTAAAAATAGCGGGCAAAGCCCGCTACGTTGTTAGCGTGTCTTAAAGTTTTTTTTTTAATTCCAGTTTATGTAAAGGTAGACCTGGCAATTCAAGTAAATTCACGAATTCAGTTGGGAAATTTACTGCGTCGGTTTCTTCCACCGGTGCTTCGTTACATGAAGTTTAAATATCGGAGTATATAAGTTCCATTCCTTTTCTAAGGTTTTTTCTCTTTTAGAAAATTTGTTTAACTTTTTGGAGAGTATGTTTCAATGCTACATAAGTTTCATATTCCGTGGATAGTGTTTGAACAGGTAATTCCCTCTTCCAATCCATTTGCATTGTCTATAATTTCAATTCCACTCGTTCAACGTTTATATCCATTTCATTCCACTTGTGTAGTGTTTCAATTCCACTCGTTTCCTATTTAGTTTCTTAATTTTAGTGTTTCATATACACTTGTTCTTTAAGTTTTAGGTTTCTAGCTAAAGACGCAGACGTTAAGGGGGGGGGGGGGGCAATTTTCCCCATTTGAACCACCATTTTTACCACGTTCCTGTCCAAAGTCCTAGAAATACCTTGTCGTTGTCGATAAGTTAGCCCATACTCCAAGGAAAACATATTATATATTACAGGTTTCTAGCCGAAGGGTTCGGTTAGGCCATAGGGGAGAATTATTCCGTTTTTACCCCTCCCGGTAGGAATTTCCAAAAATTCCGTCTTAGAGGACGTCTGCGTTGGAGGAGGAACCTACTACATACATAATTTTAGGTCTCTATATCCAGCAGTTTGGCCAGGCCGTCAATGGGGAAGTTTTTTCCCTTTTTACCCCTCCCGGTATGAATTTCCAAAAATACCATCTTAGGGGACGTCTACGTTGGAGAAGGAACCCAAATACCGAATTTAAGATCCCTTGTTCCAGTAGTTTGGCCAGGCCGTTAAGGGGGAGACTTTTCCTGTTTTTGACCCTACCTGTAGAAATTTCCAAAAATCTCATCTTAGCGGATGTCTACAATAGAGGAGGAGCTTTAATACCAAATTTCAACTTCCTACCTCCAGCGGTTTGAGCAGGCCTTTAAGCGGCACTTTTCGCTTCATTAATCCCCATTTTTCCAATGTCCCTGTCCAAAAAGCATCATCCCGGTAAGTGAGCCCATACTCCAAGTAACATATGTTTTACATTTCAGGTTTCTAGCCAACTTTTACTATTTGTGCCCCTCTCGGTAGGAATTTCCGAAAATCCATCGACAGGGAATTTCAGCTTCGTAGTTCCAGCAGTTTGAGCAGGCTGTCAAGGGGGACACTTTTTCTTTTTTTGTCCCTCCCGGTTGGAATTAGGCTGGAAGAGGAACCTAAGTACCGAATTTCAGCTTCCTAGTTCCAGCAGTTTGGACAGGTCGTTAAGGGGCAACTTTCCCTTTTTGAGCCCCCATTTTATAACGACCCTGTCCAAAATTCAAAAAAATATCTTTCTAATAAGTTAGCCCTTATTCCAAGGACCCACATTTTAAGCTTCAGGTTTCTAGCCGAAGGGGTTTTTACCGGCCCCCAAGGTGAGGCTTTTCTTCTTTTTGCCCCTCCCTTTAGGAATTTACAAAAATTCCATCTTCGCGGCTATCTGCGATGGATGAGGAACATTCATACCAAATTTCAACTACATTGCCTAAGCGGTTTGGGCAGGCCGTTAGTGGGGACATTTTTCCCTTTCAACCACCATTTTTACTATGTTCCTGTTCCAAAATAGAAAAATTACGTTGCCGGTGAGTTAGTCCTACTCCAAGGAATACATATTTAAAATTTTAGGTTGGCCAAAAGGGATTGGGCAAGCCGTCAGGAAGAGACTTTTACCTTATTTCCCCTCCCGATAGGAATTTCAAAAATTCCGTCTAAGCGGACGCTTACACAGAATGAGGAACTCACATACCGAGTTTCCTTTTGGGATATCCTGTAGGGAATTCCAAAAATACAAACTTAGTTTATGTCTACTACAGTGGAGGAACCTTTATACCAAATTACAACTTCTTACCTCCAGTGGTTTGGGCAGGCACTTTTCCAATTTGTGAGACTGTTTATGTGGAGACTTTTCCCCTTTTTGCCCGTTCCGGTAGGAATTTCCAAAAATCCCGTCTTAGCGCACGTCTATGCCGAATATCACGAAACCTTGTTTTAGTGGAGATATCAGTGGGGGAGGGAAAAAAGTAGTTTTTTTGAAATTATATATTATTTTAAATGGTACTTTTTGGAAAAACGAAATTTTTTGGAAAAAGATACTTTGTTTTTACAAATTATATATATTTAATCCTTTAATTCCCAGTGGAACATAGGGAAAGTACTTTATTTGTACTTTTTTTGGAAAAGGTATTTTTTTTTAATAAGGTGTTTTTTTTGGAAAAATGTATGTTTTTTGGAAAAAGGTACTTTTTTTGGAAAAGGTACTTCTTTTGGAAAAGGAACATTTTTTTATAAAAAGGTACTTTTTTTTGGGAAAAGGTACTTTTTTTTGGAAAAGGTACTTTTTTGAAAAAGGTATTTTTTTGAAAAAATGTATGTTTTTTGGGAAAAGAAAAATTTTTTTAGAAAAAGGTACTTTTTTTGGGAAAAGGTACTTTTTTTGGAAAAGGTACTTTTTTTTTGGAAAAGGTTCATTTTTTTAGAAAAAGGTACATTTTTTGGAAAAAGGTACTTTTTTTAAAAAAGATACTTTTTTTGGAAAAATGAACTTTTTTTGGAAAAATGTACTTTTTTGGATAAAGGAATTTTTTTTGGAAAAAGTTACTTTTTTGGAAAAAGGTACTTTTTTTGGAAAAAGGTACTTTTTTTTGAAAAATGTACTTTTTTTGGAAAAAGGTACTTTTTTTGGAAAAAGGTACTTTTTTTGGAAAAAGGTACTTTTTTTGGAAAAGGTACTTTTTTTGGAAAAAGGTACTTTTTTTGGAAAAAGGTACTTTTTTTGGAAAAGGTACTTAATACCAAATTTCAACTTCCTACCTCCAGCGGTTTGGGCAGGCCTTTAAGCGGCAATTTTCGCTTCATTAATCCCCATTTTTGCAATGTCCCTGTCCAAAAAGCACCGTCTCGGTAAGTGAGCAGATACTCCAAGTAACATATGTTTTACATTTCAGGTTTCTAGCCAACTTTTACTATTTGTGCCCCTCTCGGTATTAATTTCCGAAAATCCATCGACAGGGAATTCCAGCTTCCTAGTTCCAGCAGTTTGAGCAGGCTGAGAGGAACTTAAGTACCGAATTTCAGCTTCCTAGTTCCAGCAGTTTGGACAGGTCGTTAAGGGGCAACTTTCCCTTTTTGAGCTCCCATTTTATAACGACCCTGTCCAAAATTCAAAAAGTATCTTTCAAATACGTTAGCCCTCACTCCAAGGACCCACATTTTAAGCTTCAGGTTTCTAGCCGAAGGGGTTTTTACCGGCCCCCAAGGTGAGGCTTTTCTTCTTTTTGCCCCTCCCTTTAGGAATTTACAAAAATTCCATCTTCGCGGCTATCTGCGATGGATGAGGAACATTCATACCAAATTTCAACTGCATTGCCTAAGCGGTTTGGGCAGGCCGTTAGTGGGGACATTTTTCCCTTTCAACCACCATTTTTACTATGTTCCTGTTCCAAAATAGAAAAATTACGTTGCCGGTGAATTAGTCCTACTCCAAGGAATACATATTTAAAATTTTAGGTTGGCCAAAAGGGATTGGGCAAGCCGGCAGGAGGAGACTTTTACCTTATTTCCCCTCCCGATAGGAATTTCAAAAATTCCGTCTAAGCGGACGCCTACACAGAAGCAGGAACTCACATACCGAGTTTCCTTTTGGGATATCCTGTAGGGAATTCCAAAAATACAAACTTAGTCGATGTCTACTACAGTGGAGGAACCTTTATACCAAATTTCAACTTCTTACCTCCAGTGGTTTGGGCAGGCACTTTTCCAATTTGTGAGACTGTTTATGTAGAGACTTTTCCCCTTTTTGCCCGTTCCGGTAGGAATTTCCAAAAATCCCGTCTTAGCGCACGTCTATGCCGAATATCAAGAAACCTTGTTTTAGTGGAGATATCAGTGGGGGAGGGAAAAAAGTAGTTTTTTTGAAATTATATATTATTTTAAATGGTACTTTTTGGAAAAACGAAATTTTTTGGAAAAAGATACTTTGTTTTTACAAATTATATATATTTAATCCTTTAATTCCCAGTGGAACATAGGGAAAGTACTTTATTTGTACTTTTTTTGGAAAAGGTATTTTTTTTTAATAAGGTGTTTTTTTTTGGAAAAATGTATGTTTTTTGGAAAAAGGTACTTTTTTTGGAAAAGGTACTTCTTTTGGAAAAGGAACATTTTTTTATAAAAAGGTACTTTTTTTTGGGAAAAGGTACTTTTTTTTGGAAAAGGTACTTTTTTGAAAAAGGTATTTTTTTGAAAAAATGTATGTTTTTTGGGAAAAGGAAAATTTTTTTAGAAAAAGGTACTTTTTTTGGGAAAAGGTACTTTTTTTGGAAAAGGTACTTTTTTTTGGAAAAGGTTCATTTTTTTAGAAAAAGGTACATTTTTTGGAAAAAGGTACTTTTTTTAAAAAAGATACTTTTTTTGGAAAAATGTACTTTTTTGGATAAAGGAATTTTTTTTGGAAAAAGTTACTTTTTTGGAAAAAGGTACTTTTTTTGGAAAAAGGTACTTTTTTTTGAAAAATGTACTTTTGTTGGAAAAAGGTACTTTTTTTGGAAAAAGGTACTTTTTTTGGAAAAAGGTACTTTTTTTGGAAAAGGTACTTTTTTTGGAAAAAGGTACTTTTTTTGGAAAAGGTACTTAATACCAAATTTCAACTTCCTACCTCCAGCGGTTTGGGCAGGCCTTTAAGCGGCAATTTTCGCTTCATTAATCCCCATTTTTGCAATGTCCCTGTCCAAAAAGCACCATCTCGGTAAGTGAGCAGATACTCCAAGTAACATATGTTTTACATTTCAGGTTTCTAGCCAACTTTTACTATTTGTGCCCCTCTCGGTATTAATTTCCGAAAATCCATCGACAGGGAATTCCAGCTTCCTAGTTCCAGCAGTTTGAGCAGGCTGAGAGGAACTTAAGTACCGAATTTCAGCTTCCTAGTTCCAGCAGTTTGGACAGGTCGTTAAGGGGCAACTTTCCCTTTTTGAGCTCCCATTTTATAACGACCCTGTCCAAAATTCAAAAAGTATCTTTCAAATACGTTAGCCCTCACTCCAGGGACCCACATTTTAAGCTTCAGGTTTCTAGCCGAAGGGGTTTTTACCGGCCCCCAAGGTGAGGCTTTTCTTCTTTTTGCCCCTCCCTTTAGGAATTTACAAAAATTCCATCTTCGCGGCTATCTGCGATGGATGAGGAACATTCATACCAAATTTCAACTGCATTGCCTAAGCGGTTTGGGCAGGCCGTTAGTGGGGACATTTTTCCCTTTCAACCACCATTTTTACTATGTTCCTGTTCCAAAATAGAAAAATTACGTTGCCGGTGAGTTAGTCCTACTCCAAGGAATACATATTTAAAATTTTAGGTTGGCCAAAAGGGATTGGGCAAGCCGTCAGGAGGAGACTTTTACCTTATTTCCCCTCCCGATAGGAATTTCAAAAATTCCGTCTAAGCGGACGCCTACACAGAAGGAGGAACTCACATACCGAGTTTCCTTTTGGGATATCCTGTAGGGAATTCCAAAAATACAAACTTAGTCGATGTCTACTACAGTGGAGGAACCTTTATACCAAATTTCAACTTCTTACCTCTAGTGGTTTGGGCAGGCACTTTTCCAATTTGTGAGACTGTTTATGGCGATACTTTTCCCCTTTTTGCCCGTTCCGGTAGGAATTTCCAAAAATCCCGTCTTAGCGCACGTCAATGCCGAATATCAAGAAACCTTGTTTTAGTGGAGATAGCCGTGGGGGGAGGAAAAAAAGTAGTTTTTTTTAAATTATATATTATTTTAAATGGTACTTTTTGGAAAAACGAAATTTTTTGGAAAAAGATACTTTGTTTTTACAAAGTACTTTATTTGTACTTTTTTGGGAAAAGGTATTTTTTTTAAAAAGATTTTTTTTTTGGAAAAATGTAAGTTTGTTGGAAAAAGGTAATTTTTTGGAAAAAGGTACTTTTTTTGGAAAAAGGTACTTTTTTTGGAAAAAGGTACTTTTTTTGGAAAAAGGTACTTTTTTGGAAAAAGGAATTTTTTTTGGAAAAAGGTACTTTTTTTGGAAAAATGTACTTTTTTTGGAAAAATGTACTTTTTTTGGAAAAATGTACTTTTTTTGGAAAAAGGTACTTTTTTCGGGAAAAGGTACTTTTTTTGGAAAAAGGTACTTTTTTTTAAAAAAGGTACTTTTTTTGGAAAAAGGTAATTTTTTTGGAAAAAGGTACTTTTTTTGGAAAAAGATACTTTTTTTGGAAAAAGTTACTTTTTTTTGGAAAAAGGTACTTTTTTTGGAAAAAGGTGCTTTTTTGGGAAAAAGGTACTTTTTTGGCAAAAGGAATTTTTTTTGGAAAAAGGTACTTTTTTTGGAAAAAGGTACTTTTTTTGGAAAAAGGTACTTTTTTCGGGAAAAGGTACTTTTTTTGGAAAAAGGTACTTTTTTTGGAAAAAGGTACTTTTTTTGAAAAAAGGTACTTTTTTTGGAAAAAGGTACTTTGTTTGGAAAAAGGTACTTTTTTGGAAAAAGGTACTTTTTTTGGAAAAAGGTACTTTTTTTTGGAAAAGGGTACTTTTTTTTGGAAAAGGGTACTTTTTTGGAAAAAGGTACTTTTTTTGGTAAAAGGTCCTTTTTTTGGAAAAAGGAATTTTTTTTGGAAAAAGGTACTTTTTTGGAAAAATGTACTTTTTTTGGAAAAAGGTACTTTTTTTTGGAAAAAGGTACTTTTTTTGGAAAAAGGTACTTTTTTTTTGGAAAAAGGTACTTTTTTTGGAAAAAGGAATTTTTTTTGGAAAAAGGTACATTTTTGGAAAAAGGTACTTTTTTTGGAAAAAGGTACTTTTTTGGGCAAAAGGTACTTTTTTTGGAAAAAGTTACTTTTTTTGAAAAAAAGGTACTTTTTTTGGAAAAAGGTACTTTTTTTTGGAAAAAGGTACTTTTTTAGGGAAAAGGTACTTTTTTTGGGAAAATGTACTTTTTTGGAAAAAGGTACTTTTTTGGAAAAAGGTACTTTTTTTGTCCCCTTTTTGCCCCTCCCGATAAGAATTTCCAAAAAAGCCGTCTCAACGGACGTCTACACCGGTCGAGGAACCTACATACCAAATTTCAACTTCATAGCTCCAGCAGTTTGAGCAGGCCGTCAAGGGGGAGACTTTTTCCCCTTTTTGCCCATCCCTGTAAAAATTTCCAAAACTCCCGTCTTGGTGGATGTCTACGATAGTGGAGGAACTTTTATACCAAATTTCAACTTCCTACCTCCAGCGGTTTGGCAGGCCGTCAAGGGGGGCCTTTTTCCCCTTTTTAACCCCCATTTTTACAACGTCCATGTCCAAAATTCCAGAAAGTACTTTCCAGAAAAGTTAGCCCATACCAAGGAACACATATCTTAAATTTCAGCTTTCTAGCCAAAGGGGTTTTGGCAGGCCGCCAAGGGGGAGACTTTTACCCTTTTTGCCCGTTCCGGTAGGAATTTCCAAAAATCCCGTCTTAGCGAACGTCTACGCCGAAAGAGGAACCTACATACCAAATTTCAACTTCCTAGCTTCAGCGGTTTGGGCTGGGCGATGTTTAGTCAGTCAGTCAGTCACGTTATTCTTTTATATATAGAGATTTGCAATAAAGCAAATACTGAGATATTAATTAATATGATTACATATGAGAAAATTTCTAATATATCACCATATAAAAACATATAAGGTCGCACACAATATTTTTTATTATCATATATTTTAATATTAAAAAATATATGTTATATATACTCTTTTTTACTCGGGCATATATATATAATCTATGGCACTATATTTAGTAGCATATATTATAATATCTGCAACTGTATAAAAGATTTTGTTCATGAGGTACCATATACGACCATATATTGTTTAGTTGCCACCATATATGATAATATATTGTACAACTGGCACTATATATAGTTATATATTGTTTAAATGATACCATATATAGTTATATATTCCTAAAATGCCGCCATATATATTAAGATATAGCTGTATATACAACTATATATGCAATAAGATCAGCCATGCTATGTAATATATAATCATATATACCATATCTAATATTTTAAAGGCCGATATCTAATTAGATGAAATTATATATGGCATAATATAAGGAAAAATGTTGGAAAAAGACGTCATATATAATTATATATGGATATGCATAACGACATGTCTAATTATATATTGTAATATATGCCACATATGATTATATATAATTTTTTTTACTCGGAATGGTAATTTTGATCATATTAGTAAATAGTGCACCCAGAAAACATTCTCAGTTGTGGCCACCGAACTTGTTGCCAATCGAATTCGTGCGGTTACGACAACTATCTTTATATTAAATTATATTTTTTGTCGTGATTCAATATTATGTTCCACATAAATACTATTATGTTCCACAAAATTTTATTGAAATTAAAAAACACTTTTTTTGAATTTTCTGGTATTGAACCCGGCCATTCAGGTTAATAGTCTTTTGAAATTAAAAAAATATTATTTCAAATTCAAAAAACACCATTTGAAATTAAAAAAATTCGGAATAAAAAAACGCGAATGAAATTTAAAAAAATGCAAATTGTTATTCACAAAATTCTAAATGAAATAAAAAATACCAATACCGTTTAATATTCAAAAAACAGCAATTCGAAATCAAAAAACACCATTTGCTACTAAAAAAATACCAATTGAAATTAAAAAATATCAATTGCAATTCAAAAATATCACATAAATTAAAAAATATAAATTTAAATTCAAAACATACTAAATGAAATAAAAAATATCAATTGAAATTAAATAAACGTAAACTGAATTTAATTTGGTACTTTTTGTGCTTTTTTATTTCGATTTTTTTTTTAATTTAATTTCAATTGTTTTTTTTTTTTGCGTTATTTGGTAGTTTTTACCTTTAAATTTTATTTGATATTTCTTGAATTTCAAAAGGTAGCTTTTGAATTTTATGAATTTCGGATTTTGAATTTTCAAAATTTCATTAAAAAATCGCCAATTAAAAAATAATTAATTAAAAAGCATAAAAATGGAAGGTGAAAAATAAAAAAAAAAACAATAAAAACATATGAAAACAAGAACAAAAAAACGGCACCCCATTTATAACGATCTGGTATTGGTCTTGGAAGAAACCAAGAATAGACTTAATTAAACCCGTATGACACTTGCTTAATTTTGTGTTGAATGGATATAGGATTGATGAAATGAAACAACAAATGTTAGAGAGAGTAAAAAATATAATTTATAAACAAAGTTTGTTCGAACGGACAATCGCTAAAAATTATTAAAAATCGTTAAAAACACGGAAAAAAATGTTAGAAACAGAGAAAAACTTAGGAAATTTACAATATTATTACAAAAAAAACGAATTTACTAACATAATTGACGTAAGATCTTTACATAAAATAATGTAAATTGTACTCCGCCAATGAATAAAATGGTTTTTAGTAATATTTTTAATTTAAGGTTATTTTTTATGGTACTTGATTTACAAAAAAATGCGGTTGGCAAATAGAAATCTCGCTACTGTCATAAAGTGCAAATGTAAACGGTCAAGAATTCCGGTCGATATTTCCATTAAATTCTCGGGATTTAAAAAAAAGAAATGAACGCAGAATTAAGGGTAAAATTTTTTAATTTTTTTACGGTTTATCATTGATTTCCCTGGTATGCAAGTATGGTTGTACTTTTTACACTTGTGTAATTTTCCTATGACTATAGATTTGCACTGTTCTCAAATATTTGTGGAGAACACCCAATTAAAAACTTCACTGCACGTCCCTGGGTTATAGGTAACACCAATATTCTTGTATATTCACTAAATAAATGGCTGCTTCTACTGCATGGAATTACTAAACTGATACTAATTTTAAAATTGATTGGAGATACCAATAATTTGTTAAAAGGATTGTGTTTTAGTTAATTTTCCCTATTTTTAATACCTAGTAAAATATTTTTGGTGTAGTATTCAATTATAGGCAACCCCGGGTAAAAATCTTAATATGGTGTCATATATAATTATATCTTATTTGATAAGTCCCCATATACAACCATATACAGCTTGATCCGAAAAATGGGTCATCTACATGTATCTAATTATATAAAATTAGATATAATTTGATACAGTTTGATCCGAGATTTGTCCATATCCAGGACATCATATTATATCTAATTCGATATAAAATTATCTGATTTTATATAATTTTGTCTGATAATAGGTATACTTTTTATGCATAACAGCTATTAAATTGACATTGAAATTTGTATAGTTTGAACAATTTTAAAGGCCCAAATTTTATAACATAAAATAAAAATTTAGTTGAATGCTTTTGTCTTCTAAATCGTACGCATCATTTTTTAACATGATTTTACATGAAAATAATCACGTGAAAATTATTTGGCTATGGAGCAATTAACTCTTAATTTGCAGACTACTAAATTTGATGTTGAACTATATATTAATTTCTACGGGATTATATAGAAAGTTATATAAAATTACAAGAATATATTTTTAGTATGACGACACATACAGTGCTATATAACTTAGTATCGAACCATATATAATCATATCGGTCACTACATATATTTTGATTAGTTTTATATGGCTTATGTAGTTATATATGGAGTCAGATTTGGGGATATGTAATAACATCATTTACCATACAAAAAATTAGTTGAGAAAATAATATCAGATGTAGTTGTATATAATGATATGTGTCTTAAAGTGACTCCATTCATTGTCAGATATAACCCAATCACATTATATATGATAATATATAACTATTTTTGCTCGGGACTCCAAATAAAATAACGTCCTGGCAAATTCATTTTAATGGTTTTGATCGAATGCCAACCAATCTTTTTCCTGGGTGTGGTTCCAAACAAAAAAAAAATTGGTAATATATACGTAAATTTTAAAATATTTATAGGATTGAAATATTATGTATGGGCTATTATACTCAATAATATAAGCTTCCAAAAAAGCACATTTGGAGTGACCATGTCACAAAACAGCGTGGAGTAGAGAGTGCCAAAGTTGACCACTTCGAGCAGTTTTTAAATTTTTCTATCTAATATGGAATAAAACATCTCATAAAATGCTTAAATAGCACAGCTCTACAAAATATGACAATATTTATAACTTTGCAGTGGTTATAGGATAATTAGGGGGTCCTGATTTCGAACCTGCAACCAGTTTGTTAAAATTTGCTATAGGTTTTCCACAATTCACAATTTGTCAGCCGATTTTTTAATAAAAAATTTATAATTTAGTAACTATAGCTTCGGAAAGAAAAAGCTTTACACAGTTTAAGCTTAATTCCGTGCCCTATTTTTCAAACTTAAGCGTGTATTAATATATTAAAAAAAAAATCAAAGCCAATTTGGAAAGAAAACGGTCCAAATTTTATATACATATATATGTCATATTGCATTAACAAATTATGTATGTGCACTTTTAGAGCCTTTTGTAATTAAATTTAGACTTGAAATGAACAAAAAAATATTTTACTGTACTAATAATGTACTGTACTATTACAGAATTTTTTTTTCTAAAAACGTCAGATTTCATTCACTATTGGTTTTTTTTTTGCCGGTAAAATATTTGTTTGTTCATTATAAGTCTAAATTTAATTATAAAGGGCTCTAAAAGTGCACATAATTTGTTAACGCAATATGACATATACATATATAAATTTTGGACCTTTTTCTTTCCAAATTGGCTTTGATATTTAAATTCGTACTTCGTCTTATATTTATTTTTTTTTTTTTAAAACCTTAAAAAATTTTTAAATTTTGACATTGATTAACTATATTTAGAAAATTTATTGAGATATTTATACACACTTAAGTTTGAAAAAAAATGGCACGGAATTAGGCTTAAACTGTGGAAAGCGTTTTCTTTCTGAAGCTATAATTACTAAATTATAAATTTTTTATTAAAAAAATCGGCTAAAAAATTTAAATCGCGAACTGCGCAAAACCTTGAGCCTATTTGAATAAACTAGTTACAGATTCGAAATCAGCACCCACTAATTATCCCAAAACCACTGCAATAAAATTCACCTTTTTTTTTGTAGAGTTGTGTAACAAACATTTTTCAAAAAAATCGTATTTTTATTTTCCGACAAAATATGCTAATTTGAAAAAATATTTGTGTTTTGATATTCTAAAATATGCTATCTCAAAAAAATACGCAAAAAAGTGCAAAATATGAAATTTTTGCACAGTTATAAATTAGTAAGAATATTTAAACCATCTTATGGAAGGTACATTGGTTATTTTTGCAATAATAAGCGAAATAAGAAGCTTTTTAGCTCTCCTGAGAAGTTAACTTTTTTGAGTTGGCAGTTATTGAATACACTGAATGACACTCAAAAAATTAATGGAGGTCTGACCATCAGTTCTATATATTTCGGACATGCTGATTTTAATGGCGTACTTTATTTTTCGATCAATGCACTATAGGAAATTTTACCCCTTTTTTTGGCCAAAATTAATTACAGCCAAATGGCTGGACCGATTTAAATGATTTTTTGGATTTGACCCTGGAAATACTCCCCCTTAAGACCCTTACAATTTTTTATACACCAGGCGCGGATCCAGCTTTTGTGTTTGGGGGGGGGGGGTCATTTAAATTTTTTTGTATTTTCATACGTATATATGTGCTGACTATTATCAGTTAAAAATAATCGGTTTGGGGTGGACATATCCCGAATGTCCCCTCCCGTGGATCGGCGCATGTATACACTAACCCTCGATGATAACAGTAGAACATTTTTTACCCATATAGAATTCGTTCTACGAAATTTTAAGAAGTAACAAACAACGTTATGTTTAAAAGAGGATTTTATTCAAAAATTTGATTTTCGAGTTCCAAATTGTCAACTACATTTAAAAAACATGGATTCAAAATGCCACTATTCTCCATTTCTTCATCTTCGCTTTCGGAATTTTCTTCATCTGTTTGCTGGTAATTTTCCACAAAATTTTGGTCCCCTGATCTCAGTAATTCGATCACTTCTGGTGAAAGCTTTAATTTCTTCTGGTGATTGATGCGTTTATTTAACGAAAGGCTGGAAATAAGTGGATCTGATGTGTCTAATGCTCGATTAAAAACGTCTGTCAAGTTATTCACACGGCTACTTTTTCGTGCATGAAGCAATTTGTCGGATTTATACATTTTATGGCGCGATTCAGCGGCATCTTCACCAAAGCAGCCAATTGGAAGCACAGTCGATTCAATAATTTGCCGCGAATGCAGAAGGACCTTATGTACAGTTGCTGTCATTGGTAACCATGGATACTTCTGCATGAACATTTTGGCCGTTTGGAAACAAAATACTTCAAATTTACTCAAATTTAAAGGAAGCTGGCATGATAAGCATATTAAAATGACTTTCAAATTGAAAATTAATGATTTATCAATGCCTGTAATTTCAGAAAATTTTAAATGTTCCTTGAACGCACGTCGGGCCGTGTTGCCGTCATTCGTACTGCCAAAGCCACCAGTCTTAGGCTTATCAACGTGCACACCCATTTCATCCCAAAATAACTGTTGGATGTCAGCCTTTCTTTTCGCAACTAACTTTTTGTCAGTTTCATCTCTTACTTGCCACTTTCTAATGACAATTTTATAACCCGCATTCACAACAAATTCAAAAAAACGGACCCAGCAATGCAGTGGACTTATCCCATACTTTAAATTATCTTTTTTAGGTTTAAATTTTTGGCTTTGGAAATCGGTTATGCTCATAAAATCCTTTGGTGTTGCACCGCATACTGAGCACGTCTGACTAGATTTAGTTCCAGTCAAAATATTTAAAACTTTGCCATCAATTAAAGTTAAATACAATTTAAATTTAACGCGCAAACTTTTTTTTTCGCCAAATCTTACTTCAAAAGTACTTAAGGCATTTATTTCTTTTTCTATATTTTGTTTTTCTTTTAAAATATTTTCTTTAGTCTCCTTTGTGTATTCTAATTTTAATGGTCGACAAAATCTGATAGATTGTGGTGTACGATTGTTCCATAAAATATTTCCGGACGCTTCTAATAAACGCAAAGGTATAACTGTTGTAGCCAATAGAGAGGAATCACAATTTTGCGATGAACCCGCCTTTTGGAACTGTTGCTTATAGCTTGTATAACCAGTACTGCTGTCAAATCCATAGCTGACAATGAGTTCGGCGTATAAAACGTCGGTTGCTTTCGTTTCCATTAAGGTAGATATAACTTCTTCTTGCACTTTTATTATTCTTTCGGATGTATGCTTCAGTAACATTTCCAATGGCACTTTCGCTAATGTCTCAGTAACTATTACGCCGTCAGGTCTGCATTTATATTTACTACATGTAAGTTCTTTGTATAGAGGATATATATCGCAATTTCTTGTTTTATTTTCATATCTAATATTGCAATATTGCTCCTTAGAAAAGTTGTTTTCTAAAAGAAAGGCTAGTCCTTCATCAGCAGATAGCTTGGTCGGTGTTGCTCTTGAAATTATTTTTCGTATTTTGGCAGCTCTAGTTGGAGTACTGACAGCCTCTTTTAAAACCACTGCTACATCTAATTTGTTACATTTACGAGCAGCCGTAGCCGCAGCAAGAACTAGGTGTTCAACTTCATTATTTTGCTCTTTAGAGAGTACAGCTCGTCTTTTTGTTCTTTCAGATTTTTGGCAAAATGTTAATTGCGGTCGTCCAGGTTTCGGTTTAGTAGAGGCAATCTGCGTTTCACGTTTTATTATCGAAGTACTGCCTTTAAGCCATCCATCATGTTGAATTTCAAAAGCTTTCAAACACCTACAACTCTTACGCCATTTCGTATTCATATTTGAACAAAATATTCGTGACTTCTCCCCTAAATATTGCTTAAAGTTTTCGGAACAATCGCTCTCAGCAATATATGCAAAGAAATGGGCATAAATAGCTGCTCTTTTGTCGGCTTCGCCATGTTTCTCTCGCCATATACTGAATAATTCTGAATTTGACACGCTGTATTTACCTAGAAAAATGCGGATTTTTTTAGAAAATTGCAAATATTTGCAACAAAAATAAATTAAATTCGGAAGATAATTGATTGGCCTAGAGAACTATTATGGTGTTATGTCTATCGAATGCTATCATTTTTTTGTAAGTCTAAATAAAATTCCAATTCATAATTCCATTAGTTCATCTTAAGGTCACTTCAATTTTTCCGATTTAATCAATATAATAGACGAATTCAAAAACATTTCAGTATAAATTAATAAAGTACTCACGTTCGACATTGTTTTCCATTTTTTAATTTTTAAAAACTATAAATTATTATATTTAAAACTTTTATTTGAAATTGACACGTAATTCACTGCACACAATCGCTTTTTGTTAACTCATTTAGAAACCTCATGCAAAACAACTGATAAAGTAACGGTAAAGCCACGTTGTCGAAAATTTAAACAGAGGTGTTTACTTTGTTATGTTTTTGTTATATTAAAGCAAAAAAAAAATGCATTTTGCAAAATGTTTAATTTTGAATTTTGGCCAAAAAAAGGGATAAAATTTCCTATAGTGCAATGGTACAAATTTTTCGCTAAATGTCTTTAACGTTTGGCGGTTGTCCATTCACTTTTTTATATAAAAAATTTTTCATATTCAATTAATATGAATTTTTTTGTGTTAAAATGTAAGCACAGGACCTGTGGCCACATTTACGATATAAATGCGATGTGGTAATCTTTATATTTAAACCCCTACTCAGCGTTTTATATAGGTTTTTATTGTACATTGTACATTTGGCGACTAAAGTCGCTGAAATAGCAAAAAACCATAAAAACCTATATAAAACGCTAGGTAGTGGTTTAAATATAAAGATTAGCACATCGCATTTTATCGTAAGTATGGCCACAGGTAGTGTGCTTACATTTTAACACAAAAAATTCATATTAATTGAATTTGAACAATTTTTTATATAAAAAACTGAATACACAACTGCCAAACTTAAAAGACATTTGCGAAAAATCTGTACCATCAAAAATAAAGTACGCCGTTTTAATCAGCATGTCCGAGATGTATAGAATTGATGGTCAGAGCTCTATTAATTTTTAAAAGTTAAGATTTTGTCATGCAGTGATAAAGGAGCTCAATATTCTTTTGCAGAATGTTAACTGCTGGTTAAGTCTTTTAATTAATTGTCTGCATCACAAAGCCTTTTTCGCATTCCGTCATTATTTTGCAATTTTTTATGTGCGATTTTCTTTTAAATTCATAATCATAGGGAAATTTCCCCCCTCAACAAAATCGAAAAAGAAAAATAGGAAAAAAAGGAAAAAGGAGAGAAAAGAAGGAAAAAGAGCAAAAAAGGAGAGAAGAAAGAAGAGAAAAAGGATAAAGTGAAAGAAATACAAATTTGTTATGCATAATATAAATAAATATAATATAAATATAAATAATAATATAAATATAAAATATTATATGAAATATAAAAATTTTTCTTATTTTCATTTAACCAGTCGTCATTTAAAAAATTTCAATAGATATTTTAACAAATTCGTTTTTAAAACTGATAATTCTGATTTTAAAACAATTAAAGTTTGTGGAGAAATGTAGTTAAAATTCGGAAGCCAAGGCCACGAAAAACAGATGAGCGTACGAATGCAGCTATAGTACGAATGGTGAAAATTGATCCATTCAAGTCATCAAGGCAGATAGCATCGGATATTAATGAAAATTTTAACATGGAAATATCAAGCAGACTTGTCAGAAGAAGACTAAACGAGGCAAATTTGTTTCGGCGCTTTTCCAGAAAAAAGGCCCTGATCCCAAAAAAAATATTTCAAAACGACTAACCTTCGCCAGAACCCATATGGAAAATCCCATTAGTTTTTGGAAAAACGTGTTATGGAGTGACGAAACAAAAATTAACAGGATAGGACCAGATGGCTGAATCTTTGTTCGTCGTCCTAAAGGCCAAGAGTTTAATCCTTGGTTCACTCATAAGACGATAAAACATGCAGGTGGCAGTATTATGGTTTGGGGTGCATTTTTTTGGCATGGCGTAGGCCCGCTTATAAAAATCAATGGAAAAATGGACAAGTTTCAGTATTTAGATATTTTAAAAAACCATATGGAGCTATATGCCTTCAACTCCATGCCAATAAAATGGAAATTCATGCAAGATAATGACCCTAAAGACTCCTCCAAACTTGTAAAAAAAATGGTTTTGTGCGGAGAAGATTGATGTTTTGGATTGGCCAGCCCAGAGCCCTGGCTTAAATCCAATAGAGAACCTGTGGAATGAAGTCAAGGTTGAAATCGCCAAGAAAAATTACAAAAATATGGACGAACTGTGGTCGGCCTCACAGGAAGCTTGGTACGCCATCCCCAAAAGCAAATGCTGGAAAGTATGGGTCGCAGGTGCGAAGCTGTCATCAGAAACAAAGGCCACAGCACTAAATATTAAGGGTAAAATATTTGTACATACCAAAAAATTTAACAAATGCAATATTAAAACGATTTCTTCTCTTTTTTTAAGATTGTGCCATTTATGTGTCCAGCTCATTTCAATGGGTTTATTTTCATAATGATAATTTTTTATTTACATTAATGAATTTCAATTAAAATTTATAGCAATATTAAATATGCATAATAAACATTTGGAAAAAACAAAAACTTGTTGGTTGTTAATAAGTATTTGCAATATAGTAGCATAAGAAAGAATTCATGGTAAAATGTGCCATTTATATGTCCATAGTATATATGTAGATGTAAATCCGCGAAAATTTTTCATTTCCAACCGATTTACACTCAACCAAAATTTTTTCTCTACCAAAACCATGCCAAAACTATTAAATCGTTGGCTATATATTTTTGGAGCGCGACCGACTGGAAATAAAAATTTCGCGCGAAATTTTGATTTCCATCCGATTTATGATAAAGAACTCCTCATTCGTTAGCTATAAATTGTCTGAGAGTAGATCAGTTAGTTATGAAAAATCCGCAAAATTTTTCCTTCACCAAAACTATTAATCCATTCTGTATTTTTTCTACACTCATTAAATTATATTAAATAATGGTTTTATACACTTATTTTTTAATAAAATTGTTCTACGTTTTACCACATGAAACGTAGTTCTAGGAACAATTTTTAGATTCACTGTAACTGATATTTACTCCACGGTGTAATTTTACTGTTTTCGTAAAAAATTGTATATGCGTGTAATAATTCTATCTATTTTTAGCTTGGAATTTGAAAGAAACTCAATTTTAGGGAAAATGAAATAACTCCCCAAAAATATTTGGGAATAACTCCCCAATTACCGTTGTTGTTGTTTTGTGTGCAAAAGTTTGGGGATTTATTTCATTTTTATTTTGGGGAGTTATTTCGTGGGGGGGGGGGGGGTTATTTCATGGAGCCTGTCCTTGCACCGATTTTTATGAAACTTAGAACTTTCAATGTAACGCAACACTTCAGCGAAGTTTTTTAGAAAATTACCCCCTTAATGTACATGTTATAAACCAGCACACCAAATTTCATTCTTCTGCGATAACTCCTCTAATATTGCCGATTGACTATATGGGGATGAAGCACTGTGCGACTGCTTCCCAGGACATTTTACAAAAATTACTTATTTTGTCAAAAATTTAACAAAATTTGAATGCTTTCTTCAAACTTTAAATAGTTTTCGGAAAAGTGTCACTTAAATTTGGTAAGACTATAATTATCTTTACATTTGTTAAATAATTGTTAACCCTTAGTGGCCTGTTGTCAGAAAGGACCCATGAAACTTAATATTAATTACTAGCGGGCGCAGCCCGCTACGTTGTTAGCGTGCCTTAAAGTTTTTTTTAAATTCGCTTTTTATTTAAAGTACAGTTTTTATATAGTAAAAGCCTTCACCCAGTCACCACAAATAAATAATTCTGCACAACAATGGGTTTAAAATAAATAAATATTTGATCACTTTTTCTCATGAAAGTGGATTGTTAGTAATGAATCCATAATAAATTGCAATATACGTGTGTATGTTAAGATAATTTGGTAAAGTGCGAACTTAGGTAGATAGACCCGTAAGTAGTTTTGTTCATTTGTGTTTTGAATGAAAATAAATAACGTAAAGCAGGGTTGTTAGCGTGCCTTAAATTTTTTTTTAATTCCAGTTTATGTAAGGGTAGACCTGGCAATTCAAGTAAATTCAAAAATTCAGTTGGAAAATTTACTGCGTCGGTTTCTTCCACCGGTGCTTCGTTACATGAAGTTTAAATATCGGAATATATAAGTTCCATTCCTTTTCTAAGGTTTTTTCTCTTTTAGAAAATTTGTTTAACTTTTTCGAGAGTATGTTTCAATGCTACATAAGTTTCATATTCCGTGGATAGTGTTTGAACAGGTAATTCCCTCTTCCAATCCATTTGCATTGTCTATAATTTCAATTGCACTCGTTCAACGTTTATATCCATTTCATTCCACTTGTGTAGTGTTTCAATTCCACGCGTTTCCTATTTAGTTTCTTAATTTTAGTGTTCCATATACACTTGTTTTTTAAGTTTTAGGTTTCTAGCTAAAGACGCAGACGTTAAGAGGGGGGGGGGCAATTTTCCCCTTTTGAACCACCATTTTTACCACGTTCCTGTCCAAAGTCCTAGAGATGCCTTGTCGATAAGTTAGCCCATACTCCAAGGAAAACATATTATATGTTACAGGTTTCTAGCCGAAGGGTTCGGTTAGGCCATCAAGGGGGAGAATTATTCCGTTTTTACCCCTCCCGGTAGAAATTTCCAAAAATTCCGTCTTAAAGGACGTCTGCGTTGGAGGAGGAACCTACTACATACATAATTTTAGGTCTCTATATCCAGCAGTTTGGCCAGGCTATCAAGGGGGAAGTTTTTCCATTTTTACCCCTCCCGGTATGAATTTCCAAAAATACCGTCTTAGGGGACGTCTACGTTGGAAAAGGAACCCAAATACCGAATTTAAGCTCCCTAGATCCAGCAGTTTGGCCAGGCCATTAAGGGGGAGACTTTTCCTGTTTTTGACCCTACCTGTGGAAATTTCCAAAAATCTCATCTTAGCGGATGTCTACAATAGAGGAGGAGCTTTAATACCAAATTTCAACTTCCTACCTCCAGCGTAGGGTTGCCACATCGCAAAAGTCTAATAACTTGACACTTCGCAAAAAATAACTTGATTAAAAAAAAAAAACTTGACAATAAAAAAAATTAATGTGCATATGTGTACAGTAGGGTTATTCTTAATACAAAAATTTATAATTTTTGAATACACTCGCCATTTTATTGAGATTCATAAAAAATTTTCGGTTTTTTTTGGAATTTTTGGGGACAAACTCGATAGTGCTACCAGCCATTGAAGTTTGAACAAATGGGTTAAATGGACCAAATAAAAAAAAAAAACACGTCAGATTACAAAACTGACGAAATTGATTAGTGTTTTATTTTTTTTTTGTAGCATTTATTCCTGTATAATAAGAAGAAAAAGATGAAGTCTGCAAGAAGTCGTTGAAATTTTCAAACTTTAGGCCAAAAAAATATATAAACTTTCCATAGTTTTCGAATCGTCAATTTGAAATTTTAACATATTTTTTTCTGAAACATAAAAAACAAAAACTTTTTTTTCATAAATTTATTAAATGGATGATATATAATCAAAATAAAATAGCACTTAAGGTTTTTCTTGTCCCAGTGAAATTATTGTTTACTGATTTTTAAGGAAAACCGTCTTTCGTAAATCTCTACTCACGCTCTCAAAATCAAAGATATACCTTAAGCGACATTTTATTTAGATAATATATCATCAATAGGGCAAGGAATTCCATGCAAATGCATGTTTTTTGTCGATAGTCCAAAATTAATATGGACTAAATATTTATCCGAATCATTAAATTTAGAACAAAATGGCATCGATTTGTAGTTGCATATTTTTGCATATTTACTTAGTGTTGGTCAAAAGCATACAAATCTGTGTTGTGGTTCAGAGGTAAATACATACCATGATACATACGATGGTACTTTTGCGAAGAAAATTTTTGCATATTATAAATACAATTTTTTTTTTCACAAAATTAAATAATTTTAATCAAGTTAAATTTATTTTTTTTTAAATGCTTAAAAAAATTACAAAAATTTAATTTAACTTGACAAAATAAATTTGACCTTGGCACTTGACAAGACCTAAATTAACTTGACAATTAAGGCCATTCAAGGCCATGTGGCAACCCTACTCCAGCGGTTTGAGCAGGCCTTTAAGCGGCACTTTTCGCTTCATTAATCCCCATTTTTCCAATGTCCCTGTCCAAAAAGCACCTTCCCGGTAAGTGAGCCCATACTCCAAGTAACATATGTTTTACATTTCAGGTTTCTAGCCAACTTTTACTATTTGTGCCCCTCTCGGTATTAATTTCCGAAAATCCATCGACAGGGAATTCCAGCTTCCTAGTTCCAGCAGTTTGAGCAGGCTGTCAAGGGGGACACTTTTTCTTTTTTTGTCACTCCCGGTTGGAATTAGGCTGGAAGAGGAACCTAAGTACCGAATTTCAGCTTCCTAGTTCCAGCAGTTTGGACAGGTCGTTAAGGGGCCACTTTCCCTTTTTGAGCCCCCATTTTATAACGACCCTGTCCAAAATTCAAAAAAGTATCTTTCTAATAAGTTAGCCCTTACTCCAGGGACCCACATTTTAAGTTTCAGGTTTCCAGCCGAAGGGGTTTTTACAGGCCCCCAAGGTGAGGCTTTTCTTCTTTTTGCCCCTCCCTTTAGGATTTTACAAAAATTCCATCTTCGCGGCTATCTGCGATGGATGAGGAACATTCATACCAAATTTCAACTGCATTGCCTAAGCGGTTTGGACAGGCCGTTAGTGGGGACATTTTTCCCTTTCAACCACCATTTTTACTATGTTCCTGTTCCAAAATAGAAAAATTACATTGCCGGTGAGTTAGTCCTACACCAAGGAATACATATTTAAAATTTTAGGTTGGCCAAAAGGGATTGGGCAAGCCGTCAGGAGGAGACTTTTACCTTATTTCCCCTCCCGATAGGAATTTCAAAAATTCCGTCTAAGCGGACGCCTACACAGAAGGAGGAACTCACATACCGAGTTTCCTTTTGGGATATCCTGTAGGGAATTCCAAAAATACAAACTTAGTCGATGTCTACTACAGTGGAGGAACCTTTATACCAAATTTCAACTTCTTACCTCCAGTGGTTTGGGCAGGTACTTTTCCAATTTGTGAGACTGTTTATTGGGAGACTTTTCCCCTTTTTGCCCGTTCCGGTAGGAATTTCCAAAAATCCCGTCTTAGCGCACGTCTATGCCGAATATCAGGAAACCTTGTTTTGGCGGAGATATCCGTGGTGGGAGGAAAAAAAGTAGTTTTTTTGAAATTATACATATATTATTTTAAATGGTACTTTTTGGAAAAACGAAATGGTACTTTTTGGAAAAAGATACTTTGTTTTTACAAAGCACTTTATTTGTACTTTTTTTAGAAAAGGTATTTTTTTTTTAAAAAGGTATTTTTTTTTGAAAAATGTATTTTTTTTGGAAAAATGTATGTTTTTTGGAAAAGGGTACTTTTTTTGGAAAAGTTACTTCTTTTGGAAAAAGAACATTTTTTTAGAAAAAGGTACTTTTTTTGGGAAAAGGTACTTTTTTTGAAAAAGGTATTTTTTTGGAAAAATGTATGTTTTTTGGGAAAAGGAACATTTTTTTAGAAAAAGGTACTTTTTTTGGGAAAAGGTACTTTTTTTTGGAAAAGGTACTTTTTTGGAAAAAGGTATTTTATTGGAAAAATGTATGTTTTTTGGTAAAAGTTACTTTTTTTGGAAAAGGTACTTTTTTTTGGAAAAGGTAAATTTTTTTAGAAAAAGGTAAATTTTTTGGAAAAAGGTACTTTTTTTGAAAAAGGTACTTTTTTTTGAAAAAGGTACTTTTTTTGGAAAAAGGTACTATTTTTGTAAAAAGTTACTTTTTTGGAAAAAGGTACTTTTTTTGGAAAAAGGTACTTTTTTGGAAAAAGGATTTTTTTTTTGGAAAAAGGTACTTTTTTGGAAAAAGGTACTTTATTGGAAAAAGGTACTTTTTTTTGAAAAAAGGTACGTTTTTTGGAAAAAGGTACTTTTTTTGGAAAAAGGTACTTTTTTTGGAAAAACGTACTTTTTTTTGGAAAAAGGCACTTTTTTGGAAAAACGTACTTTTTTGGAAAAACGTACTGTTTTTGGAAAAAGGTACTTTTTTAGAAAAAGGTACTTTTTTTTGGAAAAAGGTACTTTTTTGGAAAAAGGTACTTTTTTTGGAAAAAGGTACTTTTTTTGGAAAAAGGTACTTTTTTTGGAAAAAGGTACTTTTTTTTGGAAAAACTTACTTTTTTTGGAAAAAGGTACTTTTTTTGGAAAAACGTACTTTTTTTTGGAAAAACGTCCTTTTTTGGAAAAACGTACTGTTTTTGGAAAAAGGTACTTTTTTAGAAAAAGGTACTTTTTTTTGGAAAAAGGTACTTTTTTGGAAAAAGGTACTTTTTTTGGAAAAAGGTACTTTTTTTGGAAAAAGGTACTTTTTTTGGAAAAAGGTACTTTTTTTGGAAAAAGGTACTTTTTTTTGGAAAAACTTACTTTTTTTGGAAAAAGGTACTTTTTTTTGGAAAAACGTACTTTTTTTTGGAAAAACGTACTTTTTTGGAAAAACGTACTGTTTTTGGAAAAAGGTACTTTTTTTTGGAAAAAGGTACTTTTTTGGAAAAAGGTACTTTTTTTGGAAAAAGGTACTTTTTTTGGAAAAAGGTACTTTTTTTGGAAAAACGTATTTTTTTGGGAAAAGGTACTTTTTTTTGGAAAAAAGTACTTTTTTTTTGGAAAAAGGTACTTTTTTTGGAAAAAGG
The DNA here is from genome assembly GCA_949987735.1 of Leucophora obtusa. NCBI lineage: Eukaryota > Metazoa > Arthropoda > Insecta > Diptera > Anthomyiidae > Leucophora > Leucophora obtusa. The sequence goes on along the minus strand of OX465295.1, from coordinate 266,948,157 downwards.
TACTTTTTTTGGAAAAAGGTACTTTTTTTGGAAAAAGGTACTTTTTTTGGAAAAAGGTACTTTTTTTTGGAAAAACTTACTTTTTTTGGAAAAACGTACTTTTTTTGGAAAAACGTACTTTTTTTTGGAAAAAGGCACTTTTTTGGAAAAACGTACTTTTTTGGAAAAACGTACTGTTTTTGGAAAAAGGTACTTTTTTAGAAAAAGGTACTTTTTTAGAAAAAGGTACTTTTTTTTGGAAAAAGGTACTTTTTTGGAAAAAGGTACTTTTTTTGGAAAAAGGTACTTTTTTTGGAAAAAGGTACTTTTTTTGGAAAAAGGTACTTTTTTTTGGAAAAACTTACTTTTTTTGGAAAAAGGTACTTTTTTTGGAAAAACGTACTTTTTTTTGGAAAAACGTACTTTTTTGGAAAAACGTACTGTTTTTGGAAAAAGGTACTTTTTTAGAAAAAGGTACTTTTTATTTGGAAAAAGGTACTTTTTTGGAAAAAGGTACTTTTTTTGGAAAAAGGTACTTTTTTTGGAAAAAGGTACTTTTTTTGGAAAAACGTATTTTTTTGGGAAAAGGTACTTTTTTTTGGAAAAAGATACTTTTTTTGGAAAAAAGTACTTTTTTTTTGGAAAAAGGTACTTTTTTTGGAAAAAGGTACTTTTTTTGGAAAAAGGTACTTTTTTTGGAAAAAGGTACTTTTTTTGGAAAAAGGTACTTTTTTTGGAAAAAGGTACTTTTTTTGGAAAAAGGTACTTTTTTTTGGAAAAACTTACTTTTTTTGGAAAAAGGTACTTTTTTTGGAAAAACGTACTTTTTTTTGGAAAAACGTACTTTACTTTTTTTTTGGAAAAAAGTACTTTTTTTGAAAAAAGGTCCTTTTTTTGGAAAAAGGTACTTTTTTTGGGAAAAGGTACTTTTTTTTGGGAAAAGGTACTTTTTTTGGAAAAAGGTACTTTTTTTGGAGAAAGGTACTTTTTTTGGAAAAAGGTACTTTTTTTGGAAAAATGTACTTTTTTTGGGAAAAGGTACTTTTTGGAAAAAGGTACTTTTTTTGTCCCCTTTTTGCCCCTCCCGATAAGAATTTCCAAAAATGCCGTCTCAACGGACGTCTACACCGGTCGAGGAACCTACATACCAAATTTCAACTTCATAGCTCCAGCAGTTTGAGCAGGCCGTCAAGGGGGAGACTTTTTCCCCTTTTTGCCCGTCCCTCTAAAAATTTCCAAAACTCCCGTCTTGGTGGATGGCTACGATAGTGGAGGAACCTTTATACCAAATTTCAACTTCCTACCTCCATCGGTTTGGGCAGGCCGTCAAGGGGGCCTTTTTCCCCTTTTTAACCCCCATTTTTACAACGTCCCTGTCCAAAATTCCAGAAAGTACTTTCCAGAAAAGTTAGCCCCTACTCCAAGGAACACATATCTAAAATTTCAGCTTTCTAGCCAAAGGGGTTTTGGCAGGCCGTCAAGGGGGAGACTTTCCCCCTTTTTGCCCGTTCCGGTAGGAATTTCCAAAAATCCCGTCTTAGCGGACGTCTACGCCGAAAGAGGAACCTACATACCAAATTTCAACTTCCTAGCTTCAGCGGTTTGGGCTGGGCGATGTTGAGTCAGAAAGTCAGTCAGTCATTCAGTCAGTCAGTCACGTTATTCTTTTATATATAGAGATGACTACAATATTGTAAAGCCATTAAATTGAAAAAAATCTCAACTTGATAAAAATAATTATCTTATGTAACATGATCTATATGGGGTTAATTTTTATACTTTTGGCCAAAAACGACCCGCTAGGAAATTTACAGAATAACACCTTTTATAATTTTCAGAAGAATATCACTTTAAATGAATAAAAAAAAAAATTTTTTCCACTTGATAAAAATTATTATTTTGTGTCATTTGATCCATATAGGATTAATGTTTTCACTTTTCACCAAAAAGTCCCCACTAGGAAATTTACAGACTTTTATTAAATTGGGATATGCGATAGAGGGTACAAAACTAACGAACAAGCGCAATTCTCTATAGTCCCAAACTTTTTTTTAAGGGTTAAAAAGGTGGGGTCAAAAGTGTCCGTATGTTAATAGCACTTTTAGTTGTGCAATCGTATTAGATTCCCTGTGGGAAAACAGGGGTCAGTTGTAGTGAGAGTACCTGTCCCGTGACCGGTGAAAACAGGACCGGTTTGAAGGAACCTGCCCTATGACCCGTCTCGAGACCGGTGAAACAGGACCGGTCTGCATGGACCTGTCCCATGACTAGTGAAAACAGGACCGGTCTGAAAGTACCTACACGGTGACCTGTCCCGTAACTGGTGAAAACGCAACTGGTCTCAAAGTACCGGTCCTGTGACTGGTGAAAAGAGTACCGGTCTGAAAGTACCTGTCCCGAGACAGGTGCAAATGGGACTGAACCAGTAGTACAAATATTAGAGTTATCAATTCTTCGGATCTTTATTTTGATCGATTAACCTTTACATGCCTGAATTGTAATGGCATGGAATTTTCCGGCAAAACTTTGTGGAAATATAGATCTATACCAAATAAATTTTTTTTATTATTATTTTTATAGCTTTGCAGTTCGAACGTTAACATGCTGCCGGACCCGAGCGGGTTAAGATTTTTTTGAATTTTATTTTTATATTATTTCCATAAATAAACTCTACATAAAATTTCGTCGACCGGCCTGCAAAATGTCACATGTGTTTATTAATAGATTTTCAGGAGAGCGAAAAAGCTGTTACAAAATCTACTTTTAAGATATTTGATTGGCATCATATGCCTTAATGATTCACGACTCCATTTAGTAAAATCATTATTAAGGCATATGATGCCAATAAAATGTCTTAAAAGTAGATTTCGTAACAGTTTTTTTGCTCTCCTGAAAATCTATTAAAAAAACACATGTGACATTTTGCAGGCCGGTCGACGATTTGTAGTTTTTGAATTTTATTCAAAAATTTTATTTTGCTCTAAACTTTAATGTGAGAAAATTTGTGTGGGGACACTATGAAAAACAGCTCGCAAATGAACACTATCGAAGAATGCGAAATAAAAATATACATACTAGGGATGCCAAACGGGAAATCCCGAATTTGCCAATCCCGAATCCCGGGATTATTTCTCAAAAATCCCGGGATTTTCTTATTTTTTAATATTAATATAAACGCAAATACACAAAGTGAGCAATTTTAGATTACCTACGTTTTTTCTTGAATTTTCTCATATTTACAAGAAATTGATGCCAAGATATTGGTAAAATTATAAATTAAGTAGATTATTCTAGTAAAGTATGCAAAGACTTAGCAGAAAAATTTGAAATTTTGGTAAACAATATTAAGTTTTTGAGTAATTCATGCGAAAAATCAAGTTTCTTTGTTATTTTACCGATTTATTCTTCAAAGCGAAATTCGATTTCTGAAACCTAATTTTGGCTGAGACTGTAAGTTTGAATTCGTCCATGAAAATATTTGATAACGATAACCAAATAACTATGTTGCTGTAATTACATGATTTAGTGGGCAAGGTTATCGCAACGAATCTGTTTTAAAATCGGCTTACAAAATACTGTGTACTTAATGGCAGGCTTTCATATATTATCCCAGCCAGACAAATAAAAACGGGAAAGCGATGGCAAGGTATATTAACAGGTGGTACAAGTACTGACATAAATTGCTTTCCCATTTCCAATATGATAACGTCAATAGACAAAAGGACCTGCAGTTCAAAAAGCGTCGGAAAAGTACTGGAGAAACTAAATTTTTAACGCTGCCAAAACCAATAAATAGGTGGTTTGGAATTATATTTTCAAAAATAAAATTTAAAAAAAGTTCATATGTATCTTTTCTTGGCCCTGCCGTGATGTTTTGTAAAACAAATACTGGCAAAACGATTTTTGCAAACGCTGGCGAAGCGTCCCAAATGAGTGTTCTGCCAGTCATTTATTTTTAACATCGCGGTTACCCAGTGGTATGCAGGTGCTTGATTTTTTGTACCACTGTCAATTTCTGACTGGGATGTTTCAATATTCATATAATGTACTACATTATTAATTAACAACTATTAAATAATTATAAAACGCTTTATTCAATAAAAAAATTAGTTACATAACATAAACATTTTTACAAATAAAGGAAAATTTAAATCCCGAAAAATCCCAAAATACAGTAAAATCCCGGGATCCTGAAAAATCCCGTAGTCACGAAAAATCCCGGGATCGGGATTTTTAAATATCAATCCCGATTGGCATCCCTAATACATTGTGGCGCTGCAATGCTATGGAGTAGAAATGTCGTTATAAAAAAAGGAGTAAAAAAGTTAAAGTCGGGCATGCCTACTATATTATACCCTACACCAGTCTCGTTAAAAGCCAACTAATGTTAAAATGGACTTGTGTCAAAATATTCTATACAATGACAAAAGAAGAGAAAATCGGAAATATAGCCTATATGGGCGATATGTCCAAATATGGGCCGATCATATCTAGCATCAATAGGCTTTGTTCTTGGGACAAATGTGTACCAAATGGCATTGAAATATATTCGTATTTGCGACCTTCAGCATGTAAACAAGCCAAGCATGTAAACAAGCCTGTCCCAGCAAAATCTTTCATTACCAAATAAGTGGTTATATAATAGAAATTCATAGCTCCGCACAACTTATTTTTTGGCGTCTAAACTCAATATTTGTGTTTCGCGTGGTCGTTTTTATAAGTGGTCACGCTTACCCGCTCGCTTACGAAAAAATGAGAAATAAGGAGTTATGAGGTTTTGAATAATAAGTGGTTACCCACATGCTTACAAAAAGTTGAATTATAAGTGATTATCAGATTGCTTACTTGATTCTTAAAAATAAGGAGTTAGGGAAATACCATTAGCTTAAGGAAATAAATTCAGAAAAATTTAAATTTTAGTTTTAGGACACGTCATACAAATTTAAACATAAAACATATTTACATATAATAAATAAAATTTTTATAAAATTTAACTGTGTAAAAAGTACTTATTTAAACTATTACGAGTAAGTCATTATTTTATATTTAGAAACAATAAATACAATAGGCCCTTATTAGGAAGTCATTATTTTAAATTATAAAATAATGCAAAAGGTAATGATTCATCATTTTGTGTAATGCAGATAGTAATGAGGTGTCATTATCAATATTTTGCTGGGGTAGAGTGCGCACAAGAATGGATGGAGAGACAGACATACGGACGGACATCGTTAAATGGAAATAAAAAGTGATTCTGAGCCGATCGGTATACTATAAGGTGGGTCTAGGTCAGAGATTGGCATTTCTATGCACGCGTGCAACTCACTCACACCTACATACGCTCACATATTGAATAAAAACAAACAAATTTATTCAGTCTCGCTTGAGTATTCGTTTGATGAGGTTGTGTCGACGCATGTTGCTAGCGTTACACTGAACGAAATGTTTGACGAAGAATGGGAATTCGATTTCTCGTTGACTGAAATTTTTTTCGGTAAACGAAAATAGGTTTTTTTTGTTGAAAAAATGGCAATCGTTGTGTTTCGCCATCTATGAACCGAGTTTAATTATATATACCTTTATCGCCATGCTGAATAGCACAATAAAATTTTTAACTGCAACTTTGCCAAGAATTCTAAAACGAGTTTTTCTTTGAAAATCTCATTTTGAAATTATTTTCTATTTTGTTCTATTTTATTTCTATATTCTAATTGCACATAAATAAGTATTAGAAAATTATACAGAAATTTCCTTCAGTGCATTGAGAGAGGGAAAGTTACATCTCACTCATACAAGCACAAAACTAAGGTTGTATGCGTTTGCCGATCCCAGGTCTAGGCAGTGTTGCCTACAGTAAAACACAAAATTACACAGCGGTAGATCAAAAATTATCCAAATCCTTATGAAATTACACAAAAAATATATTTTTCATATTATTTAAAAATAAACTCTCCTGGGCACAGTGGAGAAAAATACAAATATTTTGGGAAGAATTTCGCCATTTCTTATCGACTGATATGAAATTTCACACTGTTAGTTTTGGATTGCCGAAACTGTGGGAGCTATGCCATTCGACTGCAAAGTTTTGTCATTTTTATATTTACAAACCGAACGTAACATTTCTATCATCTACAAAGTGCAAAAGTTATTTGCATTTTAAAACTAAAATTTAGCATTTTTGCTATAACCTGTTCCGTGTTTTTGCCTCCTGGAAAAGCAAATCCAGGCCAATTCTTCAAACAAATTATTCTATTAACTAAAGGGAATTTCAATGCAATATCTTTTTCAGGATTAAAATAGCGTGCTTTTAAATTTGAATATTAAAAAAATGGTATTTTATCCATATTAAAAGTTTCTTTCAGAACAAAGTATTTTTGTTTTTCAGAAAGGCTACTTCATTCAGATGCATTGCATGCAAAAATATTACTTACTTGCTATTTATTCTCTCCCATACTCCTCAAAATTTAACCGTTTATATTTAAATTAAACCAATATAAGTACAAAGCTGGAATTTAAAAAAGAAGCTGGAGTAGATTCTCCAAGGCGTTCGTAATGTGTTGGCAGAAGCACTGTTCAACCCTAGCTTTAAGAGTTTAATTTTTATGTTAATGGTAGCAAGGCAGACCCTTCACATGAAATTTCTTTGCAGTATGTGTATCAACAAATTTTATTTTAAAAAATATAAAATTTTTTTTCAAAAAATTCATACGATTCTGTTGAAATCTGAAACATCCCAGCAAAACCTTCTATTATAAGGTAAAGGGAAATGGATTAAAAAATCAAAAATTGTAACTACTTACACTTTGGTCGCATAACACATTATTTTAACATGGGTGTCATTGGGGGTAAATGGTTGCCTAAATCGTACCGGTATAGGCTAAAATAAGTGATTACGAAGGAAGTACTGAAATAAGTTGTTACTTGTAATATTAAATTCACTAGTTAGCTAAAATAAGTACATACTTGTATGGAGTGAAATAAGTCGTTACACATTAATACATATTTAATTGGTTACATATAGAGAATAAAATCAGACGTTACCAGTAATGAATTTGTTTAAAAGTACATCGATCCGAGCGATGCAATTATATTATAAATTATTATAATTTATATATTGCAATTTATAATTTATATAATGCAATTTCAAGAACTTATTATTTGTACCCTTAGTATATAACACAATATCAGTAATATATTATTTTAAAGCCTCCAAATAAGTAGTGATATATCTCTATATCGGTAACTCGTTATTTCATACCTCCCATATAAGTATTGATGTATCACAATATTAGTAACGTATTACTCCAAGTTTCTTAGTAAAACCAAGGGTAAAGGGGTACCCATTGCCAGGCAATGTGTGATAAAGGTCCAACCCATTACCAAGGTTTTGCTGGGATGTTGGATTTACAGAATTCTAAAATATTCTGATTCTGCTCCATAATGATTACGACAGCAAACAATTTTTCAGACATTAGAAAGTCACAATCATAACAAACTCAAACTTTCCGAATCTTTCGCTGAATTGTTGTTCTTGCAAACCAAGAGAATTTTTAAAAGATGCTTATTATTTTCGCAAAAAGGCGTTGCTTTAAACAAAAGAATACATAACACCATTTTTGATTTCTTCTAAATTTGGTTTAGTGTTGAAAAAATCTACAAAAGTAATTCACCAGAAAATGGAGATTTGTGGTAAATGTTCGTCTAAATATCGACTAATTTTTATTAATTTATTAAAAAGCTCCGGGACTTTTAAAAATTTACGGAAATTTCTATAAAAAGTGAAATTACACAAAAACTACACAAAAATGTCATTATTCAAAAATTATCCAACGAATGTGTAAACAGTCCCGTTTTTGAATAATTATTCAAAAAGTGGCAACACTGGGTCTAGGTCAGTGATATGCAGTGTTGCCATTTCAGTGCTTTTCGGGTATTTTTTGGTGCTTTTTTCCTTTCCATACCCGGTGATTTTTTACAAATACCCTTTTAAAAAAAGCGGGTATTTACAGTGCTTTTTCAGATTTCTGGCAGTGCTTTTAGTGCTTTTTGTACAGTTTATATTTTTAGTATTTGTTCTCGTTTTTTTAAATTTTTATTCAACTTTCTGTCTAAGTTGAAAAAAATTATACGAACTATACAAAAAATACATTTTTTCACAATGTTTGTAGTACAATTTCAAATAGCAACTTCGTTATATTTAAACTTTAAAATTTTTAAATATTAATTTGGTGCTTTTTACCATTTTTTGGTTATTTTTTAACCCTTTTTACACAATTTTACAAAGCTAAAATGTGTTTTTAAAATCTTGACTTAAATTTTTCAAAAAATTAATATCGTGCTTTTTTACCCCATTTTTGGTAAAATTTTACCCTTTTTACCCGTTTTCACAATGCTCACGGTGCTTTCCTGCCTTCAAGAGTTGGCAACACTGGTGATAGGCATTTCTATGCAGGGCTGCCAGATAATTTTCATGAGAAATCGGCACTTTTTCTCAAAAAATCGGCATTTTCGGCACTTTGATTTAAAAAAATCGGCACAATTAAAAATTAAGTATTACTTAAATGAATAAGTAATACTTAATTTACTTTTCTTAAAAAAATATATAAAAAGGACATTTCAGTGTAAAATAAATTGATTTACACTGAAATTAAATAATTAAACAAATTAAAATAACGGTTTTTGAGATAAATTAAATAATAACAAAAAAATGTTAATTCAGATATTAACTTAAGTCAATACTACACAAATAAGTTACACAATTTTTAAAAATATCTTTTCTCTGAACTCTGGGGTATGAGTAACCAGATATTGAAAAAGATATTTCTATTTTCAGGCAATTCGCATAGAAAAGTTTTGTTTTTATGTATCAGTGAATAATTTATAATTACTTTAACTCAATGATTCGATAGTGAATAAAGTAAGATAATGATTTAGTATAATTTATATTGATTTAATTTTGATTCGATTAAATAATTTGTATAAATCAAATTACCCATTTTTACTTGAAATGATTTGTTAAAATTGAATCAATTTGCTTGATTCTATAAAATGAATCAACGAAAATCTAACTGACTTTTTGATAAAATATTGATTGAATAAAGTATAATATAACTTAGTCAATAAAATGATTAAATGATGCGAATAGAATTATGGAATTATGTTTTTAAAATTCTGCCTTACACCTTGCAATAATACGCAAATATTATTACCAATATATCGTCCTCTTGCTTTCATATTGCAATAAGTTTTTAATACAATAATTGCAATTTGACATACAATCAAATGAATTTTTGCACAATATCAAAAGTTGCACAAGAATATTTCTTGGTGTACCTTTATCCTCCAATTATTGAATTTCAGATTCATTTAGTAAAATAGAAAATTCTTCAAGAATTTCAAAGATAGAATTATTTTCTTATTTATTAATATGCATAATAAATCACTAAAACTGAAATTTTCGTGTTTTTGAATTAAAAAAAATCGGCATTTTTAGACCAAAAATCAGCAAATCGGCATTTTGCATAATTTTCAATAAAAAATCGGCAAAATGCGGAAAAATCGGCAATTCTGGCAGCCCTGTTTCTATCCCCGCGTGCAACTTACTAACACCTACATACGCTCACACCAGTGTTGCCATATAGCCAATTTTAACTGTTTTTTTTACAGTTTTTTGGGAAGACTAACAGTTTTTCAGTTTTTGCATGTAAAAAACTGTTTTTTTTAAATTCATGTATTTTTTTATAAGTTTTTTTCATATTAAGTCGGCATATTTGTTTCATTTACAATTTTTTTTATTAATTTTTTAACTAAAAATTAATAATTCAAATATAAAAGTGCTTATGCATAATAATTTGAAAACATTATAACACGTTTATAAAATGAATTTTGTATAAAGCCATTCTTATAAGCCATTATTAACTTCATATTGTGCTGAAAAATTAGGTACAAATCAAAACATAAATAAATTTAAAAATGCCATTATTATACTACAAAATATGCTTACTGAAAAAACGATACTTTTAACAAATTTCATCAAATATTAGCATGGAATAAAATTAGCTAAACCACATCTGACATGGACATTTTTTAGCCGAGCTTTTCAGATCATTTCTAAATGAAGGATAATTTAGAAAGTTATATTTTTTTGAAAAAATTTTTAAACAATAGCCGTTTTTTCTAATCACTTGGATTTAATAAATCCAAAAAGTATTTCTAAAAGTGCTCAGTAGATGGGGTTAGATTTTTTCCTATTTTAAAAAAATTTTCTGTCCGACACTTCTTTCACCCTAATTTTTAGTACCGAAGTCGATGATGAAGGATTCTACTTTAACTTTTAATTCATAATTATATTTTACATAAAACAGCGATAAACAGTCTGCCTTTTCAGTTTTATCACTTCAATTTATATTTTTACACCATTGAAAAATTCCATTGCAATATTTAATATTTACTAATTGGATTTAATTAAATTTTACTGTAGAGTGAAAAATTGCCATTTCTATTTGAGCTATTTCTCCATGTCCAAGATGAAAAATATGTATTTGGTGAGGTGTAGTTTTATTTTCTAAACATATTTCATAAAAAAAATTTAAGAAAAACCTTTTATTTGTTAGTTTTTAAATTTTTTTGTTTCTCTTTTAATTTTCATTCGTATTTTTTTCTGACATTAAATTAATAGGCTGTTTCATATATTTGTGCTTTTATTGTGGATTTATTAAATACAGCTTTTTTTTGGATTTAATAGATCCATTTTTTGTATGAAAAATTCTAAATCCAGGTGATTAAAAAACACGCTAAATGTCTAATCAAAAAAGTCCGAAATTCATTTTTTTTAAATAAATATTTGCCAATTCTGGATAACAGTTTACTACTTTTTTAAATTTAATCAATCAATTTAATCAATGTTTTTTTAATTTTAAATTATGATCAAGGACTATTCCAAAAAACGTGATTTTCGAGATTTTTACGGGGTTTTTACACGCCGTCAAACAATTCCCTACATAATAAAACTCAATCGAATAAAAGGTAATTTTATGCAGAATGCAAATCCATAAAAAATATTTTGAAGTATAACATTGACCAGTAAAGTATTCTATCCTAAGTCAGGAGTTAATAAAAAAAGGCTCACATCTCGGAAGGGTGATTCAATGAACTTTTTTTTAACTTCAGATTCGGGCCTAGGAGACCAAAATTCTTATAAAAGTTTTGTTAGAAGGCTGTGCAAAAAGTCGATTAATATAAATGCCAAACGCAAATTAAATTGTTCAAATCTCGATATTTTGAAAATTGAAAATTTTGAAATATTTTAATCCCACTATACTTCGAGATCCCAGAATTTCTTCAGATTTTTTAAATTTTTTCGTTAATAGTTTTTCTATAAAGAAACAGTTTTTTTTACAGTTTTTCTAAAAAAATATATGGCTCACACATTGAATAAAAACAAACAAATTTATTCAGTCTCGCTTGAGCATTCGTTCGATGAGGTTGTGTCGACGTATGTTGCTAGCGTTATACGGAACAAAATGTTCGAAGAAGAATGGGAATTCGAAAATAGGTTATTTTTGTTGAAGAAAGAACAATCTTTTTGTTTCGCCATCTATGAACCGAGTTTAATTATATATATCTTTATCGCCACGTTGAATAGCACAATAAAATAAAAAAATTTAACTGCAACTTTGCCAAGAATTCTAAAACATGTTTTTCTTTCAAAATTTAATTTTTAAATTATTTTCTATTTTGTTCTATTTTTATATTCTAATTGCACATAAATAAGTATGAGAAAATTCTACATAAATTTCTTTCAGTGCACAAAACTAAGGTTGTATGTATTTGCCGATCCCTGGTCTAGGTCCAATATTTTTTGGTGTCACAAACATCAGCACACACTTATTATACCATCTCCACGTAGTGGTGTAGGGTATAAAAATACTTTTAATTTTTTTATCAAACACAATATATCCTAAAAACTAAAATTATTTTTAACTAAAACTTAAAAAAAATATTTTAATTTTTGCAAAAATTATTTTTTTCGGACTTTCTATATTTTTTATATATAGTTTTTTAATTTAATTATTTTTTTAAAAATTATTTTAATTTTTGCATTTAAAAAATACAAAAAAATGTTTTCCGACTTTCTATATTTTCATATATTTAGTTAGAAATTCTAATATTATATTGTCATGTTAAATTTTATTTGTTGTCTGCAATAAGAAAATTATTATTGGAAAACAAACTCAAATTTGAGGTATTAAAATATTTTATCTAAATATATAAAACTTAAAATTTTAAGGAACAGTTTCCTTCAAAGAAAAGATCTCTGTTTTTTGTAAGTAGATCGTGTAAAAAAAACTTTCACCAAACGAAAACTAATTTCGATTAATGCGCTTTAACGCATTTGTACATATAATATTTTCCTAAATGCGCCAGAAATTCCATGCAATTACAAGTTTTTTTCGATAGTCCGAAACTAATATGGAATAAAAATTTTTCCCAATCATCAAATTTGGAACAAAAAAAAAAGATAAGGTCACTTACATTTTCTTCTGTTTCTGCAAAAATACAAAGAGTATTGAATAATAACGTCACCTAAAAAACTTGTTGCTCAGAGCTTGTTAATATATAAACGATTCATTTGCGCAAGTCCTGTGATATGTTCTTTTGTATCAGTTCTACCACAGGTTCTTTTTCGTCAGTCCTGTGGCAGGTTCCTTTGTGTCAGTTCTATGACAGGCACTTTTGCGTCAGTTCTGTGACATGTTCATCTGCATCAGTCCCATGACAGGTTCATTTGCGCTGGTCCTGTTATAGGTTCTTTTTTATCAGTCCTGTGACAGGTTCTTTTGCTGCATTCCTGTGACTGGTTTTTTTGCGTCGGTCCTGTGACACATCACAAGGGGTAATTGAGCCTCTCCTAGGACAAGCCCATGTTAAAGGTACCGGTTCTTTTCATATAAAAGAACCGGTCCCAAGACCGGTCACGTGACGTGTCCTGTGACCGGTTCCTTTTCACACAGGGTTCTAATTAAAAGCTTTGTTTATTATACATTTATTGTTTTCTATTTGGAAAGACGTAAATGTAAATTTCCAAGTGGGTACTTTTTGCCAAAAAGTGAAAACATTAACCCTATATGGATCAATTTACACAAAATAATAATTTCTATCAAGTGGAAAAAAGATTGCTTTGATCCATTTGGAGTGATATTTTTTTCGAAAATTAATATTAAGTTTCATTTCAGGCATTTTAAAAAATCTTTAAAATTAATTTTAAAAAAGGCGGTATTGCATTTTTTATCAAATATGTGGGTAATTTGGATTCCAGGCTAAGGTGGGTTAATGATATCCGATGAAGTCATAATTCCATACCTGAATTATTTTGACTATATTAAATGAATAAATGAAATAAAAAATAATTTTTTTCTAAATTTCGAATTTTGGGAATTTTGAATAATACCCTAGTAAAAATGATTTTTATATAATCAGATATGATTTTTATATAATCATTTATGATTTTATAGAACTATAACTTGTCGAGTATTGTGAAACATATATTTTTATATGATTATATCAAAAAATATTTAATTATATTAACCAGATCCACCATTTTCCGGATCAAATCAAGTATGGATGAATATTATTATATAGAAAATATATTATTTCATCCGAAAAATGGTGGATCTGGTTAACATAATTTTATATAATTAAACATCTTTTGATATAATCATATAAAAATTTATGTTTCACAATACTCGACAAGTTATAATTGTATAAAATCATAAATGATTGTATAAAAATCATATGTGAATATATAAAAATCAATTTTACTAGGGAATATACTTTTTTCCAAAATGGGCCATTTTCGTCCAACTTTCGGCACTGGGTAACGTTTTCCAAAAAAGAAAAAAAATTGATTTCTTCCATTTGGGACCATTTCCAATAAAACTGGGTGTGTAATGAACGAAAATCGACAAATCGTTATTTTAAGGGACATCCTAATGGTTATACATGTTCATCCATCTTCATGTATGTTAATACATATGGGGGATTTCATGTCAAGTGACTAGGGTATTCAATTAATCGGTTTTTTATTTGGGTTTTTTTCTTAACCGATTAATCGAATAAAATTTAAAAATTAATCGATTAATCGAAAAAAAAATTATGTAAAATAATTTAAATACATTTTTGTATTTTTAATAATTTTATTTAAAAAAAGGAATAAAAATAGTTTCAGTAACTCTTCTAAAATTCCTGAAACCAACCTTACTATCAATATTTTTCAAAGCCCAAGTAAAAAAAATGATATGGAGCCATATGAAGTTATATTTAATTATATATAATCTTTTATGTAATTAGATATAATTATATCCGAAAAATGAGAACATCTTATTGTATCTTATTGTATTCAATTGTATACAATTTGGTACAATTTGATACAATTTTATGCAATTCGATACAATTGTATCCGAATTTTGTCCTCATTCAATTACATTAAATTATATCTTTTTGTATAAAATTATATAAAATGTTATAAAAGTGGACATAGTTTGATACAATTATATCTAAAAATTTACAAATTGTAATTGAATTTTTTTCAATTGCAATTACATGTAATTGTGTAATTGCATGTGTAATAAATTTCCAAATATAATGATTAACCCAAAGGTCTGCTGGAGATCCTATAATTTCGATAAATCTTCCATTCATTTTATCCAGATTTACCATGACAGTGCATTAAACATGAACAAAATTTTCTTTATTTTTAGGAATTTTAAAATAAAGTTAACAACACTGAAATTTTAAAGTTAATAGTATTATGTTATACAACCAAGATATAAGAAAAATAGTAAAAAAATAGTAAAATATTACAAAATAGTAAAAATTACTAAAAATATATGATGCAAAAAATAAACTCACACACGAATCATGCACGGGTTATATATTATTATTCACGCTCACGCACGATTCAAGTACGAATTCAATTTAATTATTACTCACGATCACGTGTGAATAACGTGACTCACGAACATTTCTAGTCATGCGCCAACCCCTAGTAATTACTAAATCTAAAACTAGTTCAAAATCATTGTTAACATAGAACCACATATAATATAATACGGTTTTACACATGTGTGCAATATAATTTTTTATAATTTTTTTCTCGATGCCTTTATTTTTAAAAATCAAAATAGTGGATAAATTCATCCCAAAACGCGAGGAGATTGTTCAGAAAATGGTGCAGAATTTTAGCGTAATGGCCGTTTTTTTATTTTATAACTTGTTTTAAGTAGGCGTGGCTTTTAATGAAAAAGATGCGATATCGACCTTCTATCAAATTACATAGTAAAATTTAGCGAGCACTGGTAGGATCTATACAAACTGTATATTTTTGGAAATTCTATAATATTTCCTTAAATCTTGCATTATCTTTATCTACAAGTAGTCTCCAGACTTAAAATGACAGCACTTTAAACATGACCAGATTTTTCTTTGTTTCTAGCGATTTTAAAATTGAGTTAACAACACTAAAACTTTAAACTGAATGGCCTTATTTTATACTTACCGCGATATAACAAATCAGACAAACTTTTTTTTACGTTGTAGTATAAAGCATTCCGTGTTTAAATTTCAGTGTTGTTAACATATTTAAGGCACTATCATTTTAAGTCTAGAGACCATTTGTAGAAAAAAATAATGCAAGACTTAAGGAAATATTATAGGAATTTCAAAAATATGCAGTCTTTACAGAGTTGATCAGTACTCGCTAAATTTTACTATGTAAATTGATAGAAGGTCGATATCGCTTATTTTTCATTAAAAACCACGCCTACTTAAAACAAGTGACAAACTACAAAAACAGACGTCACGCTAAAATTCTGCACCATTTTCTGAACAATCTCCTCGCATTTTGGGGTGAATTTATCCACTATTTTGAACTTTAAAAATAAAGGCACCGAGAATAAAATTATAAAAAATTTGAATGTATCTATTATATTGCACACATGTGTATATGGACCTTATATATTTTAATATAAAATCACTTTGAAATAATTGCTTAAGAAATCATGAAATATTGTAGATATGGAACCATATTAAGTTATATATGGGTTCTTATTCGTCAATATATAATCATATCTAACACAAATTATGAAATATTTCTTATATGGCTCCACATATAGTTTTATATTATTATGTATAGTGTCATACTAAATTATATATAAACATATATGTAATTATATCTGTAATATGTTACTTTATGTACTTATATATAGCACATGTAATTATATGTAGGCCAGTATGTAATAATATAAAATCACATATGTCTCCATATTAAAACCTTTTTGGAAATTTGTAAATAAATGTAAACAAAGTTTGGAAACAATAAAAACAAAATACATAAATATAAAATAAAAACAATTAAAAACTTCAAATTTAAAACAGAAGTCTATGGTATATTTTAAATATTTTGTATGGTACGAAAATTAAAATAATAGCCGACTTTTGTGATTTAAAATCGACTTTTTCTTTTTTATAGTAAAGGTGAAAAAGTGCAACAATTGAGCTCATATTTTGTCAAAATGTTTATATTTTCTGTCTGCTCCGTCACATATTAAAATTTTATTCAAATCGGAAGGAACCGGACCGCAGATCTTTCTGGTAAATTTAGCATTTTAAGTTAAGCCTGAATTAGCCAGATGTAAAAGTACCTCTAATAGAGATACGTTTTCTCTATGATATGTTTAATAAGTTACCCAGCAAAAAAAGAGATGCCGAAGAAGTAGAAAAAGCACTACAATTGATGATCTAGATGTACTTCTTTTTTAACATACACACTAATGATTTTAACATTGAGTTGTTATATGAGGGGAGTACTCCCACTTCACCTATTAAAATTAAAAAAAAAAATTATTCGAAAAAAAAAATTAATTTTTTTTTATTTTACAAAAGTTTTTTTATTGCCGCGGCCGGGTATCGAACTTGCGACCCCACGATTGTTAGTCTAGCGCTCTACCGCTGAGCTATTGTTTGATATGAAAGTTGTCTGGCATAAAAACACCACCTTGTTACTGCGAGATATCGTTCCTTATTCTCTTCAATAAAAGTACTTATTAAACAAGTGTAAAAGGTGCACTCCAATTCAATATTGTTTTCAGTACTAGTTTTACTTGCACCTGTAAAGTAAACCATTTTTTTTTTATATATACATATTTTTAAAAATTTTAAAATTAAAAAAATATTGAATTTAAACAATTTAATTATAAAAAAAAATTAATAGAATAAAAAAAAAATAAAAAAAATATTGGTCCCGCCGGGAATCGAACCCGGGACTCTCTGTTTGGAAATGCCAAATGATACCAAAATCACTTTTTACGATCACTTTTAGAGCAATTACTATTTAGAAGCAATACTTAAGTGGTTTTATGGATGTTGTTCAGAAGTAATTCTAAAACAGCTGTAAAAATATACTAACGGATACTTTGGAAGCAATGAAGGAAGTGATTTTTTGAAGTTGTTCAGAATAACTTCTAAAAAAGCAGTAAAAATACACTAACGGATACTTGTGAAGCAGTGAAAGAAGTAGTTTGTAATTTTGCTGTTTAAAGGAGAGTAGAACAACTCGTATATTAATTTGTATCCCTTTCATATGCATTGAACACATAAAAGACGTAAATGTAGGGAAAAATTCTGTTGAGAATTTATTTTCCCTCCATCCATTTATTTTATCTGTTAAATTTTTTATGAATGGAGAGTGCTCACTAAAGAAGCCTTATTGCATTGAGCATTAATTATAATTAACAGTTTTTATGCTTATTAATTATAATAATTATTAAGACTTTCGTTTAATATTAATATTTAAAAAATTGTAAAAAAAATAATTAAAAATTTCATTATACTTAAATAGATAACACTACATTGCTAGATACGTCAAAACAACAGAGTAGTATTTTTGAAGATGACGAAGCAAATTGTTAAAATTATTTGTTGTTTTTCTTTCATATTTAAGATATTTATTTCTTAAGGCTCCTAGAGGATAACAAAAAATTCTCATTGAGTTTGTGCTAATAAATTAGTCATATTTGACCTTAAAACCGAACAAAAATAACACTCATTAAGCTAATAAATATTTCTAGAAATTCTAAAAAGTTGCCCCTGATGATTTTCTTAGGCCGGAATGTAACCCGGGTTGCTACAAGCCTACACCAAATTATTTTTCACAATTTCCTAAACA
This sequence comes from Leucophora obtusa, assembly GCA_949987735.1. Classification (NCBI taxonomy): domain Eukaryota; kingdom Metazoa; phylum Arthropoda; class Insecta; order Diptera; family Anthomyiidae; genus Leucophora; species Leucophora obtusa. Next base: position 266,929,955 of record OX465295.1, on the reverse strand, counting down.
AGTTTTGGGTTTTAGCATACTTACTTTAATAAATAAAATTATATAAATTTTCTAAACATTTTTGTAATTTTTTGCCAATTTCGATTAATTGATTAATCGTATTAAATTAATCGAATAATTCGTTATTCGAAATTTGGCCATTTTAAATTATTCGAACAATTTTTGAGCAAAATTGTTCGATTAATCAAATAACGATTAATTGATTGAATATCCTACAAGTGACCCAACTTTTGAAACCGATTTCTTCCTATTGGATAGTAGTTTAGACACAAATTTTCAACAAGATCGGTAAAAAAGTTTCTGAGTTAGAGGGGGTCAAAATTTGACATTTTGGCCAAACAGGTGTTCTTTCTCATCCATGTAACTTATTATCTATTGGTGTAAGCAAAATTTGTCCCAAACAAATTATATAGCCATTTCTGCAATCTTTCGAAAAAAAATTTTTTAAATTAGAAAAATATTTTTCAAAATTTTTTTTTAAATTAAAACTTTTTTTTATTTTTTTTTTTTTTTAAGGGTACTTTTTTTGGCTCAAAAGAAAGCTTAGGTCTTTTCCTTTAGGGTTGTTTTGGTCGCTTAGAGGGATGTAAGTGGGATATGTATAAAAAAAAATAATTTCTAACTCATTCTGTACTGTCAGCTGTTGCTAAAAATTGAAAAAGTGGCCAGATCGTTGGCATCGCTGGCATGCCCGCGTTATGCCCGTCAATTATCTCCTAAAAGTCAGGGTACTCAATACTTGTTTAGCTGAATACTCAATACTACTCTATACTCTGTTTTTCATTTTTCTATTCTAAACGAGTTGTATTTAAATGTAGATGTATTTTCATGGCAAAATTATGCATATACATATTTGGAAAAATACAACTTTCAATGTACTAAGGAGTTTCGTTTGGGCATTGAGTACTCGGATAAAAGAACACGGTACTGAATACTCAGTACCCAAATATTTAATACTTTTATAACTCTATAACATAAGAAATGAAAACAACACAAATAGAAAAAATAAATTATAATTTTTTATAAAAATTAACAAAAATAGAAAAAATTGTGCTTTTAAATGAAATTAATTAGATATTTCACTGACAGTTGAGTTAAATGTAGCTGCATTATCCTTCCGGGCGACAAATTGTATACAAACCGATCTTCAATAGCTGCAGTCTTCCTCCGACCAAAAAATCAAAAGTTTCATCTTTAAACTAGTCATCCCTATTCGAAAAGTTTAATATATAAATATTAAAGTTGTATTTAATCCAAAGTTAATAAATATTTTATTCCGGCAGTGGAAAATATATGTTTTTTGAAATATTTGGCTAGGTCGCAAATATTTTTTGTTTACAAAAATAACCAAGTAGCTGTTAACGAGATAATGAAAACCTCCTCACCCGTATGTGAACAGTTTTGATTATTTTCCAAATCTAATTGCTAAATCACCTACAAAACTTGCTTGTGAATGGGGTATTAGAAAAACGGACTTTATGCAAATACATATTTGCAATAAAATGGCATCGAATTGGTAATATGTATTTAGCTAGAAGTGCATATTTTGCTATACATGCATATTTTAATACATATTGTAGCATTGCATGTTTTATTGCATAGTATGTCAATAAATGCATATTTTGCTAAAAATAGATGTTACAAATCGTACTTTTGATTCTATTAAAATCTTAGTTTTTTTGGACAATTTATCTTTAAAATAATTTTTTTCCTTAAATTGATTAACATTTTTTGGATCTTTTAATTCACAGAAACGAAAGTGTTCGAGAAATATAACTTTTTAACGATGATATTTAAACTACCCAGTCAGAAATCGCCAGTGGTACAAAAAATCAAGCACTGGCATACCACTGGGTAACCATGGTATTAAAAATAAATGACTGGCAGAACACTCATTTGGGACGCTTTGCCAGCGTTTGCGAAAAGCGTTTTACCAGTATTTTTTTTACAAAAATTTCGGTGGTTTATAAAAAAAACCACTGGCAAAGAATTGGCTTAGAGTGATATGCCAAGGTTTGCAACCAGTGGTTATCCAGTGCTACCTAGCCAATGCTACCAGGCGTACAAGAATCAATTTACTGGAAAACCAATGATTTTATAAAAATCCTGAGGCTTCGTTAAAAAATGTTTGTAGTCGGAAGGTTCCGAGTTCACATCCGGTTGCAAGCAAAAAATTTTTTTTGGATTTTTTTTAATTTAAAATTTTTTTTGTTTCATTAAATTAATTTTTTTATTTGTGGGAAAGCTCCTTCAAGACCAACTTTCTTTTTGCCCTCCAAACACTGGCATACTAATTACTAAAAATTGTTTGCCAGTTCTAGCATTTTGGCACAGCCAGTAGTTGTCCAGCTATTATCACTCATTTATGTGTTTAGCCATTAAATATTATATGTCTCGTTAGCTCAGTGGGTAGAGCAATCGTCTACCAATCTGATAGCCTGGGTTCAAATCACGGCAGGGTCAAAAAAATACATATGAACTTTTTTTTAATTTTATTTTGGAAAATATATTTCCAGACCACCTATTTATTGGTTTTGCCAGCGTTTTGCCAACGTTTAAAAATTTTGTTCCTCCAGTGCTTTTCCGGCGCTTTTTGAACAGCCGGTCCTTTTGTCTAATGATGTTATCATTTTGGGAATGGGAAAGCACTTTTTGCTAATACTTGTACCACCTGTTAAAGTGCTTTGCCACCGCTTTCCCGTTTGACTGGGTACTTTTAAGATAATAATACTACAGCCTACTGAACAAAAATAATATTGAAAACGCTGAAATAAATAATAAATTCATGTTTAAAAACTTTGTAATAAAAACTTTCCGATTTTTTATATATACTTATGTATATAAAACACGATTTTTACAACATTTCTTGCCCTGGTCATTATATATGTATATTAGTGTTATAACTTTTTGATTTTTTTGCAAATATCAAATTTAACATGCCCTAGCCAAAAAGGCCATAAAAATATTAAGAAACGCAATCTTACTTTTTCGCTGCTGTCAAAAAAGTTCCCGCACCAATAGGGTTTAAATTTGGTTTATATTGTTTTAGTTTAATTAAAATATTCCTCCGAAGTTTTAAACAAATGAAATTCAAACGATGCATATTAAAAGCTATTTACGGTAAATATTACGAAACCTTTTTGGAGAGACTTTTGGATACATTTTTTGTCGTTTACAATAATTCTTGTAATAATTCGTTATGTAAATTATGCAAAATCTCCGAGTAAAAATTTTTTTAGAAATTGCATTTGGTGCGGAAGGTTTTTTTGACAAAAGGACCCGCAAACACGATTTTAATTATTAATTTAGTATTGCCTATCACGTGGTGATAGGTAAAATTTTTGTTCAAAATGAGTCATAACCCTAATGTATATATATATATTGATTCCTTTCGTTCCTATAAGGAGCATAGGGCCTCATAGGGCCTGGTCATTACTGACGATTTACTTTCATAAGAAAGTTGAGTCAGAAATGGATAAGCATTTTTATTTCAAGTAAAAATGAAATGTTAAAAAAAATCTGTGGGTGGGCTAAACTATTTCTGGGGGTGCTTAGCCCCTCCCAGACCGGCCAATAAACGCCTATGCTTGCAGAGAAACTGCTAAAATTAGCAAATTATTTTGCTATATATATACACTCAAAATAATACGTCTGTTGGCTGGACAGAAAAATTTGTTTCTTTAACTAAATTTATTCCTGTTTTTTGGCTTAAAATAAAATTTTTCTTTTGTTAAATTTAACAAATCTAAATTTAAGTAAAATTTAGATTTGACCCGAAAAATGGGTCATCTACATGTGTCTAATTATATAAAATTAGATATAATTTGATACAGTTTGATCCGAGATTTGTGCATATCCAGGACATCATATTATATCTAATTCGATATAAAAATATCTGATTTTATATAATTTTGTCTGATATTAGGTATATTTTTTAATTGACATTGAAATTTGTATAGTTTGAACAATTTTAAAGGCCCAAATTTTATAACATAAAATAAAAATTTAGTTGAATGCTTTTGTCTTCTAAATCGTACGCATCATTTTTTAACATGATTTTACATGCAAAAAAAATCACGTGAAAATTATTTGGCTATGGAGTAATTAACTCTTAATTTGCAGACTACTAAATTTGATGTTGAACTATATGTTAATTTCTATTTCTATTTTTAGTATGACGACACATACAGTGTTATATAACTTAGTATCGAACCATATATAATCATATCGGTCAATACATATATTTTGATTATATGTATTTATAAATATATCTAATTCGATATAAAAATATCGAATTAGATATAATATGATGTCCTGGATATGGACAAATCTCGGATCAAACTGTATCAAATTATATCTCATTTTATATAATTAGACACATGTAGATGACCCATTTTTCGGATCAAGCTATATGTGGTTGTATATGGCGACAAATCAAATAAGATATAATTATATATGACACCATATTAAGATTTTCAACCGGGTTAATTACTCCATAGACAAATAATTTTCACGTGATTTCTTTTGCATGTAAAATCATGTTAAAAAATGATGCGTACGATTTAGAGGACAAAAGCATTCAACTAAATTTTTATTTTATGTTATAAAATTTGGGCCTTTAAAATTGTTCAAACTATACAAATTTCAATGTCAATTAAAAAATATACCTAATATCAGACAAAATTATATAAAATCAGATATTTTTATATCGAATTAGATATAATATGATGTCCTGGATATGCACAAATCTCGGATCAAACTGTATCAAATTATATCTAATTTTATATAATTAGACACATGTAGATGACCCATTTTTCGGGTCAAATCTAAATTTTACTTAAATTTAGATTTGTTAAATTTAACAAAAGAAAAATTTTATTTTAAGCCAAAAAACAGGAATAAATTTAGTTAAAGAAACAAATTTTTCTGTCCAGCCAACAGACGTATTATTTTGAGTGTATATATATAGCAAAATAATTTGCTAATTTTAGCAGTTTCTCTGCAAGCATAGGCGTTTATTGGCCGGTCTGGGAGGGGCTAAGCACCCCCAGAAATAGTTTAGCCCACCCACAGATTTTTTTTAACATTTCATTTTTACTTGAAATAAAAATGCTTATCCATTTCTGACTCAACTTTCTTATGAAAGTAAATCGTCAGTAATGACCAGGCCCTATGAGGCCCTATGCTCCTTATAGGAACGAAAGGAATCAATATATATATATACATTAGGGTTATGACTCATTTTGAACAAAAATTTTACCTATCACCACGTGATAGGCAATACTAAATTAATAATTAAAATCGTGTTTGCGGGTCCTTTTGTCAAAAAAACCTTCCGCACCAAATGCAATTTCTAAAAAAATTTTTACTCGGAGATTTTGCATAATTTACATAACGAATTATTACAAGAATTATTGTAAACGACAAAAAATGTATCCAAAAGTCTCTCCAAAAAGGTTTCGTAATATTTACCGTAAATAGCTTTTAATATGCATCGTTTGAATTTCATTTGTTTAAAACTTCGGAGGAATATTTTAATTAAACTAAAACAATATAAACCAAATTTAAACCCTATTGGTGCGGGAACTTTTTTGACAGCAGCGAAAAAGTAAGATTGCGTTTCTTAATATTTTTATGGCCTTTTTGGCTAGGGCATGTAAAATTTGATATTTGCAAAAAAATCAAAAAGTTATAACACTAATATACATATATAATGACCAGGGCAAGAAATGTTGTAAAAATCGTGTTTTATATACATAAGTATATATAAAAAATCGGAAAGTTTTTATTACAAAGTTTTTAAACATGAATTTATTATTTATTTCAGCGTTTTCAATATTATTTTTGTTCAGTAGGCTGTAGTATTATTATCTTAAAAGTACCCAGTCAAACGGGAAAGCGGTGGCAAAGCACTTTAACAGGTGGTACAAGTATTGGCAAAAAGTGCTTTCCCATTCCCAAAATGATAACATCATTAGACAAAAGGACCGGCTGTTCAAAAAGCGCCGGAAAAGCACTGGAGGAACAAAATTTTTAAACGTTGGCAAAACGCTGGCAAAACCAATAAATAGGTGGTCTGGAAATATATTTTCCAAAATAAAATTAAAAAAAAGTTCATATGTATTTTTTTGACCCTGCCGTGATTTGAACCCAGGCTATCAGATTGGTAGACGATTGCTCTACCCACTGAGCTAACGAGACATATAATATTTAATGGCTAAACACATAAATGAGTGATAATAGCTGGACAACTACTGGCTGTGCCAAAATGCTAGAACTGGCAAACAATTTTTAGTAATTAGTATGCCAGTGTTTGGAGGGCAAAAAGAAAGTTGGTCTTGAAGGAGCTTTCCCACAAATAAAAAAATTAATTTAATGAAACAAAAAAAATTTTAAATTAAAAAAAATCCAAAAAAAATTTTTTGCTTGCAACCGGATGTGAACTCGGAACCTTCCGACTACAAACATTTTTTAACGAAGCCTCAGGATTTTTATAAAATCATTGGTTTTCCAGTAAATTGATTCTTGTACGCCTGGTAGCATTGGCTAGGTAGCACTGGATAACCACTGGTTGCAAACCTTGGCATATCACTCTAAGCCAATTCTTTGCCAGTGGTTTTTTTTATAAACCACCGAAATTTTTGTAAAAAAAATACTGGTAAAACGCTTTTCACAAACGCTGGCAAAGCGTCCCAAATGAGTGTTCTGCCAGTCATTTATTTTTAATACCATGGTTACCCAGTGGTATGCCAGTGCTTGATTTTTTGTACCACTGGCGATTTCTGACTGGGTAGTTTAAATATCATCGTTAAAAAGTTATATTTCTCGAACACTTTCGTTTCTGTGAATTAAAAGATCCAAAAAATGTTGGATATGGACAAATCTCGGATCAAACTGTATCAAATTATATCTCATTTTATATAATTAGACACATGTAGATGACCCATTTTTCGGATCAAGCTATATGTGGTTGTATATGGCGACAAATCAAATAAGATATAATTATATATGACACCATATTAAGATTTTCAACCGGGTTAATTACTCCATAGACAAATAATTTTCACGTGATTTCTTTTGCATGTAAAATCATGTTAAAAAATGATGCGTACGATTTAGAGGACAAAAGCATTCAACTAAATTTTTCAGACAAAATTATATGAAATCAAATATTTTTATATCGAATTAGGTATAATATGATGTCCTGGATATGGACAAATCTCGGATCAAACTGTATAAAATTATATCTAATTTTATATAATTAGACACATGTAGATGACCCATTTTTCGGATCAAGCTGTATTTGGTTGTACATGGGGACTTATCAAATATGATATAATTATATATGGCACCATATTAAGATTTTTACCCGGGTATAACTAAAATTCTGCATACCCCACTAAAAAAGATGTTATATAATCATATATCACCATATATAAACCCATATATACGTCCATATCTAATTTGATCCGAATATTGGAATATATAATTATATCAAGCGATATAAGCATGTTATCTCACCTGATACAATTTGATCCGAAAAATGGGTCTATCTAACTGCATCAAATTATATAAATACATATAATTTGATGAAGATTTTCAAAGAAAATTTTAGTAAATATTGTTGAGATCACTTATTTCATTCATATTAAATACTAATGCTTAATGTTTAGAAAAATTTTTGCAATAAACTTGGAAATAGCTGACAAAATAAAACATTACAAATTAAAAATTTGTCGGAACAAATTTTTCTAGGTTAGAGTTTTGGTCTTTCTTACAAAATGTGTGTCTTTCTTATAAAATAAAAAATTAACTTTCACAATTATTTTTATTTGTCACGGAAAAATAAATAAACTTAAACCATATTAATTTCAACATATGTTTGTCTAATTTTTATTTTTAAATTTAAAGTAAAAATATTTATTTCGGCCTTTAATTCCACAATGAAAAAAAAAAATGTTCCCCTTATTTATTTTTTTAACCCTCAAATGCATGATCTCTTCGATTTTAACAATTTTTTATATATGATTTCTAAAGGCGTGTACATTTCAAGAAAAGTACCAAAAAAAATATTTTTAAAAAAGGTGATTTTTATTGAAAAATATGGTTTTTTGCCAAATAGCTAAATTGTGATTATTTTAACGTATATGAGAAAAAAAAAACAAAAAAAAAATTACAAAAGTTATTGTCGCCAAAATTAATTTTATTACGAGAATATCACTTTAAATATTTAAACAAATATTTTTGAATATTACACTTTTTGTAAAAAAAACGCGTGTTTTAGATTTTTCACAAATATACAGAGCAAAACCAAGATTTTTACTCTAACTGTTTAAAAATTCTGCACTAAACTATAGGAACACTATGTACAGAAGGGGCCCCCAATGCCCAAAAATGCAGTTTTGTGCATCAAGTGGGTTTTTTTTATTAAAAACCCGGTATGTTGCCAAATGGCTACACCATGCATTTAAGGGGTAAACTTATTTTTAGTTTAATAAAGAGTATTTTGCCAACTATTTGCTGATCTCTTAATATCTCTTAATATATAACGTCATATCAAACATATTTATAAAACCAAAGTGTTAATATAAATGTATATGGTCATATAAAGCCACACATATAAACATTTATAATTATATTAAACCATATAAAATAATATGAAAACTTTTTAGTCGGGTATTAAATAGCTTTATTTTTGCTGTTCCTATCTTATTAATAGACTTAAAATAATACGCCAGTAGAAAAATTTATCATACCGGTTTAAAATCGATTTGACTAATTTTTACGAAAGTTTTAGTTGAAACACTGATATAAGCAAAGATTATAGTTATCTTCATTTAACACAATACTAAAAATCCTCAGTACTTTAACTAATTTTGGGTGTTAATTTTCAAAATTATTTAAAACTAATTTTTAAGAACCCATTCGTTAAGTTTTACAAGTTTTATTGTTATTTTTATTTTCATATTACTGTTATAACCGGGTAGATGGCGCCACCAATGTATCCGAAGTTTTAAAGATGGCGCTATTTCGTTCCCTTTCGATTTTTTAAAATGGTCCATATCTCGAAAACTAGGAGAGATAGAGCAAAATTGATGAAAATTTCGACTACCCCTAACCGTATAATACCCTAGCGAAAGGAGGTATCTCTATCCAAAATTGGACCTTGTCGGGGCCTTGGGCCCTCGGAAATTTTTAATAAAAATATATCTCGAAAACTAAGCGAGATAGAGCAAAACGGACAAAATGTTTGTTCCACGCGCGTGCCCTTATATGCCCTCACATGATATGGACTAGGCCCGGTGAGGGTCCCGAGACCCTAAACTTGGATAAATTTTACGACTCAGTATAATTACAGATAAAACTGTAGTTTTACAAATTTTTTACTTAAATTTAGATTTGTTAAATTTAACAAAAGAAAAATTTTATTTTAAGCTAAAAAATAGGAATAAATTTAGTTAAAGAAACAAATTTTTCTGTCCAGCCAACAGACTATTATTTTGAGTGTATATATATAGCAAAATAATTAGCTAATTTTAGCAGTTTCTTTGCAAGCATAGGCGTTGATTGGCCGGTCTGGGAGGGGCTAAACACCCCCCAGAAAGAGTTTAGCCCACTCCCAGATTTTTTTTAACATTTCATTTTTACTTGAAATAAAAATGCTTATCCATTTCTGACTCAACTTTCTTATGAAAGTAAATCGTCAGTAATGACCAGGCCCTATGAGGCCCTATGATCCTTATAGGAACGAAAGGAATCAATATATATGGGTGAAATCAAAAAATGTGATAAATTTTTTGGCCAAATTTGTGAGAAGCAAAAAGTGTTAATATTTCGGTTTTTTCTTAATGGAATCAGTAAGTTTAGTCATTATAAACCTAATTGCAAAAAATCTCTTCTACAAGTTGTCGCAATAACTTTTTTTTGCACAATTTTAATTTTTTTTTTTGTTGTAACGGAGTTTACATTTCTGCAAGCAAAACATATAACAAAAAAAATTGCGTACGAATTTTCTTCAATTTATTAGTTTTCGTATTTGGGTTTTCAACTTGCTTTCCAATGATATATAATTTGTGTTTATCAAATTAGCGGTTTCGCGAATAAAAATACAATTCATTCCGCGAAAAAAATTTTTATTTTTCCAATTTATATATAATTTGTGTTTATCAAATTAGCGGTTTCGCGAATAAAAATACAATTCATTCCGCGAAAAAAATTTTTATTTTTTTTTAACTTTTTGTATTTTTGGTCCTTCTAAATGCTTTTCAAAAAAAATAAAAATAAAATAAAAATAAAAAATATAAAATTTTTTAAAATCCAAACAGCGGTTGCGCAGTTACAAAATAATATAATAAAAACATAACATTTCCCAATCAAAAATTCTTAAATTGTGTGAAACAAATTTAATTTGTAAAACTAATGTCAGTAATGACTCGAAATATCGATTCAAAACCAATGAAATGCAAAATCAATCGTTTTTCGCTCCAGCAGCTTAGGGTAAAAAACTGATAACTTTTTTTGATTTGACGCAAAATTATTAGTTGAATCGTCTTTCGACGCATAATATTAGTTGAATCAACTCTGTTTATGGTTATTTTAAAATATTTTAAACATTTATCTACATTTATTTGAATGAAACCTGATGCAAACAATTGTGGTTACGGAGTTTACAGTTACGGAGTTAACATTTGGTTACTTTTTTCGTTTTCTGTCAGAAACGCTTTGTCAGAATTTTTTTTCCGAAACAAAATCGCATGATGCCTACAAGGTGAATCCAAATATGACATTGTTTTTCTTACTCGTTAAATAGTTTGGTGTAAAAATTAGGAACGGAGTTTACAACATTTTTTCAAATCTTATTAAAGACATCCTTTTTCATCTCGAGAATGTTACATGCTGCAGAAAAGCTTCAAGTCTGTTATACTGGATGATTACTTACAGTCCAACGATCAATTGAGTATAAATAACATCATACTCTTCGCAATATAAATAATAAATAACTCCAAAATTCTGGTATATGCATTTTTATCAAAAACGAGTAAAAAGGTTAAAGTCGGCATGCCGACTATACAATACCCTACACCAGTCTGGGTAAAAGCCAACTAATGTTTGGATCCGAAATTCGAAAAGTGTCAAAATTTTCTATAATGTGAGTCAGCGCACCAAATTTCATTAAAATATCTTAATATTTGCGACCTGCAGTTTGTAACCAAGCCAATTTTGGGGGGAACCTTATATGGGCATGACATGGACCGATGTTCACCAAAATCAATAGGCTTCGTCCTTGGGCCAACATAGGTACCAAATTTCATCAAAATATCTTAATATTTGCGACCTGCAGCGTATAAACAGTATAATTTTGGTAGGACCCTTATATGGGCACTAGGTCTAAACATGGACCGATATTCACCAAAATCAATAGGCTGCGTTATTGGGCTAACATAGGTCTGTGTACCAAATTTCGTCAAAATATCTTAATATTTACGACCTGCTGCGTATAAACAATATAATTTTGGTAGGACCCTTATATGGGCACTAGGTCTAAACATGGACCGATGTTCACTAAAATCAAACTTGTTCGTCCTTGGGCCAGCATAGGTCTGCGTACCAAATTTCATCAAAATATCTTAATATTTGCGACCTGTAGAGTGCGCACAAGATTGCATGGACAGACAGACGGACGGACGGACGGACAGACGGACATCGTTAAATCGAAATAAAAAAAAATTCTGAACCGATCGGTATACTATAAGGTGGGTCTACGACCAATATTTTTTGGTGTTACAAACATCAGCACAAACTTATAATACCCTGACCACATAGTGGTGTAGGGTATAATTATGACGAAAAATCGTTACAGAGTTGAAGTCGTGATAGCTAAGATATACGAAAAAGTTTGTAAAATGTATTAATTTTTGTAAAAAACGGCACTTTTCCTCTTCACAAAAATTCTTACAGTTAGTGTTTAGCTTTATTGGTTATTAAAATATAAGCTATTAAAATTAAAGAACCTTATGAGTTACTTGTTACGGTAACACAAATTTTATGTATTAACCAAAAATTGGTCAGATTGTTATAAATTTTGTAAAACAGGTGACAGTGCGCTGATATAAATCGAAATATGTAACTCAAATGTAATCCATGCATTAGAAATTCGGTGGTTACACGGTTTTTATCACATTTTTTGATATCACCCATATATATATATATAATGACCAGGGCAAGAAATGTTGTAAAAATCGTGTTTTATATACATAAGTATAAGTATAAATCGGAAAGTTTTTATTACAAAGTTTTTAAACATGAATTTATTATTTATTTCAGCGTTTTCAATATTATTTTTGTTCAGTAGGCTATAGTATTATTATCTTAAAAGTAGTTTAAATATCATCGTCAAAAAGTTATATTTATCGAACACTTTCGTTTCTGTGAATTAAAAGATCCAAAAAATGTTAATAAATTTAAAGAAAAAAATTATTTTAAAGGTAAATTGTCCAAAAAAACTAAGATTTTAATAGAATCAAAAGTACGATTTGTAACATCTATTTTTAGCAAAATATGCATTTATTGACATACTATGCAATAAAACATGCAATGCTACAATATGTATTAAAATATGCATGTGTAGCAAAATATGCACTTCTACACTGAACCAAAAGTCGTAAGTGAAATCAACATAAAAATTTTGTTACTTTTTGATGAAACGAATTGTTAAAACAATATATTTTTTATTCAAAATAATGTGTGTTTTTTTTAAATCAACTACTTTTTTTTTTAAATGAACATACTTATTTCCGTCAATAATTCTCTACAAAACAATTGTTGTTTTGATAATTTTTTGTCCATTTTTTAACAAAATTTAATTTGTTAACTCTAAAAAAATTTTGTAAAAAGGCAGTAACGTAAATTTGATATAATTTTTCTTCAATTTGAAAAAAAAGTATTAAATCTGTGGAAAAAAGTTTAGTGAGGTTAGTTTTGTCGCGTCATTACTCGTGGTAGCATGTGCATTTGTAATTGTCGGAAATATCAATAAATTGACATTAAGTGTTTTTGTTTTTCAAAGTATAGATAATTAACAAATTCAGTGACTTGAAGTGAATTGCTAATTGAAGATTTTTTAATTTTATTTTAAATAAATTTATATAATTTTGAACGTTCTCAATTAAATTGTACATTTAAATTTCTGTCATTAATTTTGATATTATCTATCTTTTTGTTATTTTGTTTAAGGCAAACTATTAATGAAAGTTATATAATGTATTTGAATTATTAATTTAAATAAAGTTATATGTTTTCGTATATAAAATGGTACATGTGTTTTAAATAAAGAGTTTTTAGTATGTGCTATATTATAATTTCAATTTTATATTTCATTATTTTTTATATTTTATCAAATTCATTATAAAAAAAGACATTGTATGTAGGTATAAAGCTTAAAAAAATTTGACATTGGTGAAATATAAAAAATAATGAAATATAAGTCTAAAAATTAATAATAAATCGATAAAAAATCAATTAATTAAATAAAATGAATTGTTGAATTTAATAAAATGAATTGGTAAAACAACAAAATCATTATGAAATTTAATTAAATATAATTGTTAATACAACTAATTTTTGTTAATACATTTGACGATATTTTGTCAAATTAATACCACATAAAATAGTTAAACGTCAAAATATAAATCTACTAAACAATGCGTTAAATTGATGGACAGGTTTTGTTAGTTGTATAGTGATCACCCATTCATCAATTTAATATGGATTTTAGTTGATTTCACAGCTGTTTTTGGTTCAGTGTAGCTAAATACATATTACCAATTCGATGCCATTTTATTGCAAATATGTATTTGCATAAAGTCCGTTTGTGAATGGGGTATTAGAACCCATTCACAAGCAAGTTTTGTAGGTGATTTAGCAATTAGATTTGGAAAATAATCAAAACTGTTCACATGCGGTTGAGGAGGTTTTCATTAGCTCGTTAACAGCTGCTGTAAACAAAAAATATTTGCGACCTAGCCAATTATTTCAAAAAACATATATTTTCCACTGCCTATTGAAGATCTGTTTTTATACAATTTGTCGCCCGGAAGGATAATGCAGCTACATTTAACTCAACTGTCAGTGTTCTGTTTTTGTTAATTTTTATAAAAAATTATAATTTATTTTTTCTATTTGTGTTGTTTTCATTTCTTATGTTATAGAGTTATAAAAGTATTAAATATTTGGGTACTGAGTATTCAGTACCGTGTTCTTTTGTCCGAGTACTCATTGCCCAAACGAAACTCCTTAGTACATTTAAAGTTGTATTTTTCCAAATATATGCATAATTTTGCCATGAAAATACATCTATATGTAAATACAACTCGTTTAGAATAGAAAAGTGAAAAACAGAGTATGGAGTAGTATTGAGTATTCAGCTAAACAAGTATTGAGTACCCTGACATTTAGGAGATAATTGACGGTGTTTATAAATTATCTTGTCAAATTGAAGTGATTATTGATAGAAATTTTGTATGGAGAAACACGAGATAATACATGAGATAATGCAATAATCATCAAGATAACTGAAACCTCGTTCATGTGAATGTGGTATTAACTAAAAACTAATTTTTAAGTTTTTTTTTGAGAATTTTTCCCTTAATATAATTTATTTTGTAAAATAAATTGAAAATCTCCCAATCTGAAATTGATATTTAACAATTTTTCAGCAAAAATTTCCGCTAATTTCGGCAAAATAGAATATTATATGCATTTAACTAAATTTAACTTAAATATTACAAAAAATGTATGGAAGTAATAGTTGTTCCTTTCTGTGTGTTTTCTACTAATATTCAGATAATTTTTTGCTGATATGAGAAGGATAAGTTTTCATTTAAAACGAACCAAAATATCACCAAAATATAGCTGAAATTTTTTAGATTTAACATTTTTATTTTTTCTGTTTTTATCTAACTAAAATAAAATTTATCTAACTAAAATTTTTATAAGGGGGGGCTATAGCCCAAAGTATCTAAAGTTTTATAGTCCTTTTAAATTTTTGGTTCCTCTGTTTCGTTTACGAGCATCTGCACGATCGCCAGATAGCTATTCGGACAAGTAGCTTTACCCAATAATCACTACAAAAATTTAAGTGAAATCAAAGTAAAGGCTTACATTTTGTTTGAATTGCACTTTGTTTTATGACTTACACCAGCAATACAAATATACTGATAGAAATAAATCTGTACAACTAGCAGAAAAAGCTGCTAAAAATTTGTTAAAAATAGCCCTGCAGAAAAAACTGTCGACTGTAGCAGAATATGTTAAGTAAATTTTAGTTAGATAAAAACAGAAAAAATAAAAATGTTAAATCTAAAAAATTTCAGCTATATTTTGGTTCGTTTTAAATGAAAACTTATCCTTCTCATATCAGCAAAAAATTATCTGAATATTAGTAGAAAACACACAGAAAGGAACAACTATTACTTCCATACATTTTTTGTTATATTTAAGTTAAATTTAGTTAAATGCATATAATATTCTATTTTGCTGAAATTAGCTGAAATTTTTGCTGAAAAATTGTTAAATATCAATTTCAGATTGGGAGATTTTCAATTTATTTTACAAAATAAATTATATTAAGGGAAAAATTCTCAAAAAAACTTAAAAATTAGTTTTTAGTTAATACCACATTCACATGAACGAGGTTTCAGTTATCTTGATGATTATTGCATTATCTCATGTATTATCTCGTGTTTCTCCATACAAAATTTCTATCAATAATCACTTCAATTTGACAAGATAATTTATAAACACCGTCAATTATCTCCTAAATGTCAGGGTACTCAATACTTGTTTAGCTGAATACTCAATACTACTCCATACTCTGTTTTTCACTTTTCTATTCTAAACGAGTTGTATTTACATATAGATGTATTTTCATGGCAAAATTATGCATATATTTGGAAAAATACAACTTTAAATGTACTAAGGAGTTTCGTTTGGGCAATGAGTACTCGGACAAAAGAACACGGTACTGAATACTCAGTACCCAAATATTTAATACTTTTATAACTCTATAACATAAGAAATGAAAACAACACAAATAGAAAAAATAAATTATAATTTTTTATAAAAATTAACAAAAACAGAACACTGACAGTTGAGTTAAATGTAGCTGCATTATCCTTCCGGGCGACAAATTGTATAAAAACAGATCTTCAATAGGCAGTGGAAAATATATGTTTTTTGAAATAATTGGCTAGGTCGCAAATATTTTTTGTTTACAGCAGCTGTTAACGAGCTAATGAAAACCTCCTCAACCGCATGTGAACAGTTTTGATTATTTTCCAAATCTAATTGCTAAATCACCTACAAAACTTGCTTGTGAATGGGTTCTAATACCCCATTCACAAACGGACTTTATGCAAATACATATTTGCAATAAAATGGCATCGAATTGGTAATATGTATTTAGCTACACTGAACCAAAAACAGCTGTGAAATCAACTAAAATCCATATTAAATTGATGAATGGGTGATCACTATACAACTAACAAAACCTGTCCATCAATTTAACGCATTGTTTAGTAGATTTATATTTTGACGTTTAACTATTTTATGTGGTATTAATTTGACAAAATATCGTCAAATGTATTAACAAAAATTAGTTGTATTAACAATTATATTTAATTAAATTTCATAATGATTTTGTTGTTTTACCAATTCATTTTATTAAATTCAACAATTCATTTTATTTAATTAATTGATTTTTTATCGATTTATTATTAATTTTTAGACTTATATTTCATTATTTTTTATATTTCACCAATGTCAAATTTTTTTAAGCTTTATACCTACATACAATGTCTTTTTTTATAATGAATTTGATAAAATATAAAAAATAATGAAATATAAAATTGAAATTATAATATAGCACATACTAAAAACTCTTTATTTAAAACACATGTACCATTTTATATACGAAAACATATAACTTTATTTAAATTAATAATTCAAATACATTATATAACTTTCATTAATAGTTTGCCTTAAACAAAATAACAAAAAGATAGATAATATCAAAATTAATGACAGAAATTTAAATGTACAATTTAATTGAGAACGTTCAAAATTATATAAATTTATTTAAAATAAAATTAAAAAATCTTCAATTAGCAATTCACTTCAAGTCACTGAATTTGTTAATTATCTATACTTTGAAAAACAAAAACACTTAATGTCAATTTATTGATATTTCCGACAATTACAAATGCACATGCTACCACGAGTAATGACGCGACAAAACTAACCTCACTAAACTTTTTTCCACAGATTTAATACTTTTTTTTCAAATTGAAGAAAAATTATATCAAATTTACGTTACTGCCTTTTTACAAAATTTTTTTAGAGTTAACAAATTAAATTTTGTTAAAAAATGGACAAAAAATTATCAAAACAACAATTGTTTTGTAGAGAATTATTGACGGAAATAAGTATGTTCATTTAAAAAAAAAAGTAGTTGATTTAAAAAAAACACACATTATTTTGAATAAAAAATATATTGTTTTAACAATTCGTTTCATCAAAAAGTAACAAAATTTTTATGTTGATTTCACTTACGACTTTTGGTTCAGTGTAGAAGTGCATATTTTGCTACACATGCATATTTTAATACATATTGTAGCATTGCATGTTTTATTGCATAGTATGTCAATAAATGCATATTTTGCTAAAAATAGATGTTACAAATCGTACTTTTGATTCTATTAAAATCTTAGTTTTTTTGGACAATTTACCTTTAAAATAATTTTTTTCTTTAAATTTATTAACATTTTTTGGATCTTTTAATTCACAGAAACGAAAGTGTTCGATAAATATAACTTTTTGACGATGATATTTAAACTACTTTTAAGATAATAATACTATAGCCTACTGAACAAAAATAATATTGAAAACGCTGAAATAAATAATAAATTCATGTTTAAAAACTTTGTAATAAAAACTTTCCGATTTATACTTATACTTATGTATATAAAACACGATTTTTACAACATTTCTTGCCCTGGTCATTATATATATATATATGGGTGATATCAAAAAATGTGATAAAAACCGTGTAACCACCGAATTTCTAATGCATGGATTACATTTGAGTTACATATTTCGATTTATATCAGCGCACTGTCACCTGTTTTACAAAATTTATAACAATCTGACCAATTTTTGGTTAATACATAAAATTTGTGTTACCGTAACAAGTAACTCATAAGGTTCTTTAATTTTAATAGCTTATATTTTAATAACCAATAAAGCTAAACACTAACTGTAAGAATTTTTGTGAAGAGGAAAAGTGCCGTTTTTTACAAAAATTAATACATTTTACAAACTTTTTCGTATATCTTAGCTATCACGACTTCAACTCTGTAACGATTTTTCGTCATAATTATACCCTACACCACTATGTGGTCAGGGTATTATAAGTTTGTGCTGATGTTTGTAACACCAAAAAATATTGGTCGTAGACCCACCTTATAGTATACCGATCGGTTCAGAATTTTTTTTTATTTCGATTTAACGATGTCCGTCTGTCCGTCCGTCCGTCCGTCTGTCTGTCCACGCAATCTTGTGCGCACTCTACAGGTCGCAAATATTAAGATATTTTGATAAAATTTGGTACGCAGACCTATGCTGGCCCAAGGACGAACAAGTTTAATTTTAGTGAACATCGGTCCATGTTTAGACCTAGTGCCCATATGAGGGTCCTACCAAAATTATATTGTTTATACGCTGCAGGTCGTAAATATTAAGATATTTTGACGAAATTTGATACACAGACCTATGTTAGCCCAATAACGCAGCCTATTGATTTTGGTGAATATCGGTCCATGTTTAGACCTAGTGCCCATATAAGGGTCCTACCAAAATTATACTGTTTATACGCTGCAGGTCGCAAATATTAAGATATTTTGATGAAATTTGGTACCTATGTTGGCCCAAGGACGAAGCCTATTGATTTTGGTGAACATCGGTCCATGTCATGCCCATATAAGGTTCCCCCCAAAATTGGCTTGGTTACAAACTGCAGGTCGCAAATATTAAGATATTTTAATGAAATTTGGTGCGCTGACTCACATTATAGAAAATTTTGACACTTTTCGAATTTCGGATCCAAACATTAGTTGGCTTTTACCCAGACTGGTGTAGGGTATTGTATAGTCGGCATGCCGACTTTAACCTTTTTACTCGTTTTTGATAAAAATGCATATACCAGAATTTTGGAGTTATTTATTATTTATATTGCGAAGAGTATGATGTTATTTATACTCAATTGATCGTTGGACTGTAAGTAATCATCCAGTATAACAGACTTGAAGCTTTTCTGCAGCATGTAACATTCTCGAGATGAAAAAGGATGTCTTTAATAAGATTTGAAAAAATGTTGTAAACTCCGTTCCTAATTTTTACACCAAACTATTTAACGAGTAAGAAAAACAATGTCATATTTGGATTCACCTTGTAGGCATCATGCGATTTTGTTTCGGAAAAAAAATTCTGACAAAGCGTTTCTGACAGAAAACGAAAAAAGTAACCAAATGTTAACTCCGTAACTGTAAACTCCGTAACCACAATTGTTTGCATCAGGTTTCATTCAAATAAATGTAGATAAATGTTTAAAATATTTTATAGCTATCTGGCGATCGTGCAGATGCTCGTAAACGAAACAGAGGAACCAAAAATTTAAAAGGACTATAAAACTTTAGATACTTTTTTTGATAAATTAAAAAAAAAAACAAAATTTTTATAAGACAGGGCTATAGCCCCCCCTAGAAAAATGGTCTAGCTACGCCGGTGTCTGCAAGGTCATTAGAGTTAATTTTTAGTAGTTTTAACTAAATTTTTTACAGTCTGTTTTCTTTTAGTGTATGCACTACTTACTATTATAATATTTATTTTTTATTATTACGCAGGTGAACATGATGGACGATAAGGAAACTCGTTGGAAACATTTAGTTCCTGGTAATCCTACAGTTTTCGGAAAGATTCCGAACCTCGAAAAGTTTGACAGTACATTTTTTGGCGTACACCAAAGTCATTCTGACAAAATGGATTGTCAGATGCGTTTGTTAATTGAAGAAGCATATAAGGCGGTAATGGATGCTGGTGTTAACCCTTCTAATCTGCGGGGTGCCAATGTCGGTGTCTATTGCGGTGTTACCGAATCTGAATCAGAAAGAGAACTAATGTATGATATGAATGCAACCAGTGGATTTGGATTATTGGGGTATGTTAGATATATATTATTGGGGTATGTTAGATATAGTGTACTACCCGCAAAGAAAAAACATGGTTGGGGTAACCATATTCTAAGAGCATCATATATTTTTGGGTTTATGATTGCGACAATCATATTATGAAAAACCTTTTTCTATCATAATATGATGCCTTAATCACTACATTATGATCCCTATAGTTTCTTCCCAGCATTCTCTTAAAGATGAGTGAAAAAGGTGTGCACGATTTCTTTTATTTAAAATAGTACATTTATTTATTCAATGACTAATTTACAAAGTTTAATAATTTAAATTAATTTTAGTTATCACTTATATATAATTAAAAATAAATTATGGAAACATTTGATAACAGCGCGTAGAAAAATATTGTTAAAAATACAATTTCGCAATGCATATTTTTCATTTTTAGGAGCATTTTTTATTTTGTAAAAAAATATAAAAAAGTTTTCATATTTTGATTCAATCAAAATAAACATTCTTAAAAACCTTATTGACCTATGGGAAATCTTCAAGTTCAGTGTCTGTTTGCAAAATAACTACCCAGTGTAGAAAATCATTACCAGATATGTGGTTATGTAACTACATACTTGGTAATGGTAACTAGTTACTTTTCTTATTACATTTTTTATTACCTTTATATGGCGATGTCGCGAAAAATAATGAGTTGCGTTACACACCAGCATACGAAAAATCAAAAAATATATCGTTACCTATGTGCTTACCAGTACTGACAAAAATAATGAGTATAAAAATAGATTTTCAAAAAAATAAATTATATAAAAAAAAATATTTTTTATTGTATTTATTTTTTTTTAATAAAATTTGCTGGTGCGGGAATTGAACCTGGGTCTACAGATTGCCAGTCAACAGCTCTACCATCTGAGCTATATCGACATGTAATATTTAATAGATAAAAATATAATTGACCTGCTGCACACAAGTAAGCTTACTCGCCAACATACGAAAAATCAAAAAATATGTGGTTACATATATCCTTACCAGTGTTTAAAAAATATTGAGTCTAAAAATAGATTTCAAAAAATTTTCAAAAAAATCTAAAAAATTATTTTGTATTTGAAATAATGATAAAAATAAGTCATTATCCGTAACTCATTATTATATGTTTTAAAATAATGCAGAAGTTAAGTGGGTGTCATTACTGGTACTCCAAAAAATAATGATATGTCATTACCGTTTCTACACTGGGTAACTTAGATATATATTTAAGTTTTGAAGGGCATTATTTTTTCAAAAATAATAGTTTTTAGTGCATATTTCTTATATTTTTAATGAATGTTTTTCTTTTTTAGCCGCATATTTTAGGCGCATATTTTCCATTTTTAAGTGCATGAAATTCCTTGACCTAATCATAATATTTTCCTCATGATCATATTATGGTAATAAAGAAAATTTTGTGATCATTTGGGAGCATATTATGATCATAAGAAACATAATATGATCAGTACGCATATAATTATTTTTTTACTTAATTTATAGCACTAAACACTTTATTACATAATAAGCAATAATTTTATAAAGTTCTTTCTTCTAAAAACAATGTCGCTATTAAAATGAATACCAATAAGTTATTTTTCTATTCTTTAAGTCTTCTGTTTTTATACATATATATTATATTTTATGTTATTTATTTTAGTGCTTCTAACAACTTCTTTTCACAAAATCCTTAACAAGAGTGACGCTAACTGATAGATGATGCTCTTAAAAAAATATTCTGATCATATCATCGTTGTCGAAACTATACCAATGATTGTGGATATGATATCTCTCAACTCAGACAATAATATAATTATAATTCCAAGAGAGGAGTATGATTGTCCAGGCAATATATGATTGTAAACGAGAGAATAATATGATAACAAAAAAAAAGAGAAATTTTAACTATAAACTGATTATAGGCGACCTCATTTCTAAAGTATGATTAGTACATTAATAATTTGATTGCAACAACCATGTATGGCAATTGTGACAATAGTTTGGTAGCTGTGATCATATTGCAACCATATCTTTTCTCTGCGTGTGCGAACATCTTAAAATCATGACAACAATGAAAGCCGGAATAAATTGTATTCGCATAATCATTATCGAATTTTTATTACCAATTACTTATAATAGAGCCAAATTCAGATTAATTACATACAAATTTGTAATGTACGAAAGCTGTAGAAAATTGTTTGTCTGCCCCAAAAGAATATTTCCACATAGTTTTAAACCAAAGAATAGAAATGTCGTATAAATAATCGGAGTTGCATGTGTGTTAATTGTATCGTAACTTTTTTGTATAATGAGCGGTTTTCTTATAGGCCTATTTTCAATCCATTAACCGTTTTTGCAATTGAACAAATGTTTTGAGATATTTTACTGAAAAATTATATTTAGAGCAAGTTATACACTCAGAACTAAGATCGATTTTTTTCTTAAATATAATTCTAAGTAAGAAATTTTCAAACAAAAGAAATATTTAAAAAAAATTCTTTCATATTTCTGACCATAGCTGCTATCTTCAATTACTTTTATTTAAATTTTACAGAAAAAATTAAATAGTTTTTAATTTTTATTTGTTTCCAAAAAATTAAAATTATTTTTAAATACGATCAATTGTTTTGAAATAAAATGTTTTCAAATGGTATGAGATATAAATAAATATTTTTTTAATTGTTATTTTTATTTGAGCACAACTCAAATATTTTTTTTAATTGAAACATCTCTTCATCAAAATAGAAATATTTTTAAATTTTATTTGAACCCCAATCTAATAAAATAAAAAATATTTTCCTCAAATTTTGTTCAAATAAAATTTTATTTTGCTAACGAAATGTATCAAATAAAAATTTATTTCAACATAAAATGTATCAAATAAAAATTTATTTCAACATAAAATATATCAAATACAAATTTATTTCAACATAAAATGTTTCAATTAAAAATTTTGCTCAACTTTTTTTAAATTAGGAATGTTTCAACAACAGATCTAGTTGTTAGGTTTTTTTAATCTTTTTAAAAAGTATAAATTTTTTATGTAATGTACATGTGGGAAAATTTACGGAAACGTACGATTCCATGTAACTCAGGATTTAAACCATTTTAGTAACAATATAACATTTTTTACCCTAATTTTGCTTGTAACTTTCAAAAGTTGTTCAACTCTTTTGGGTATAAATTTTTCAGCACAAAAGGAAATCTTAAGCGGATAGTAAATATCCCAGCATAAAAAGTGAAGAAAAAGAATTAGTTAAAGCAGTGGGTATCTATACAACTCTTGCTCTGTTAACCTTTACTCTTTATTTTTGTTCGTGAAGTCGGGAAAGAAAACTAAAACATGTTGGTAAACATTGTAAAAAAATGAGAGATTGAGTGTTTTTTTTACACATTTCCCTATATAAAAAGCATTGAGGTTGAGTGAGTTTTTTTTAGATTTTTAAGAGAATTTTCAGATTTTTAAGAGGATTTAAGAGATTCCAATGTTGCCTCAACATTCAAAAAATTCCCGTGCCAACAAACATTTGTCAATAGTGTCAATTTTGGGTTTTTTTAATCTAATACTGATAGTTAATATAGTTTTATTTTTTAAAATATAGTTTATTTTAACAAAAACAATATACATTTAAATTAACAAGAACGGTGAAAATGAATTATATATTATTTGTATAATAAAATAAATTATTTACAAAATTTTCAAATAATATTAACAAAAATTATTAAAAACATAAGTTGAGTTATATATTATTTGTATAATAAAATAAATTATTTAAAAAATTTTAAAATAATTTTAACCCTCTAACCGGCAAGCCTGCCTGCAGGCGGGGTATATTAAATTGACCAGAAATGCGCCAAAGGAGTATTTTATAATAAGAAATTATGCTTTTTCAACAGAAAACAAAATTTATTAAATTTTTTGTGAAGAATTTTTTTGTATACAATGCACGGTTTGGAAGCGTGAAAGTGTCAAAATTAAAATTTCGTAAAATTTCGTAAAATTTCAAAAATTAAATATTTTAAAACAACCAAGATTTTCAAAAATCTTAAAAACATATTTAAATTGAATAAAACAATTGATAGTGATCATGAAGTAAGATTGGAGCTTAAGCTATTCAAAAAGTTTCTTACTTTTGTCCAAGGACGCACAGGATTACATAAGGATACCTTTAAAGGACATCGCCTTAACTTCAAAACGAATGGACGGATTTTTCTGAAATTTGGTAAAACGATAATATTTGGTATAGGTAGCAAAGTTTATAAGTTTGAATAATATAAATTGAAGTTTTGGTGCGTTTTCGCTCAATTTCGCGTTTTTCGAAAAACGAAAATCGCTACATCCTTCTAAGTAACAGCACAAAAAATGTAATTTTTTTATTGCTATTACACCTTGGTAAGAGAAGTAATGTGTGCCTAAACCTAGTAATTTTTATGCGCTAGTTTTTGAGATTCACCCTTAAACTATCTTGGCCAATTTCGCCTAAATTAGGCAACGAAAAAAAATTTTTAAGAAGAACTTATTGTTAATTTTTCGTGAGGAACACATGGTATAAATTTCATTGCAAAAAAGCAGTAGTTGAACAAAATTTACTACACTCATTAAAAAACTCCTAAATGGAAAATCAAACTTGACAACATTGATCAAAGAATTTTTTTAAAAGAAAAAAACGAAAAAATGTTTCTCAAAATGCTCTTCCAACTCACTTTTTCTCTTAACAACATTATCAACATGTTTTCTTAGCCTTTCCCAAGTTCGCCACACAACAACAAAATTTGGTGAGGACGGTAGTTTCTCTATAGGTTTATACTTGTTGGTTAAAGCACTGCAACTGTTGAATAGGGAGTTGTTCTTTTTCGGATTTTTCACCGATGAATTTAACATTGGCTTGTCATTGGGAGGAATTTGTTCTTTTTAAAAACAAATGATGTATATTTGAACCCATGAAAGGAAGTTCTTTTTCACTTCTTTTTATTTTAAATTCCCGAGTAAAAAAAATTGATCTCGCGCAATATCTAATTATATCCAATTTGATATTGTTTAAGATCTGCTGTAATATCTAGCTGATCCAATTAGATCTCAAAATTGGGTGTATCCAATCATATCGTATTAGATCCCATTGTATATATTGGGATAAACTAAGATCAAGTTATATCTCAAAATTTGGAGGTCCAGTGATATCTTTGCGGATAAACCTAGATCTATTTTGATCCGAAAATTGGCGGATCCAGCTATATATTTGCGGATATTTTTAGATCTAATTTGATCCGAAAAATGGCGGATCCAATTAGATACAGCTATATATTTGGGGATAAACTTAGATCTAATTTGATCTCAATTTTGGCAGATCAAATTAGATCCGGCAATATATTTGTGGATAAACGTATATCTAATTTGATCCGAAAAAGTGGCAGATCGAATTAGATCTAGCTATATATTTGGGGATAAACTTAGATCTAATTTGATCCGAAAAATAGCACATCGAATTAGATCCAGCAATATATTTGTGGATAAACTTAGATATAAATTGATCTGAAAAATGGCAGATCAAATTAGATCCAGCAATATATTTGGGGATAAACTTGGATCTAAATTTATCAGAAAAATGGCAGATCGAATTAGATCCAGCAATTTATTTCGGTATTAAAATGGCAGATCGAATAGAAACAGCAATATATTTGGGGATTGACATCTAAAAGTATCCATAAAAATGACAGATAAAATTAGATGCCGCATTATATTTGGGTACTACGTAAGATCTCCATTTATTTGGGATTAAATAAGATCCCAGACATATATCGCCAACTGTTCAAAAAATAATAGACTGGCAGAGCACTGATTGTATAAAAATTACAATATTTTGTTAAAATAAGGTTTAAACTCAGAAGGTAACGAGTTCAATATGCATTTCTTTAACAAAATGAATTTCTTTTTATAAAATTAAAATTTTTTTTTCTATACATTTTTTTATAAAATTAAATATTTATTTTTTTATTAAATTGAAATCTTTGAATAAAATAATTTTATTTACATCTTTTTGACGCTCTACACCATTCCCAATTGTATTAATTGTTTTAAGATTTATCAATTGTATTTCAGAAATAATCAATTGAATTTCAGTTTTATCAATTGTGTTTCAGAACTCATCAATTATTTTTCACATTTATGAATTGTATTTCAGAACTAGTCAATTGAAGTTCAGTTTTATCAATTGTGTTTCAGAAATTATTAATTGTATTTCCGAAATTCACAACTGTATTTCAGAAATTATCAAACTGTATTTCAGAAATTATCAATCGTATTTATGAAATGTATTTGAGAAATTTTTCTCTATTAGCTATGAAATTCTGAAATAGATTTCATTATTTCTGGACACAACTAAATAAATAAATAATTAAATTTGCGTAATATTGTAGTTTCTGAAGTGCAAATAATATTTTGTGATATACAATTAAAATTTTCTAAAATACATTTAATAATTTCTGGAATACCTTTTTTCGATGCTTATAAGTTAGCTCGAAATGCTTTTATCATTCATTTAATTTGTAGCTATCACACATCTATAACAAGTCTCAATAGATTAGAGTGTAGAGGTCTTGGCTGACAATCTGGTGGACTGGGTTAAATTTCATGTTTTTAAAAGCAAATATTAAAAAAAGTTTTCTCAATTTTTTCAAAAATGTTTTTTGAAATCTATTTTTTTGCCAAGATAGTTAATGCAACGTTCTGCCAACGCATAACCGACCATCGCCAACGGTTTGCCAGCATTGTGCAGAATTATATTTTTCTGTCTGGGATGTTAAACTTATACCTATTGTATATTAACATTAATTAACACTATATTTTTATTTTTAGGAAATGCATTTTTATTTTATTATAAGTTAACATTAAATTAAATTTTAGATAATGGCACCAATTTGTAGTTGTAATTATTATATATTAAATCGTATATTCATAAACATTCTATACAGTTAGACGAGGTTTATGGAACTATTTAACTTTATAAAGTGTTTATAAATTATAACTTAAATGTACATATATATATGTTAAATGTACGTGAACAAATTGTTGATATGGACCCACAAATTGTATCTCAACTGATATTGGAATTATTGTACCATTACCATACATCAATATATATTGAATGATATACATATATTACAATATATGACACTGTATTATAAATATTGTTAATGAAGTAACATATCTGATAATATTTTTTATATCGCCATACATAGTTTTCCATTATTCAAATTAAACCATATATGGAATTGTATTCAAAATGTTGATGTGGTACCAAATTTGACCATATATTGTTTAAATTGTGCCATATATGACAATATATTGTTTAAATGATACCATATATGTCTATATATTAATATCCCGAGTAAAAAAAATTGATCTCGCGCAATATCTAATTATATCCAATTTGATATTGTTTAAGATCTGCTGTAATATCTAGCTGATCCAATTAGATCTCAAAATTGGGTGTATCCAATCATATCGTATTAGATCCCATTGTATATATGGGGATAAACTAAGATCAAGTTATATCTCAAAATTGCGACGTCCAGTGATATCTTTGGGGATAAACCTAGATCTATTTTGATCCGAAAATTGGCGGATCCAGCTATATATTTGCGGATATTTTTAGATCTAATTTGATCCGAAAAATGGCGGATCGAATTAGATCCAGCTATATATTTGGGGATAAACTTAGATCTAATTTGATCTCAATTTTGGCAGATCAAATTAGATCCCGCAATATATTTGTGGATAAACGTATATCTAATTTGATCCGAAAAAGTGGCAGATCGAATTAGATCTAGCTATATATTTGGGGATAAACTTAGATCTAATTTGATCCGAAAAATGGCACATCGAATTAGATCCAGCAATATATTTGTGGATAAACTTAGATATAAATTGATCTGAAAAATGGCAGATCAAATTAGATCCAGCAATATATTTGGGGATAAACTTGGATCTAAATTTATCAGAAAAATGGCAGATCGAATTAGATCCAGCAATTTATTTCGGTATTAAAATGGCAGATCGAATTAGAAACAGCAATATATTTGGGGATTGACATCTAAAAGTATCCATAAAAATGACAGATAAAATTAGATGCCGCATTATATTTGGGTACTACGTAAGATCTCCATTTATTTGGGATTAAATAAGATCCCAGACATATGTATATTGCCAACTGTTCAAAAAATAATAGACTGGCAGAGCACTGATTGTATAAAAATTACAATATTTTGTTAAAATAAGGTTTAAACTCAGAAGGTCTCGAGTTCGATATGCATTTTTTTTTACAAAATGAATTTCTTTTTATAAAATTAAAATTTTTTTTCTATAAATTTTTTTTATAAAATTATATATTTATTTTTTTATTAAATTGAAATCTTTGAATAAAATAATTTTATTTACATCCTTTTGACGCTCTACACCATTTCCAATTGTATTAATTGTTTTAAGATTTATCAATTGTATTTCAGAAATAATCAATTGAATTTCAGTTTTATCAATTGTGTTTCAGAATTCATCAATTATTTTTCACATTTATGAATTGTATTTCAGAACTAGTCAATTGAAGTTCAGTTTTATCAATTGTGTTTCAGAAATTATTAATTGTATTTCCGAAATTCACAACTGTATTTCAGAAATTATCAAACTGTATTTCAGAAATTATCAATCGTATTTCCGAAATTATGAAATGTATTTGAGAAATTTTTCTCTATTAGCTATGAAATTCTGAAATAGATTTCATTATTTCTGGACACTGGTGGCCCTATGTTCCGTATAGGAACTACGGGAACTTATATATATATATATATTTCTGGACACAACTAAATAAATAAATAATTAAATTTGCGTAATATTGTAGTTTCTGAAGTGCAAATAATATTTTGTGATATACAATTAAAATTTTCTAAAATACATTTAATAATTTCTGGAATACCTTTTTTCGATGCTTATAAGTTAGCTCGAAATGCTTTTATCATTCATTTAATTTGTAGCTATCACACATCTATAACAAGTCTCGTTAGATTAGAGTGTAGAGGTCTTGGCTGACAATCTGGTGGACTGGGTTAAATTTCATGTTTTTAAAAGCAAATATTAAAAAAGTTTTCTCAATTTTTTGAAAAATGTTTTTTGAAATCTATTTTTTTGCCAAGATAGTTAATGCAACGTTCTGCCAACGCATAACCGACCATCGCCAACGGTTTGCCAGCATTGTGCCGATTATTGTTTTCTGTCTGGGATGTTAAACTTAAACCTATTGTATATTAACATTAATTAACACTATATTTTTATTTTTAGGAAATACATTTTTATTTTATTATAAGTTAACATTAAATTAAATTTTAGATAATGGCACCAATTTGTAGCTGTAATTATTATATATTAAATCGTATATTCATAAACATTCTATACAGTTAGACGAGGTTTATGGAACTATTTAACTTTATAAAGTGTTTATAAATTATAACTTAAATGTACATATATATATGTTAAATGTACGTGAACAAATTGTTGATATGGACCCACAAATTGTATCTCAACTGATATTGGAATTATTGTACCATTACCATACATCAATATATATTGAATGATATACATATATTACAATATATGACACTGTATTATAAATATTCTTAATGAAGTAACATATCTGATAATATTTTTTATAGCGCCATACAGTTTTACATTATTCAAATTAAACCATATATGGAATTGTATTCAAAATGTTGATGTGGTACCAAATTTGACCATATATTGTTTAAATTGTGCCATATATGACAATATATTGTTTAAATGATACCATATATGTCTATATATTAATATTGTTTAAATGACACCATATATCAATATATATGGGACTATATATGGTAGCATATATTATCATATCTGCATCTGTATTAAAAATGTCGTTCATCAGGTACCATATATGAGCATATATTGTTGAAATGGCACCATATATGACAATATATGGTTTAAATGGCACCATATATGATAATATATTGCTTAAATAACACCATATATAAATATATATGGCACTATATATGGTAGCATATATTATCATATGTGGAACTGTATTAAAAATATTGTTCATGAGGTACCATATATGGGCATATATTGTTGAAATTGCACCATATATGATAATATATAGTTTAAATGGTACCATATATGATAATATATGGTTTGAATGGCACCATATATGATAATATATGGTTTGAATGGCACCATATATGATAAAATATAGCTTAAATAACACCATATATAAATATATATCGCACTATATATAGTACCATATATTATCATATCTGGAACTGAATTAAAGATTTGGTTTATGAGGTACCATATATGACCATATATTGTTTAAATGGCACCATATATGATAATATCTAGTTTAACTGTCACCATATATAATTATATATTTTTTAAATGATACCATATATAATTATATATTGCTAAAATGCCACCATATATATTAAGATATAGTTCTATATATAACTATATATGCAATAAGATCAACCATGTTATGTAATATATAATTATATATGCCATATCTAATATTATGAAGGCCGATATCTAATTAGATGAAATTATATATGGCATAATATAAGGAAAAATTTTCGGAAAAAACCTCATATATAATTATATATGGATATACATAACCACATGTCTAATTATATATTGTAATATATGCCACATATGATTATATATAATTTTTTTTACTCGGGATTGTTTAAATGACACCATATATCAATATATATGGGACTATATATGGTAGCATATATTATCATATCTGAATCTGTATTTAAAATGTCGTTCATCAGGTACCATATATGAGCATATATTGTTGAAATGGCACCATATATGACAATATATGGTTTAAATGGCACCATATATGGTAATATATTTCTTAAATAACACCATATATAAATATATATGGCACTATATATGGTAGCATATATTATCATATGTGGAACTGTATTAAAAATATTGTTCATGAGGTACCATATATGGGCATATATTGTTGAAATTGCACCATATATGATAATATATGGTTTAAATGATACCATATATGATAATATATGGTTTGAATGGCACCATATATGATAATATATGGTTTGAATGGCACCATATATGATAATATATAGCTTAAATAACACCATATATAAATATATATCGCACTATATATAGTACCATATATTATCATATCTGGAACTGAATTAAAGATTTGGTTTATGAGGTACCATATATGACCATATATTGTTTAAATGGCACCATATATGATAATATCTAGTTTAACTCTCACCATATATAATTATATATTGTTTAAATGATACCATATATAATTACATATTGCTAAAATGCCACCATATATATTAAGATATAGTTCTATATATAACTATATATACAATAAGATCAACCATGGTATGTAATATATAATTACATATGCCATATCTAATATTATGAAGGCCGATATCTAATTAGATGAAATTATATATGGCATAATATAAGGAAAATTTTTCGGAAAAAACCTCATATATAATTATATATGGATATACATAACCACATGTCTAATTATATATTGTAATATATGCCACATATGATTATATATAATTTTTTTTACTCGGGTTAATAATAAAAAATAAAAAAAATCGCGATGAATCGTGTGGGGTTTGAACCCACACTTGCTGACATTTCAAGCCAAACGCTCTACCCGCTATGCTATCGCTTATTATAAATGACAGCTGACTCTTAGCAGTCTTGTTCAGTACAGAGTTATCTTCATTTCTTTATTTAATTTTTATTTGATATATTGGAAAAATATATAAAATTGTTTTTTTCTGTGTTATTTTTTATAAAAAATATTAATCATTCATAGAAAGAAATTAAGCTGTAAAAATAGGAGAAAAAGGTAATAAAAATTAATTAAAAATAACCTTGCAGAAAATACTGTTGATATTTGCAGATTCTTTTTTGCAAAATACTAGTAAGATAAGAACAGGAAAAATAAAACATTTAAATTTTTTAAATTCTAGTTACATTTAAGTTAACTTTTAGTTAATTAAAAATAACAAATTATATATATATATATATCATTATCATTATATATATATATATATATATATATATATATATATATATTAGAGCGGGTCGATTTGTAGGGAGTGAAAAAATTCACCAATTTCCCTATGATTTCCGTATTCTGTGGGTTATTCCATGAAAATTTGTCGAAGGAACCATACCTCTATCGTTAAAATCGAGTCCCCTACTTTTTGTAGGGGACTCGTGACGTTCGTATGAAATATTACCTACACGTTCACATCCATAACTCAAAAACTATCGATCGGGTTTAATCAACAGTAGGCGCGTTGGAAAGGTGAGCTCATTTTGATCAATTTACAAAAAAAAAATCTCCAATATTGGTCCAACGGTTCAAAAGTTACGGGCATTTTTGTCCAAATTTTGGAGCATTTTTCCATTTTTTTCATGATTTTGTCTAAGAATATTACTTTCATGGCCATTTTTTTGGCTCAATCCATTATTTTATTCAATTTACAATTCAAAACGAAGAGTTTAAGCCCAAATTTATCGAATTCGGTTGATTAATTCATGCGATATTGCTAAAACAAAATAACACATAAAACCAAATTTTTGTTTTTTTTGCTGAAAGTTATTTTTAATTGCTGAAAGAAAAAAAAATATAACTAACAAATGCATCGAAAATTACTAAGAATGTACAATTGTCAGTTAAGTTTGCTAAAAATATTTTTAAATAATTGACAAAACAGGCAAAAAGTACTGCTATTTTCAGTTAATTAACTCTCATAATAGTTGTTTTGTATTTTTATATAAAAAACAACTATATATACAATTAAAACAATAACTATGGATTACTACACTGTCAAACTTTTTTGAGTGTATATTATTCAATTGGAGAAATAACTAATAATGTTTTTTCTGAATTGTTGTGCGTTACTAATAATTTGAGTGCTATGTGGAATTCTGTTCCAGAGACCTATTGCATTAATATAGAATTGGTATTTCGAAATCTGAGTACGATGATTAAAAGTTAATAGTCTTTTGCCTCTATCAAGTGTTGAGAATTTTAATCGCAAATGTAGATGTTCAGGTTGGCGGGTATATATTATTTTATGCATAAAAATTAAAATCCTTGTTTTAACATAATCATCAAAACTAATGCCATAAAGTAGATTTGCAAACGATGAAATATGATCAAATCTTTTCAGGCCATATACATAGCGGACAATACTATTAAAAAGCTACGTTCAGTTTTCTTTTGCTTTCGTTGTCACAGCTGGCAAAAAGGTCTCCGTAAGGTCTCCTTTTTTAGGGATGTTGACGATTATACCTTCTTTAAGCTGCGGGTCCAGTACATTAGTAGCCCAAAAGTTTATAATCAGTGGTAGAAGGAATCTCGATGATGTTTGGTTATTTACTTTGAGCATTTTAGGTGCTATATTATCCGCTCCGGGGGCCTTATTTGCTTTTAAGGCAGTTATAGCGTTTACTACTTCGATGAGTTCAGGTGCCTCAGTTGGGATGTCCTGTCTGACTACATGGCTAACGCACGAACATATATTCCCGTAAATAAAAGGAGGGTTAGATAGCATGTCAGAATAATGTTGCCTCCAAATCTCGAGTTGTTCTGACCGGGATGTTGTTAGCACTCCATCTTTGTTTTTTAGGGGCTTAGTGGCTGCAAAGTTTTACCGGAGAGCTTTTTAGTGATGGTAAAGATCTTTCGATCTGTGCTCCTCCGCGGCTTTTTGTGCATCACACGGGAGTTGCCTGTAAAATCGCCTCTTATCGCTTCTGGCACTTCGTTTTACATGCTTATCGTGGCAACTGTATGCTTCTCTCAGCGCAGCTTTCTCGGATCGAATCCTGGCTGCATTGAGTTTGGATTTGGCTTCCTTTCTCGTTCGTATCAATTAACAGGTCTCATCAGATATCCATTGTTTTTTCCGGGGTATTCTATAACCAATATGCTCTCTGGCAGCGTCTTCAAAGTGTGCTTGGATAGTCTGCCACTCTAAAACTGGGTGAGCACGGTCGACATTTAAGCCTCCCTTTAACCCTTCGATGTAGTTTTGGCGCTTTGTACGATTTTGCAGGTTCTTCACATCGAATCTTTTAGCTGCCTTTTCGGATCTTAGGATTGCCGCGACCTTAAGGCTAATAGAGGCGATTACTAAATGGTGATCTAAGAAGCAGCCCCTCTTTTAGCTCGTACGTCGAGAAGGCTTCTCCGCCAAGTTTTGCTGATGGTTACATGGTCGGTCAGGTTTTCTGTCGTACCGTCTGGCGATACCCACGTAGCTTTGTGCACATTTTTGTGAGGAAACAGTGTGCCTCCGATCACAAGGTTGCTATTGCTGCACATTTCTGCCGATGCCATGCGTTCCCATGATCCTCTCGCGACCCCTGTTATCTGATCCTAGTTGCGCATTCATATCGCCCATTAGTATCACTATGTTGCCTCGAGGTATTGAGGATAATACAAAGTTTAGATGGCTATAAAAGTTATCCTTTTCTGCGGAATCGGATGTCTCTGTGGGTGCGTAACATTGACGCATGTCAGATTTCTAGCTCTTGTTCGGAAATTCGCAAGGATTATTCTATCTCCGAATGGTTTCCAATTGATTAGAGAATGTCGGGCTTCTTTGGACTATAATAAACCGACACCATTCGATCTTGGCTGGTGTTCCGGCTTTCCAGAGTATAAAAAAGTGATGTTGTCAGGGGCTTTGAATCACCTGACTCTGGCCATCTGGTTTCGCACAATCCTAGAAGTAGCAGTGAGTATTTTGTGAATTCACTGCATACTTCGGCCAGCTTTGATGGATCTAGGAGTGTGCGTACGTTCCATGTTCCGATTCTCGTTGTCCTTTTCATGCTGAAGGTTGTCATCGTTGGGATTTGTTGGTTTCTGTTATTTGTTGTGGTTTCTATAATCGTTTTCTTAACAAATTACCTTGATAAAATCCGTGTTACGATTTTTTTTGTTTAGGCCAAAATCACGGCGTATTTATTTTTGTTGGTGATATCTTAAATTCCTTCTTACACTAGAGACTTTTTTTGCGTATAGCGATAATCTTAACCTATTAGGTTAAATGTGTAAAGGTATACATCCCATATCTCTAACATGAGATAAAAAAAATTTATTTTGGGGGAGATGAGCATTCTAAATTAAAATACTTATATATGCATCAGTATGTATAAGTCATACTCTGATAGCACAATTTTATGCATCTCAATTAATTGCCAATGCATTGTAAAATCTGTTGTCTTGCTATTACAGACATACTTTTTTTGGCGATTATTTCCCACCAAAATTAATTGAAAGAAAAAAGAAAGGAAGAACAAAACAGCTCTCTAATTTTTTTCTCATGTACGCTTAAACTGGATTAGCAAAAGACAGACAGTATATTTTGTAAAACAGGAATCATTAATATTTTGTAATCAAGTGGGATAAGTCAAACCCGAATTACAGTTTAAAGTGTGTACTACGTCTTAGAATTAGTGGGAAAATTCCATTAAAGTTAAAATCAAAAAGATCAAGTTTAAATTTTGAAATATTAATATTTTAATAGAAAATTTAATAATATTTCAACGAATTTAATATAATCTAAAGATTAAAATACATCCTTCGAAATTTGAGGAAGAAGTTGTGTGGACGAGAGGTACCCAACTGTAAAAGGCTACGTGTTGATACATAATTCCTAGACACGTGTACCAGAGCGGGGCATATATTTTGATTGATAGATACCGCTGTGAAGAATCAGATCAACCAATTTTCTTTTAACCTTACTCTGATCACCACGTGGTTAAGGCACAAATACACGTCATCAAAGGCAGGGATATTATCACTGTAACCTTAAATTTATCATCCCATTCCGATCTCTTGGTTATTTGCAACGTCAGTATTTATTATTCCCAGAAAGGAATAATTTTTACGTAAATATCGTAAAATTATATTTAGGATCTTAAATCCGAAATTGAAATATCAACCCTAATACAAAATTATTAAAACCACGTGATTTGGAAGAATTTTAAAGTTACGTAATGAACATCATCATAAAATATAATCTAATTTCAATCCGAATTTAGTTCAGTATTTAAACTTTAATTCTAAACTTCAATCAAATATTTAGCTTAAATTTTCAAAATGCTAATTATTTTCTTCAAATTTCTTAAAATATTGACGTATAATTTTTTTTTTAATGCTAAATTGGATTATATTTTAAGTACATTTACATCTATATACATTAGACCTGGCGTTAAAAACTTTTTTTTGAAACTTGAATGTGGGTAGCAATAAAAATATGCGATTTGATGCCAAAATTGATGTAGCAAATTTTCAGGCTGATCGGAGGGTACCAACCCGTGCCACAATGAGGTGAAAGGTCAAAATTTTTAAAAACCACCCAAATACTTTTTTTTGCATTTTATAAATTTTTGTAATAAGAAATACTGTAAATATAATGTTTTTTCTTTAATTTTTATTTAATAGGCTTATTATTTTTATTTTAAATCATTGAAGATTTTGTATAGGCTGGGAAGTCCTTACGGTAGCCCTCTACAATGTGTAACAAGTACTGTTTATCGTCTTCGTTGTGTGTTAAGCATCTGTTGTAGTCAGTTATTAGTTTGACTTTTCTTTCGGCGGCATCATTCACAACAGTAATGCATTTTACGATTTGTCCCCCTTTACAAAATGCTTCGCTCTTAGGCCAGTTTGACGGATCAAAGCGTAAGAAATCCGTAGAAATTTCCAGACGAGAAAAAAATTTTTTTGTTTTAGGAGTTACAAAAGAGCTTAAATCCTTGGATGTGAATAATTGTAATTCATCAACGCTTGCACACACTTTTTTAGAAGGGAAAATATCACCATCATCACCGATATGATTGTCTTCATCGGAATCTATTTGAAACGCCAAAACCATCTTTTCCTTTATTTTTGAGTCTACATGTGAATCAAAAAAGTGCACTTGCCTTTTTTGCTTCCTCTGATAAATACCACAGGTGGTTCCGAATTTTTTCCAAAAGCATTGTAGATATTTTTTTATCAAAATACCCAATAATCCCCTTTATTAGTTGCATATC
Organism: Leucophora obtusa; assembly: GCA_949987735.1. Taxonomy (NCBI): domain Eukaryota; kingdom Metazoa; phylum Arthropoda; class Insecta; order Diptera; family Anthomyiidae; genus Leucophora; species Leucophora obtusa. The sequence goes on along the minus strand of OX465295.1, from coordinate 266,892,530 downwards.
TCTATTTGGCGCTTCAACTGCATTTGCGGTTCTAAACCAGTATGGGATGTAGAGACTTACTAAGAAAATGCACGTATTACGAATTCCATTCAACTGACTCGCAGACATTTTAAAGTGCTCGTTAAAAATATACATTTTGAGACAATAGATGGCCTTGGACATGAATCTTGCATGAGATGTCGCTCCAGGTGCACGAAATGTGAAATTGGGAATGCTACCACCAAGAAAAATAAATGCAAGTTGTAAGAGTTCTCTATAATCATGCCGAATGTGGACTTTCGCTAAATATTCAAGACAAAAGTGTTTCCTTGTTTCGTTCCTCGACAGATATGACACTCAAAACTTATTCATCCTGCATACAAATGCTGTATCCCTTTGAATTTAGTGTGCTCCATTCCCGTGCAAAACGTTCAAAAATCGCCACCTCTGGACCACTTGATTTTCCGAAATTGATTTTAAATACAGCTCTTAAGAGAATTTCTGCAATATGGTGGCGACATGACAACCACAATAAGCTGTGTTCCAGTTTGCGTTCCAATAAAGTTCCAGCACCACTATGAGAGCCAGTATTTGCAGCAGTTGTATCGAAACATATCATTTCTAATGAATTCAGCATATTCATTTTTAACAAATAGTCGTAGACTGATTGAGCGACTACAGCACCAGTTCCATCTTCAATGATGGGGATAGCTATTAATTTTTCAACGTTCTCCGACGTGAGCACAATAGCCAAGCGATCAACTTTATTTTTTCCGGCAATTGCGGGAAGTAGCTTTCCGTCCCAATGCAAAACAAATGTTTCAGGTATCTAAAAAAATCTTAAGCTCAAAGCAAAATTTATAACTTGGTCAAAATAAAAAAACTTACCTTGAAATTTTCAACAATTTCTTTGCCATGACGCCGACGATATTTTTTACGTTGTTCACGCAAACTTGTGCAATTCAGGACAAGATCCTCAATATTGTGACCCAACGCTTTGGCAGTTGCACTGATAAAGTGTATAGCTAATGGAGATGACATATTGCCAGCATCCATACAAGCCAGCATTCTGTCGTCAATAAAATTCTTTTTCCACGTTTTCGAATTGGCTTACTGGAGCAACTTGGAATGTTGTCAGTCTGTTCTACATCCATCGCCTGCACATCATCTCCAGATTCATCACTCTCAAATTCAACATGTTCCATAGTCAAGTCTACACATGAAATTAAGTGAACAGCAAAAAAAATTGACACTTTGCTTCCAAATACTACATAATAATTACCTGAAGTGCCTTTTCTTTTTTCATAATTTTCTTTTCGACGTTTTTCATCTTCCAATCTTTGTGCCTTTCTTTTTTCTTTATTTGCCCATTTTCTCGCTGCTTTATTAAGAAGTCTCTATCTGCCTGTATACTTATAAGCTTCAGAGCGTCAACGTGGGCAATGTCAAATAAATTGTTTAAATTTTCCTTAAAGTAATTTTCTTTTTTGCGATGACTTGGGAACGGAGATTTACATACTTTTTGGACTGTTATCCACTCTTCATAAAGTTTAATGACTTTTGCAGCACATGTTCTTTGATCTGGCGTTGGGATTCTAGCTTTTTCCCAAAAAGGCAACATTTCATTTAACACTAATCTTGCACTTTCTTTAACTGTTTTCTTTTCACAACGCACATTATAAAAAAAACACTGAAGCAATTGCTGCTTTGATGGTAATTTCACACCAACTATTTTAGGTACACATTTACCAATCAAGTACACATTTGTGTCAGCAGATCGAAGCCGTTCCAACGATAAATTTTTCTTCTGAGCCATGGAATTACGTAAAGTTACACAATATTTTATTTTACAATAAACTTCACTTTTCTCAACAATATTTAAATTCGCAATGACAAAATTTTACATATTCATATCAACAGCATTGCTATGTGCTCAGTAGCAGAGCGGAAAAAACGGTACTTTTAGACAAAAATGCAGTTGACGACAGATCAAAGCTAAGAATATTGAGGATGTTTAAAAAACAGCGACGAAAAAAAAATGTACCGTTTTTTCAATAATAGTTGTTGGTAGAAATACATATCGTTACCTGAAATGCAAAAGGGCGTAACAAACATATTCATTATTTTACAAGAAAAGCAAAAAAAAAAACTTTCCGACATTTTACGAAATTAAGAAATGAAATCAAAACTTTTTATTGTAGAAGGCTATAATTTTGCGGAGAAAGGAAGCTTAATTATGTGCTTCATAATCAATGAAAAAAAATTAAAATTTTCTACAGTAAAACCAAATTAAGAAGAAGAGCGAAAAGTTGGTTGTTTAGAATTTCGCTTATAAAATCTTTATTTTTGATATCAAAAAGCAAAAAAATTGTGAGGACACGTAGTTTAATGTCGTGCTCCATAATCAGTCAAAAACTTACACCTTCTTCCACATCAGGTAACGATATATATTGTAAGCATATTTTGAATTCTATAAATATTTTTTTCTTACTATAATAGCAGAAACACCATACATTTTTACAACTGAGAACTTAAATAAAAACTATAATGCATACATATATTTGTTTTTGCTTCTGGTGCCATTATATACTTAAGCATTAATACTACTATTAACTAATTTACAAGTTATAAATGATATTCTAATTTAAAGAAGATTTATTTTTGGTATTTCTTAATAAAAAAAATTATAAAATGCAAAAAAAATAGAGTATTTTGGTGGTTTTTTTTTTTAAATTTGGCATTTGACCTCATTGTGGCACGGGTTGACACCATCCGATCAACCTGAAAATTTGCTACATCAATTTTGGCATCAAATCGCATATTTTCATCGCTACCCACAATCAAAATTCCAAAATATAAAAAAACCCCATATTAGCTACGCCAGGTCTAATATACATACATACACTCACAATATATTTTCCATAACCGATTGAGGTTTATTTAAAAAGTAATAGGTAAAGTTTGTTTTCAATTGAAGAATCAATTAAAATACATTGAAACATATTGTTTAATTTTTTTTTGTCAACCAATAAAAAACAAACCAGAAAAAAATATGTATCGTCTGTAGAAGTTGTTATTTTCAGTCAAATATTCTATTTTTAGATTTCTATTTTTATAAAAAATTATTTAAATAATTTCGTTGTTTTCTGTTTTAAAACAAAAAATTAAAATATTTTCGGTTTTCTTTTTTGTTAAAATAGTTTGTTTATATACAAAATTATTTCAATTTAAATTACAAGAAATTCTTTACTCATACACACAAACATAGCCAATAAAAATATGAACGTGTCTGTTGTGTATTGTGTAGTGTTTTGAAAATCGAAACAAAAAAAAAACTTTCAAATATGAAAAAACAAACCACAAAATCGTTTTTTTTACGTTTTGTCAGTTAAAAAATTGTTGATTGTTTTAATAGACTTTTCAATTATTTTTATTTCTTTTCTGGATTGTTTAAACAATGTTTGAAAATAAATAGCAAAATGGTTTGAATATAATGAAAAATCAGTAGTCCTTTTTTTAATAGTGTTTTCAATTAATTTAATATGTATTTTAGGTTGTTTTTAAGGATAAAATATTGTGAGTGTATATAAAAAAATATTAAAATTATTATACATATAAATTTGTTAAAAAAAGGGTGATTGTCCTTTTTATGTTTGTAATTTTGTGAGTGTACAAAAGAGTGTAATTTATGTTTGTGTAACAATAACAAGCTTTAAACGTAAAATCCTAAAAGAAAAACAAAAACCAATGATTTCAAAAGATTTAATATTATAGATTGTACATAATTAAATAGTAGTTAAAGAACCATTTAAACGTAATTCAAATTCATTTAAAAATTTATATAAATTTGAATATACAGATTTTATATTGTTTTTGTAGTATAATAATTTTCAAATCATATTTTTTTCTCTTTATACAAAAAAAAAATTGAATTTTTGCTTGTACCTTAAAATTCAAGATATTTTTGCATAAAAAGTCTTTATAATTTTTCTTAGTGTACTTTATTAGTTTGTATCTTAATTTTATTTTAAATTGTCATTACTTGCAAAATTTCTAAGTTTGTTTAGATTTGGACAACAACAACACTCCGATTGCTGGGCCCATCAGTGGAACGTTGTAATAAGTGGAACACAAAACATTAAATATAAATATATTTGTAAGTAATGATACATTATTTTGCTTATTTTTTTATATTACATTTTTTTTGTCTGTCCAATTCCATTATGTTCTAATATTTACTTTTAAAAATTTTTCTAAACTCAGCGCTGCCAATTTTGACGATTTTTGAAGCAAAATTTGGGCAAATTACCATTGAAGATTTTTCAAAATTTCATATTTGAAAAATGACGGTTTTTTAAAATGGCATGATTTTTTGTTAAAAAAATTTGCATTTTTATTAAAAACTACATAAATAAAAATATTCTTACGCTATGTGATATAGAAGAAAAAAATAATGTACACGTATTTTTTTGCGCTCCAATCTCATGTTTAGGGGTTAAAAGTAGGGTCAGAACTGACACAGTTTTCCGTTTTTTAATTTATTTCTTATAATTTCAAAGTCAAATTGGTTAACAATTGTAAGCTTTTTTGGAGACGTATCTATAGGTACACTAATAAAAAAATCCTGTACAATTAGGTCAAAATTGTGCTGGCGCAAATACATGTACTATTTCCTGTTATTTTAGCGGAAGTTTTACCTATTTGTACGGTCTTTTTTAGAGAAAATAACAGAAAAATTAGTTCAATTTAATCAGAACGCGTTTAACAGACTTTTCTACTACCTTTTTTATGAGTGTATTCAAAATATACCCGAAGAGTTCCAATTTTTTTTATTCAGTTATTATTTTTTTCGAATAGGAGATTTGTATGAGGGGGTGTCGATATTCGTTGTCGTTCCATAGAGCCTTTTTCAACATTTCAAATAAGTGGCAACCCTGGACTCACAATAAGGGTATTTAATAGCTGCCCTACGGGGAATGAGGAGTCAATTGCCCTCCAAGGACCTATCCCGTGACCGGTCAACCGAAGGCATATTACTAAATTAGTACAAATATGAACAATAGAAAATGAATTAATTTTCTAAGTATTTTCTGATCCGTTATTTTCACTGTTGCTTTTAAAAAAACTTGACCAATACCTAAATAAAAATTTATATAATCAGAGGTTTTGAGGTAGTTTTCTAATTTTTAATTGATTTTTTAATTTAATTATGGCCAACGCAAAATACGAGTCAACTGCCATTAAAGGACCTATCCCGTGACTGGTCAATCGGGGGCATATTCAAGACACTTCCACCATATTTGTGTGTGTGTTAATGTTGTTTTATTTTCTATTTTTTTCTTTTCCATGTTTTTTTATTTGCTGTGTGTGTTCGTTTTTTCTTTCTCTTTTTTATTTGAACAGAAACGAAAAACATATAACTTAACCATCAGCCAGCCATCACGCATAAGCAACGTTAGCTCAGACTGTAGAGCATTTGCCTTACAAGCAGAAGGTTGTGTTATCGAGCCCTACTTCAACGCCAAGTAGATTATTTTTAATTCTTAATTTTTTATTAGTTTATTTGAAAAGCTATTTTTAGACACACCACCTTACTGCCACAATGTGTCTAAAATGTGGCAATTGGTCATTTCCAATGACAACGCCATGTTAAAGTGATATGTCTCTTTCAAACAAAAAGACCGATCAGCGACCGGTCTCCGCCCCCTTGGGACCTATCCTGCGTGTCATCTGGGACCGGTCGCTTTCCCCGTAGGGTGTGTTTTTGCGACAAGCTATCAACGTTGGCTTATGTCATTCCCATATAAATTTGACATTAGCCAACGTTTAGTGTTAACTCTTAACGTTAGTAATGTCAATTTTGTATGGGAATGACATAAGCCAATGTTGATAGCTTGCCGCACCATCACAGCTAATGTTTGTGTTCTCGAATACCTTAACTCTGTGTATAAACATATCTAAATTTCGTGAATTTCAGACATGTTTTCATAGAAAAATAGGTTAGTTTTTGATTCAACTTTTTAACTCTTAAATTTTTTCCTATCATATATCTGAATTTTATTAAATTTGGATACCTTTCCCGTTAGTTAAGGTTTTCCCTGGTTACGAAAGGTCAAATTATAAAAACTGGGTTTTGGGTAAACTTATTCTTTTTTATTGATATATAAGGGATTTTTGGATTGACGATTTTTTGAAGAATTCTCATTCCTAAAATGACGATTTTGACGATTTTTTCTCCTGAAATTGACGATTTTTCAACAAAATGGGTTGGCAACACTGTCTAAACTAGTTTATTTAGTTTATTATTTTTCTATATAATTGAGTATACTAGGAACCAATGTTGCCAGTTTTGACGATTTATCGTCATTTTGACGATTTTTACTATCAAAAATAGCCAAATCACGATTTGACGATTTTCCTCTTCAAAATGACGATTTTTGTTCAATAGGAAATATAACAACAATTGTTCGAAAATACGTTAATTTTCCATTATCTAAATCAATAAATCTGATAATTTATTCAGGTAATTTATAAACATTTATCATAAAATTTTTATTTAAGGTAGTCATTTTCGAATCTGATGGTGTTTTGTAGGAAAACTAACACAGAATCTGGTAACTATTTTTATTTAAAATATTTTTCCTAAATCTCTTCTAATAAATGTAACGTGCTTTTCGAAGGAATGTATATTTCATATCGGATTCTTTTTTCATGTGCCTGTGAAATATCTATATACTAAGTACATTAAAATCTAAAGTTTTTTCGATACGAAATTATTTTTAAGTGAACTTTTTCCTTCGAACAATTAATTTGGAAATTTTCAATACATACATCAAATTGTTTGAAATTTGGAGATACGAGTATTAAAGGAATATTTTTTAAAACACTTCGGTGAAGTGTTGCGTTATTTCTATAGGAATTATTTTTGACATTGAAAGTTTGCTTCATTTCAACCAATCAAATAAAAAACTAGTTTTAGAATTTTTCTTAAATTACAGCTGACACCGAAAACCGGGTGATTTTTTAAATATTATATTTTGATTTTAGGGTTATAATAATAAAAATATTTGATTATTAAAGTTTTGACGATTTTTAACAATATTTTGACGATATTTTAAAACGCAGGACGATTTTGACGATTTTCTCAAAAATATTAGACGATTTTGTGCCCAATTAACCTGCCAACACTGCTAGGAACACTCATAGAGTAATGTTCGTTTATGATCATTAACTTCAATCAATGTGGTTATCACTCATTTGTCGTTAATAAATCTCATTTGAATTCTTTTTATTAAGAAAACAAAAATGAAACATTAGGTTTTTATTGTTATGGGAATGGCAACTAAAACAGACTATGAGTTAATAATGTAAGTTAAGTATCAGTCGTGTCGACATTAAGGCTCAATTAGACGTACCATCACCATATAAAACAGCTGTTCAAACCAATCTTATGGGCTACAATGTATACGATTATTGGTGACATGCCATAACGCCATAACCGTAACCATAGAAACCAATTCAATTTTGGTTTTCTGCTATGGCGTTATGGTTACGGCTATGGCGATATGGCACTTCTAATTGAACCTTTAGGGACAGTTTTTATTTAAATAAGGGTAATTTTACTGTCTAGGCGTCTGACATACGGTCAGTTGGGTGAGAGAATTGTACCCTACATGGCGCACCATCTTGCCATTGGTCGATTTGTATTTCATTTTTCTCTTTCATTTAATTCATCTCTTTGTATTTTGCCTACTCTTTTGTATATATTGGCATGAAGAGTAGGTTATATGTATTGCGTTATGAAACCAGGGTTGGGAACCAAAAATCTACCAAATATAGAGCTAGCGGGGAAAAAAAACGTATTTCATGCCACTTAACCTTAATTTTCATTTTTTTGGTTTATTTTAGAATGATTGCAAAATTAAACAATTTTTATTATTCTGAAATTTATCTAACGCCTTACATCCGCAAAGAATTTTGCAACATATTAGTAGACAAAAAATAGTACATTCTTCAATGTAATTTTTAAGTTATTTTTAATAGTTCTAACTAAAATGTTTACAAGATTTTTCTTTTTCTGTAAGTGTATTAATAAATACTACCTCTGTTCCGAAAAGAAGTTAACATTTCTATTGATTTTTTTGTTCCAAAATAAGGTTAACATTTTACTAAGCAAAGTGTTTTTATTCAAATAAAAGAAAATAAGTTAAAATAACAGTTCATGTGCCACTATTGTGGTAGAAAAAGTAATGTTGTATTGTAATAAAATTAATGAACAATATTTTGACGAGCTGTTGCTAATGTCTCTTCGCTGCATTTAACAGAAACCAGTAAAAGGCCATCTCGGCGAAGACTTTTTTTACCCATACGTCGAATTTTTTAACTATTACTATCTTTGTTAACCCTCTAACCGGCAAGCCCGCCTCCAGGCGGGGTATATTAAATTGACCAGAAATGCGCCAAAGGAGTATTTTATAATAAGAAATTATGCTTTTTCAACAGAAAACAAAATTTGTTAAATTTTTTGTGACCATGAAGTAAGATTGGAGCTTAAGCTATTCAAAAAGTTCCTTACTTTGGTCCAAGGACGCACAGGATTTCATAAGTATACCTTTAAAGGACATCGCCATCGCCTTAACTTCAAAACGAATGGACGGATTTTTCTGAAATTTTGTAAAAAGAATATATTTGGTGTAGGTAGCAAAGGTTATAAGTTTGAATAATATATATTAAAGTTTTGGTGCGTTTTCGCTCAATTTCGCGTTTAACGAAAATCGCTACATCCTCTTAAGTAACTGCACAAAAAAGGTAATTTTTTTATGGCAATTACATCTTGGTAATAGAAGTAATTTGTGCCTAAACCTAGTAATTTTTATGCGCTAGTTTTTGAGATTCACCCTTAAACTATTTTGGCCCATATCGCCTAAAGTATGCAACGAAAAAAAATTTTGTAGAAGAACTTATTGTTTATTTTTCGTGAGGAACACATGGTATAAATTTCATTGCAAAAAAGCTTAGGCCGGTTAGAGGGTTAAGCATTATAGATTCCATACATGTTTGTAATGTCAAAAATACGTTTTCTAATTTATCTGAACACTGTTAATTTTTTCACACACAATCAAAGAATTATTTTAATTCTAATTTTCAACTTTGATTTCGAATTAAAAATTACCTAAAAAAAATTGGAAAGCTATCTTTAAAATCCGAATCACTGACATGTCCTAACAACTATACGGAAAAACAAAAATTAGTTTTGTTAAAAACCTCCATAATCCCAGCAAAAATATAGAAATGTTAACCTCATTTCGGAACGGGGATAGTATATTTAGTAAAAATTTGATCAAAATGGATTTTTTAAATTACAAGTTTTTAAATAAAAAACAAAATTGTAATATTTACCTTTTTGGTATTTTAACAAAAAATTTTTGAAGAATTACATTTTTATTTAGAATTTTTATATTTGCATAAAATTCCATTAAAAATTAATAGAAAAAAAAATTTAAATCGTTCAAAAATTAATTCAGCATACAAAAATAAAAGAAAACTTACAGTGAAAACTACAAAAAGTAATTAATTCTGTAAAAAAAGTTACAAAAAATTTTTTGGACCTGGTAGGATTCGAACCCGCAACCCTCTGATTTCTGTGCCAGCACGTTCCTATGCAACCCTCATACAAGCCGCCCAGACCTAACCTTGGTCACCAGGTTCTCCACTTCAAAAAATAATGATATGTCATTACCGTTTCTACACTGGGATGTTATATATTTTTGTTAATAAAAAATGAAAGAAAGGAAGATGACAACAATTAACTGAACAAGACTGCTAACTTTTTTCTTTCGATTGTAACAAGCGTATAATTACTTCATCGTACTTGGAATTTGGAGTCAAAATAGCAAATGGTCCAGTTATTACCTTTTTATGCATTGGAGATGCAATAAAATTTTCTGGGTGTTATATCCAAACTAAGAATATATCAATAGTAACAAATATAAAAAAACAAGAATTGTAAAAAATCAACGAATTCTTTTAAATAAAATTTTTTAAATTAGTATATTTTTCAGCTAAATTTAGCATTAGGTTTTGAAAAATTAGTAAAATGTTCTGCTGAAATCAGCAACGAGAATTAGTAAAAAAATCCGTAATTTGTAATAAGAGGCTAGCAAAAATGATTACTAAAAATAAAAATTGTACTAAAAATCAGTATAAAAATAGTATAGTGCGATTGGAAACTGTTTACAAATTTTATTACTAACTTTTTTATCTGAGTGTACTTTCCCAGCAAAATCTTCTATTACCAGTATGGTTTTTCTTTTCCCGGACTTTTTCACTTCCCGGGACAGCGGGATTTTTATTTGAATTTCCCGTAATCCTGGGAATTCCCACTCGTTAGAAAATATATAAATCTGACATATGTTGTATTTGAAAAACAAAATTTCTATTCGGTAAACTTAACAAAAATATTGTTAAAACTAACAAATCGATTCTAAGCCAAAAAACTGGAATGCACTTTATTAAACTTAATTAATTTTCCTGTTGAGCCAACCGACATATTATTTTGAGGGTAAATAAGAACATCTACATTTAGAAATTCAATAAATTGTCATTATGTTTGCTACACTCAACCAAAAACGTCTGTAGTTTTTTTTTTAAGTTAATTGTTCTTTATTTAAATTCAAATATGTAATTACAACTTAATATAATTAAAAAACTAGAACATACGACTATGACTTTATGTCGTCAAACCATTCGGAATATTGGGATTGGAAAGTGCAATATCCTGGAAGACAATTCAATATCAAACCCAGATGAATTAAACGCAAAATTCGTTAATATTCCAATGCCACAATCTAATCATCTGTACTATGAAAACTATGACCCTGACTTCTCTCAACAAATTGCGCTTAGCTTTAATTGTGTCAGCCAATTTGATGTCCTCAAAAGCTGTCTTGACATAAAGTCAAATTCTACTGGAGTTAATGGTATTCATCCCACATTCTTTAAAATGGTATTACCATATCTTTTACCGATAATAACACACTTTTTTAATAGAATTATCATGACGAGTACCTTTCCTCAAGGCTGGAAGCAAGCTAAAATTTTACCAATACCAAAATCATCTACTGAGTATCGTCCTATTGCTATTTTACCATATCTCTTAAAAGCATTTGAAAGACTTCTTACTAATCAAATAACTGCACATATTAATGATAATAATTTACTTACTGATCGCCAGTCAGGTTTCCGTGCAAAGCATAGTTGTGTTACCGCTCTCGCCAATATGGCCGAAGATATGCGAAGGTAAATTGACGATGGCTCTGTAGCAATATTGGTATTGTTAGACCATTCGAAGGCGTTCGACACTGTAGATCACACTATACTGCTACAAAAATTAAAGAAAATGATGAACTTCTCCACATCTTCAGTTAAACTAGTGTCTTCATATCTAGCCAATCGTGTGCAGTGTGTAGTGACTAATGAAACAACATCCACTTTTCTCCATGTATTAAGAGGTGTCCCACAGGGCTCAATTCTTGGGCTCCTCTTATTCTCCATTTATGCAAATGACCTTCCTAACCAACTGGTCCACTGTAAAATTAGAATGTATGCCGATGATGTACAGTTAACAAAAACGATACGCTTAATGATTGCACCACAAAGCTGAATAGTGACCTTGACCGTATCCATCTCTGGGCTGCCGCAAATGGTCTAAACATAAACCCTCAGAAATCCAAGTGTATTGTAATCCGAAAAAGACTGCAGAAAAACATAGATGCACCCAACAAATTTATAAATAATCAACGAATAGAAATTGTCAATAGTGCAAAAAATTTGGGTGTTACTTTTAATAGCACTCTAACATGGTCTGATCATATAATAGGTGCTTGTGGCAAAACGTTCTCTACGCTGAGAACTCTCTGGCCTACACAATATTGTACGCCAGTAAAAATTAGATTACTTCTTGCGAAGACCTATCTAACACCCATTTTGACATACGCAAGTGAAATTTTTTCAAGCTGCGATACTTCAAGTACATCCAGATTGAATGTTACTTATAATAATATAGCAAGGTATGTGTATGGACTTAGCAGGTTTGCCCATGTTTCCCAATATTCAAAGAGAATATATGGTGTACAGTTTGATGACTTGCTGAAAATTAGATGCCTGCTCTTTATGCATAAAATAATAACAACTCGTGAACCTGGCTATCTCTTTAATCGTTTGAGATTTGGGACACTTGTAAGGAATAAAAACCTAATTCAATTTCAACACCGTAGCTTAGTATCGAGATTTTATATACATGCAAGAAATCTCTGGAATGGTCTCCCTAGACCAATTAAAGAAATTAGCAACGCATTACAATTTAAAAAAATAATTTTTGTGTATTACGCATAGCCAATTTGTGTTTTTACTTTTTTTTTATTGTATTTTTTCTTTTTTTCGTAATCATATCTCAGTAACTTTGTTATATAACTTTGTTTTAAATTAAATTTATTTTACTAAATCTTAAATTTTTTTTTTTTTTTATTAAATTTCAAATTCATTTTATAAAAAAAATTTAAATTTATTTTATTATTTTAAATTTTATTATACATATTTAATTGTCATTACATAAAAGTACCTACGCGTTTGCTAAAATTTCGAAAAGAACTAAAATAATAACTATATTAATTATGATCAAGTTTATACTCATTTTGTTTACTATTAAGAAATTTTCCATGTTTTCTTGGTACTAATTGAGCTGCTAAATTTTTCGGAGTAGTATTGTGTTTTTGCAGCCCTTATGCTTTCTGTTTTATAACGCTTCCATCGAAAGTAAATATTATCTCGTTTAATAGCTGGTGAAAACCATGGCTTTTGTCGATAGGTTACTATCTTTGTTTTGACAGGAACAACTAAATCATACAATGCTAAGACGTGTTGCTCTAAGAAGGACAATTGATCATCCACTGATAGCATATAATAAATACAATTCTAATACATCTTACTGTATTGTTCCTCAAGAACACCTTGGTTAATGTGTTTAAAGTCGCGGAATCTAATAGGTTTGTTTGGAGATTGTACACTCAGATAAAAAAGTTTGTAAAAAATTTGTAAACAGTTTCCAATCGAACTATACTATTTTTATACTGATTATTAGTACAATCTTTATTTTTAGTAATCATTTTTGCTATTCTCTTATTACAAATTACGGATTTTTTTTACTAATTTTCGCTGCTGATTTCAGCAAAACATTTTACTAATTTTTCAAAACCGAGTGCTAAATTTAGCAGAAAAATATACTAATTTAAAAATATTTTTTTTTTGATTTTTTACAATTCTTGTTGATGGAGTATTAACATTCACTTTTTATTTATTAACATATAGTATTTTTGAAGTGTAAATATATAATTATACTTATATGAACACCCTGTTCTAAAACTAAAATATAGCTTATGAATTTTCAATAACTACTAACTTTTGTATAATATTTCATTCCAATAAAGTAAATTAAACTAGAAAGTTCTCGGCCATTTTCCTTTTATAAATTAAACAGGTTATGGGCCCAGCTAAAGTTTGGAATTAAAAGAAAATAATAGTACAGTACTAAGGACAATACTAAAGTGCAATCAAATTTAAAGGATATTAAAAAAAAAATATTTTATTGCTACATTCGGAACTATTATTTTCGGAACAAATGAAAACTATGCAAACTGGAAATTTAAGATGGAGCTTTTATTGCGCAAAAAAACAATTTATGGAAACACGTTATTGAGCGCAAACGTCCAAATCCAACCTATACAAATGGAAATATCACTAATCAGTCCATCATAGATGATTGGGAAAGTAAAGATGATGAAGCCAGGGGTACCATAGGTTTGCTGGTGATGGATGACCAATTACATGAAGACTGCTGCGGAAACATGGAATGCACTAAAAGAATACTACGAAAAAAATACCTTAAGTAACAAAGTGTACTTAATGAGATCGATATGTAGTCTTAAACTTGACGAAGGTGGCGACGCGGTTGCACATATTTCAGCTATGAACGATTTGTTTGCAAAATTAAGTGATATTGGTGAAGAAGCCTTGTCAGACAAGTGGAGTGCTGCGATGCTGTTAAGTAGTTTGCCAGAAAGTTATGATACCTTAACAACTTCTCTAGAGTCTCGCAAGGAGGATGAGGTGACATTTGCTTTGGTTCAACAAAAGGTGATTGCGGAGTATGAACGACGGTTGCATGCAGGTAACAACGTGAATGATGCTGTTTTGAAAGTTGTTGGTAAGAGTAGTGCTGTTTGTTATTTATGTATAATATATAATAACTGTAACAAAATCAACTCAGTTCAGGAAAAATCAAAATCTACAGATTTTCTTTTTAAATTTGGTAAGAATAGGAAATGATGTTGGCTTGTGGATTCAGGTGCAACTCGACATGCGGTTAATGATGATACATTTTTTCAAAAGTTGAATAAATCGTATAAAAGTTCTATTGAAATAGCAAATGGAGAAACTGTAATGATTGAAGGTATTGGGTCTGGTGAATTGGTGTTGTGTGATGAAAGTGGCAATAGAAATAAAATCATGGCTAAAGAGGTTTTATATGCACCCAGTTTAGTGGGGAATATTTTGTCGGTGAGACAATTAACAAAAATTGGTTTTCGATATATCGTTTAAGAAAAATCTTTGCTATATAAATTTTAAAAACAGAAACGTTGGTGTTGCTGGTGTTGATGGAGAAATGTATATTTTGCGTCAATATGATAATGTTAATGCTATAATGCAACATAATGTGAACTGCATTCATCAGTGGCATCGTAAATTAGGCCATCGCGATACAGCGGCTATAAGAAAAATGTTTTCCGAAAATCTAGCTGAAGATTTTAAGATTGTCGAATGCAATATAAAAGAAATTTGTGAAATATGTGCTAAGGGAAAGTTATCCAGAATTCCATTTCTAAAACAGTCTTATAGTAAATCGACAGAACCGTTACAGTTAATCCACACGGATGTTTGTCGTCTAATGCAAACAACTACTCCGTCTGGAAAAAGATATATCATTACATTTATCGATGATTACGCCGGTTTTACGACCTTACGATTATTGTCTATAAAATCAGAAACAGAAGAAGCATTAAAAGATTTTATTATGTTTCGCCGTACAAATTTTGGTCATGCTCCCAAAGTAATTCGATCCGATAGAGGTGGTGAATACACCGGAAAGAATTTTACAAAATTTTTAGAGTCTGAGGGGATTAAAATTCAATTAACTGCTCCTTACTCTCCCGAACAAAATGGAAAGGCAGAAAGAAAGAACAGAACCTTAATTGAAATGGCTAGATGTATGCTTATCGATGCAAATTTACCATATACATTTTGGGGAGAAGCTGTAGCAACCGCAAATTATATTCAAAATAGAGTTTTTACAAAGACAACGAATTCAACACTACATGAATTATGGTATGGCACAAAACCGAGTTTAAAACAAATCCATATTTTTGGGTCCAAACGCTTCGTGCACATTCCTTCTGAAAGGCGGCGTAAATTAGAAGATACAGCAATGGAAATGTTTTTTCTAGGTTATGATAGTAATTCGAAAGCTTTTCGTTGCTACAACAAGATATCAAAAAGAGTTGTCATTAGTCGAGATGGTCGTTTCGCAGATATTACACCAAATTCTGATGATGGAGAACTATCTATTGATTTCCGTGGACAAACCAGTCATAAGTTTGATCCATTGTTGATTGAGGAGGAGAATTCAATACCGATCAAAACCGATGATATAACAATCAATAATGATGTTGTAGGTGCCGATGACAATTTTGATACTAATGAACAGAATTATTCTATAAATCATACACCCACCGTTAGAGTTTCTAATAGAGAGAACAAGGGTAAAGAGCCTAAAAGATTAATAGAGGAAATTTGGTTAACAAAGGAGCTTACGGAACCCAAATCATATAAGGAAGCTATCGATAGTGATGAAAGAGAGCAGTGATTAGCTGCTATGCAGGATCAGATGGAATCAATGAAAAATAATCAGACGTGGGAGCTTGTTGTTTTGCCATAGAAAATTACCCCCATTGGAAGTAAATGGGTCTACAAAATTAAGTGTAATGCTGATGGTGATATATGCCGTTTTAAAGCTCGTCTTGTGGCTCAAGGGTTTTCACAAAAGTACGGAATTGACTATGATGAAGTTTTTGCGCCAGTGGTTTCTCACATAACTTTTAGAATTTTGCTCTCGATTGCAGGAAAGAACAACATGATTGTTAATCATATTGATGCTAAAACAGCGTTTTTAAATGGTAAATTGTTGGAAACAATTTTTATGAAACAACCTCAAGGTTTTCAACAAGGAAACGAAAACATCGTATGTCTATTAAAGACGAGTATTTACGGCTTAAAAAAAGCGGCAAGATCGTGGTATAATACCTTACACGAAATCATTATAAGAGCCGATTTTGAACAAAGTATTAATGATCCATGCTTATATTACGGCAATATTTATGGAAAGGTATGTTATATAATTGTTTATGTCGACGATCTCATATTAGCCTGTTCTACAAAAGAACAAATAAAATACATTGAGAACAAATTGTTAGAGAATTTTCTTATAAAGAACCTAGGTGACATAAAGCACTATTTGGGTATTGAAATATCGAAAGATATTGATGGTAATTTTCAGCTTTGCCAATCTGCTTACATAAATAAAACTGTCGAAGAATTTCGACTCCAAGAAGCGAAACCAACTAAAACTCTAATGGATTTAAGTTACGGAAAAGGAGGAGAAACAACACCTCTTGAAAACAACACCATGTATCGTAAAATGATTGGTCATCTCTTGTATATTTCGATTAGTACCAGACCTGATGTTTCAGCGTCTACAAGCATTTTAGCACAAAAGGTTTCAAAGCCAACAAATGAAGACTGGTCCCAATGTAAACGTGTTTTAAAATATTTAAAAACAACCGCAAACCTAAAGTTACAGTTAAGCAATATAAATGAAAATCAACAATTAATTGGTTACGCTGATGCCAGTTGGGCAGAAGATAGAATTGAGAGAAAGTCGAATAGCGGCCGAATATTTTTTTATAACGGCGGCACGATTTCTTGGTCATGTCAAAAACAAACTCTCGTCGCCACATCAACATGTGAGGCTGAATACGTTTCATTGTCAGAGGCTGCCAAAGAAGCAAAATGGTTAAGGCAACTTTTAGCTGGTCTACACGAACCGATAGATAAACCAACAACAATTTTCAACGACAATCAAAGCTGTTTATGTATTTTAAACGAAGATAAATTTTCTTTTAAGACCAAACATATGGACACAAAATATAAAATGACAAAAAATCTGGTGAAGGAGGGTATTATAACTTCACACTACTGTCCAACAGAGGAGATGTTAGCCGACATCTTAACGAAACCGTTACCACCTAACAAACATAATTATTTTTGTAATAAATGCAATTTAAGGTGAATGAGGAGGAGTGTTGGAGTATTAAAATTCACTTTTCATTTATTAACATATAGTATTTTTGAAGTGTAAATATATAATTATACTTATATGAACACCCTGTTCTAAAACTAAACTATATCTTATGAATTTTCAATAACTACTAACTTTTGTATAATATTTCATTCCAATAAAGTAAATTAAACTAGAAAGTTCTCGGACATTTTCCTTTTATAAATTAAACACTTGTTTAGTTTATATTTGTTACTATTGATATATTCTTAGTTCAGAAATAACACCCAGAAAATTTTATTGCATCTGCAATGCATAAAACGGCAATAACTGGAGAACCGTTTGCAATTTTGACTCCAAATTTCAAGTACGATGAAGTAATTATACGCTTGTTACAATCGAAAGAAGAAAAAAATATTTTTTTTTTAGATTTTACAGTTTTTTAATTTTTTAGTACAATTTTTTGCTAATTTCAGCAGATTGTTTTTAAATTACAGTTTACAGCAATTTACTGAAATTTAGTAGCTACAACTAATTATTTATACTAATTTCATTGTACTAAAATTATGATATTTAGTAAGTTTTTTAACTGATTTTAGCAAATCGATTTTGAGTTGCATTTTACATAAATTTTACTAAAATTTAGTAGCGGCTACTAATTTTTTCTACTAATTTTATTGTACTACAGATCAGCAGACATGTGTTGCTAAAATTAGCAAAAAATACCGCTGGCCTCAAAACAGTTAAATTTCCCGTAATAACAGCAAAATTTTCAGTAAGAAAAAATAAATCAAGCAATGAGCTATTAGTTGATGTAAAATGCGTTGGTATGAAAGTGTTTGCTGAAATTAGACCGAAGGATTTCATGACGTTACTAAGGTCTGTTTCCTTAATCAGGTCCGAATTGAAATCGCCAGCTATTATTATGTCATTATAAAAAGGTGCAATCTTCTTCCATCATTTTGTAGAAATGGCCGAGATTTATTCTTTTATTAGGCCTGTTTACACAGCCGATTAGTCTTTCTTTCAACACTTGTTATCTCAAGAAATATACGTTCTACTCTATCATTTTCATTCGTAGCATTTCTGCATACAACTTTGCATGGTAATCCACTTCTTACGTAGATTGCCACACCACCATATTCTTCTGTTCTGTCAGCTCTATAGAGTTGGAACCCATTCATCGAGACTAAGATATCGGTTAAAAATTCGTCGAACCATGTCCAAACCAGAACTTTCGAATATAAACCGAAATTCGTCAATTTTTGAAATGAGGCTTTGTGCGTTAAAATGTCAACAGAAATTGGTTCATAGACCTTTTTTTTAAAACATTTCATGGGTATAGCGAAATATTCTTATTCCATAAAACTTCATGGCTCCTATATTGTACACAGATTTATGAATCGCAACACATTTTGTTTTATACATCGTGTTTTATTGCGGCACAATATTTGTAAAAAGAAAAACAAATTTATTAACAGGAAATTTTATCAGTTGTTTGAAACTTGACCGTCAAATTTTCTCCCAACTTGAAGGAAAAATTGATATCAAGTTGCTGTTCAATTTTTAAAAGTGTGAGTGTGTTAGTAAAAAAGTGTGAGCGCATTGAAACTTGAAAGGCAGAAATTGAACGTGTAACCAGTGTTGCCAGGTTTCTTAGGCATAATATCGTCAAAAATTCTGGAAAATATCGTCAAAATCGTCATAGCTTTTAAAAACTCGTCAAAAAAATAGTTAAAAATCGTCAAAATAACACTATTTGTGTTATAAGGACCCTAAAAACTTAATAAGTATTCTAAAATATTCCTTTTTGTAATTATTTCGTGCTTGTTCGATTTAACATATTTACTGAATTGTTTATAAACATCATCGAAATTTGCCATTTGCCATATCCTGTATTTCACAAACATTCTTCCAAGAAATTGAGATTCGTTACAGTTTTAGGACAGAAGTTTTACACAAAAATTACACTGCATTCAAAAAATTAATGGAGATCTGACCATCAGTTCTATATACTTCGGACATGCTGATTATAATGGCGTACTTTATTTTTCGATCAATGATAGGGGAATTGCGACACTTGATCCGGAAAAAGTTGAAGCCGAATATCTTCTAAACTATTCAATATTTTTTTTGTTTTAATTTTTTTGAAAGCATTGTGAAATAGGTATCTTCTGTTCTGAAAAAAATATTCTGGGTTTATAACTTTTTGAGTAATAATTGAAAATATAAATCGCCATAAAAGGATCAAGTGTGTTATACCATGAATACACTTGATCCCTATATGTAACACACATGATCCCGGGGATCAAGTGTGTTTACTAAGACATTTGATCCCGGGGATCAAATGTATACCAGAAAAAAGTGTTTATTAAAATTAATAGATCAAATTTAAATAATTCAGCTAAAGCGTTTTATTTCTAAAAAAAACTAAAAATACTAATTTTTGCTATGTCTTTACTTATTAGCGACCTTTAGCTCCTATATTGACTATGGAGATTATCGTATTTTTGAAAACTAATTGCTTAAAACTGTCGTATGATATTGTTGCGATTCATGAACTGTTTGGTCTAAGATTGAAAATATTACGTATTCTTGTAATTTTTATGTTTTTGTGTTCCTTTAGATTTCGATGAAATTTGGATATGTGATACAACTTACAAAAACAATTTGTTGTCCCAACCGAATCGTTCGGTTGCTACAACCGGAAATTTGGGTATTTCAACCATATTTTTTTTTCACAACCCCATTTCGGTTGGCGCATCCCTATTTCAGTTGCCGTATCCCTATTTCAGTTGGAACAACAGAAATTGTGACAACTGAAAAAAACAGTTGAAACCAAATTCGGTTGGGAGAACAAAATTTTTTTGTCGGTGTAGGGGACAAAATTAAATACCTTTCGGTTCTAAACATATCGGCTCAAATTGATATTTATGGGGTAAAAGTGAGTTTCAAAGTTGTTCGAATCTTTTTTGTTTGAAAACTTTTTTTTAGTTCACTCTTTCACAGATCTTGAAAATACCTTTCATCTGGTATCCAACTTGTATACATTTCCTCGTAAACATGAAAAACCCCTAAAACGAAAACCCGGGTAATTTTTTACCCCACTTTTTATCTCTTAAATATCAGATTGGAGCTCTAAAAATGTTCACTTGCTTATTTTTCCAAATTTCCAAATGAGTGAGCCACACGCCTTGTGAGCCTTGTAAGCGATTTTGTTAAGAGAAATTAGCTTAAAAATAATGCAAGCAACTAATACTTATTAAAAATTATTTACAATATACAGTTCATTGTCCAATAATATTCGTTTGTTTAATTAAAAGCATTTTTATCAACAAATACACACTTGATCCCTGGGATCAAGTGTATTAAAAAACGAGTAAAAAGGTTAAAGTCGGGCATGCCGACTATACAATACCCTACACCAGTCCGGTTAAAAGCCAACTAATGTTTGGATCCGAAATTCGAATGGGTTAAAATGGGACTTGTGTCAAAATTTTCTATAATGTGAGTCAGCGAACCAAATTTCATTAAAATATCTTCATATTTGCGACCTGCAGTGTGTAACCAAGCCAATTTTGGGGGGACCCTTATATGGGCACTAGGTCTAAACATGGACCGGTGTTAACCAAAATCAATAGGCTTCGTCCTTAGGCTGCCATAGGTGGGTGTACCAAATTTCATCAAAATAGCTTAATATTTGCGACCTGCAGCGTATAAACCATATAATTTTAGTAGAACCCTTATATGGGCACTAGGTCTAAACATGGACCGATGTTCACCAAAATCAATAGGTTTCGTCCTTGGGCCGACATAAGTCGGTGTACCAAATTTCATCAAAATATATTAATATTTGCGACCTGCAGCGTATAAACAATATAATTTTGGTAGGACCCTTATATGGGCACTAGGTCTAAACATGGACCGATGTTCACCAAAATCAATAGGCTGCGTTATTGGGCCAATATAGGTCTGTGTACCAAGTTTCATCAAAATATCTTAATATTTGCGACCTGTAGAGTGCGCACAAGAATGCATGGACAGACAGACAGACGGACGGACGGACAGACGGACGGACGGACATCGTTAAAACGAAATAAAAAAAAATTCTAAGCCGATCGGTATACTATAAGGTGGGTCTAGGACCAATATTTTTTGGTGTTACAAACATCAGCACAAACTTATAATACCCTGACCACATAGTGGTGTAGGGTATAAAAAGGGAACTAGTGTATAGGTAATGTCATTTTTCTATTTTTGTCATAGTAAAAAATTACAAGATGAAATACGGATTTTTTTAAAACGTGGAATAACACCTTACACAATAATGTTTAAAATTACATAACTAACATTTTTGTATTTAAAATACAAACTTCAGAAACATTTGTTAAGTAAGAGCACAAAATAACAGAAATGAGAAAATACAGGTGATGATGCCCAGAAGATAAAGAAACCTAAAAAAAAAGTAAAATAAAAATTAGTGTATAGTGATGAGCGCAATATTTGGAACAATCTGTAGAAGAAAATTTTTTTCTAACAAGTCTTTTAAAGGATCAAGTGTGTCGCACTTCCCCTACAGATTTTTCGCTAAATGTGTTTAAACTTTGGCGGTTGACCACGCAGTTTTTTTATATAAAAAATTTTTCAAATTCAATTAAGTAATATGAATTTTTTTGTGTTAAAATGTAAGCACAGGACCTGTGGCCATATTTACGATATAAATGCGATGTGCTAATCTTGATATTTAAACCAGTACTTAACGTTTTATATAGGTTTTTATGGTTTTTTGCTATTTCAGCGACTTTAGTCGTCGAATGTACAATCGACCGCAATAAATGTAATGCCTTAGTAAGGAAGCAATTAAATGGAAAATATTTAAAAAAAAATGTATTCATCTGTAGCGGCCTATCTCTAAAACTGTTCTTGCTAAATTTCAAGCAAAAAAGTTTCCATTTGCAAAATTTATGGCAATAAATACATTTTTTACTAAAGACATTTTAAGATACTAAAGTGTCTTTAGTACGATACTAACCTTAGTACAAAATGCCTAACTTTTGCAAATGTAAACTTTTTTGCTTGAAATTTTGCAAGAACAGTTTTTCGAGGTGACCCCATATTATAATATTGGATTTTGCGGGGGTTTTTTAATTTGTTCCCACATTAATTTGCTTGCAATTCTGAATAATTCTAAAAACTAAAAATTCTGATTTAGAATTATAGATTGGAAAAGTATCGTATTTTTGCACATTTCTTGCTATATTTCGTATTAAAAAAATCGTAATTTTGAAGGAAAAAATCGTCAAATCGTCATTTGCTATTTTAGATAGTAAAAGTCGTCAAAATGACGATAAATCGTCAAAACTGGCAACACTGCGTGTAACCCCCCTGTAAGCCAGATTTCAACCACTAATTCTTTTATCTGCTGATGTGCCAGTCAATTTAAAGTTGGATTTTTAGCGTATTTTGCAGCGAAAAGTGATGTAAAGCCTAAAAAAATTCGATCTGTTTAGCACTTTCCAGGGGGGGCTATGGGGGCTAAAGCCCCCCCCCCCCCTTGAGGCCCAAAAAAAATTTTTTTTTTCCATATAATGCTATGAGGGACAACACGATTAATTTTTTAAACAGACATTTTAGAATTTCACATTAAACAAGCATTATAAATTTTAAGATTTTGTGTAGATTCTTTGATTTAAGAAGGAATTTGTTGAACATGAAAGATTCTACATATTTTCAAGAGATAATTCTTAAAATTTTTTTATAATGAACTTGTTTTTATAGAATTATTATTGAAACTGTTAACCATTTTTTTTCAATTTAACAAATTTTTTGATTCAGTTTACTTAAGAATCAATATTTAGGGCCAGTTTTATTGTCAAAACAAAGATAAATCTCAAACGAAATTACTTACTTATGAAAACAATCGTGCTTAGTTCTGACTACAGAACTTGGCCCTTATATTTAAAGTTGAAACAAAAGTTTTTTTGTTTTGAAATTTAAGTGCACTACTATTAAAATCTTTTAAATGAACTTCTTAATTAATTTTTTAAATTTCATAGTCCTACGATGACCATCTCAACCGTAAGTATTGCTTAGAAATATCTTAAACTATCGGGAAAAATATCACTTAAGTATTTGGCTTTATTTAGGTGTTTAACATAATATCGGCTCGCAGATTTTTTGATATGAAAATTCTCATATTCTAAATTTTTTGAATTTTTACCGTAGAAAAATGTTACATTTAAAAAACAAATTTTACATTTAAAAAACTTAAAAAAATATCAGATTTGGAGTCATATTTTCATAAAAAAAATCACACATCTAAGCAAAAATTACCCCATTTAAAATATTTTTAATGCTTTTTCGTATTATTTCAAAGAAATTGCAGATAAATTAAATATCAATTGCATATTTTCTAGTGTTTTAAAAGTTTTTTTATTCAAAATAAACTGGTTTTTTTTAAAACTTTTAGTTTTTGAATAAAAATTCGTATTGAATTTGACAAGTAAATAGAAGTAGTTTTTAAAAACTGCTAGTTTTTGGTTAACACTTAAAATAATACGTCTGTTGGCTGGACAGAAAAATTTGTTACTTTAACAAAATTTGTTCCTGTTTTTTGGTTTAAAATAAAATTTGTGGATTTTAACACTTTTTATACCCTCCATCCCACTGTGCAGGAGGGTATATATCATTTTGTCATTCCGTTTGTAACTCATCGAAAAAAAAAATCTGGGACATAAAAAAAATATATATTCTTGATCGTTATCAATAGCGAAACCGATATAGCCGTGTCCGTCTGTCTGTCTGTTGAAAGCACGATCACGCTCAAAATAGTTGTGCTAGGATGTTAATTTTTTGTCAAAATTTTTGTCCAATTTCTTAAGCAGTTTGGTATTGAAAATGGGCATATTTGGTCCAGACGTTTGAAAGTTATGAATGAAAATGTAAAAGCACCTCTAGAATTTTCCATATTAACATGAAAAAATATATTAACTGTGTGTTGTTGTTGTTACTGAATAAGCAAAATATACATACATACACACCCAGACCTTGAAAGAGATAATTCTTTTTTTGAATTTATATGCATAAAATTGGATTCATTTTATAAATTACTGAATAATTCATAATGCCTTTAAATCAATGATTGGACATTGAATAAAGTGAGATAAAATTTGTTCCTATTTGTGTTGATTCAATTTTGATTCGATTGAATATGTTGGCTTTACAGGCATCTCACCGATTGATTCTAAATTTTTACTACTGATATAACTCTCTTTTGGGGCCCGGTTTAAAGTTTAAAAATGAACTTAACTATATTTTCTTCATTTATGATAGGGTTGGAACAATATGTACACCATTGGAAAGGTAATAAAAATAGCTTTAGGATAGCATTTTTTTGTTGATCCATTATGATTCGGCGTAGGAATTTTATTTTTTTTCTTTTTTAATGTTTTTATTCCATATAAAACCTATATAAAAACAAAAATTGTGCTTATAAGTATGTTATCAAGACGAAAAGTTTTCATTTGATATATAGATCAAGTTTTTATCACTTCAAGCACCGAAGATATTAGAGGTCAAAATCGTGAGATTTTTTTTCTTTCAAAGTATGGCTAACTTTTGACAAATGAAAAATCTCAATACCGACAATACCCTACGGAAAATTTCAACAAACTGTCACCGAACTGGCCCCTTTATATGAAATAGACTGGTCACTTTTACATGGCGTTGTCATAGGAGGGGGAAATTGACCCCTTGTGACATGTCACAAGACAAATCCTAGGACATGTTACTGAACTCTCATAAAAAACAAAGTTTAGGGACCTGTCTTGTGACATATCACAGGGGGTCAATTTCCCCCTCCTATGACAACGCCATGTAAAAGGGGCCAGTTCGGTGACAGTTTGTTAAAATTTCCCGTAGGGTAGGTTTAAAATGTGTTTACTCCCAAAATATGTTCGATTCCCGATAAGTTAATTCAGTATAATTCTTGGTTAGAGTCAAAGTTGTATCTTATGTACCATCTGCAAAAAAAAAAAGTTTGACTTCCTATATCTTCGCTGTTTGAAGTGATAAAATTTGAACTACCTCTCAAAAGTTTTTAATCTTGAAAATATATTAATAAGTAAAAAATTATGTGGTAGTATACGGTGGTTTTTATAAAAACGGTTTATTTTAAAAAATCTTAAAAATAAATCTCATTCGCCGGTAATGGGTAAGCAAACAAAAAAAAAATGTCGTCCATAAGATATTTTTATTATCTTTCCAATGGTATATGTATACTGTTCAAATCCGACTATAAATGACTTAGATATATGTAGCTAAGTCCATTTCCAAACTTTTGACAGAAATAAGCTCCCTACAGAGGTCTTTCCGCGGATTTTTTTTTAACAGCTTGAAAAGTACTACATCGAGGTAAAAAAAAAATTCACTGAGAGCAACTTATTGTAAAATTGAGATTTAAAATACGAATTAAGGAATTATATTTTTAAAGGTCTGCACACATCAATATGAATAACATAAGCAGAGTTGCCACTTTATGGGTAGGGCATGGATGACAGCAATTATTAAATTGTTTAGGTTTTCACTTAAATTTCAATTCAAATGAATAAATTGAGAAAGTTATCAAATTTGTAAATAAAAAAATATATTATACATAAAAAAGAATTTAATTCATAAACTAACCAATAGATAGTGGGTCTATGAATACAATTTAGCAATTACTTCAAAGCATTGTTGGTAGCAGAAACGGTGCGATTATCTGTGAGGGTAAGTAACGCTATCATAGATTATTTCGGTTACAGTATTTTAAGGATAATTGTATTTCAATAACGGTATTTTAAGGTTAACTGTATTGCAATTATTTCGATAATGGTATTTTAAGATAAGCGGTATTCAGTTATTTCGGTGCATTCCGCAAATTTTTTTTTTATGAAAAAACAAAGTAAAGTAAAATAAATTTATTAACTAAGTGTATGTAAAATTCACAATTACGACGTGGAATTACAAAAACTTTAGACTAGAAAATAAGGGTGTTGTAAGGATAATGCTATTTCATTAATTTCGGTACTGGTATTTTAAATGTATCGATATTTGAATCTATAACAGTATTTAAGCGATAGAGCCTACCAACCCTGCCTCAATGTATGTAATTACTTTTGGCTTATGAATGACTTAACATCTAATTCATCCGTTGACTTGTAGAAGAGCATGAAATATTAATAAAAATAAAAATTTTAGACTACTCGCAAACTGACTAAAATTGTGAAGTTTGCATAAAAATTCCAATATCTATTTTTTATTCATACGAGTTAATGAATTGATTCACAGCGCCTGATCATCCACGAATTAAACCGATACATCAGGAAAGTGTATTAATCTATACATGCTTTGAAATTCTTTCGTTATACAAATAAGCTATTAACGTACACAAAAAAATCGTTACCAAGTAATTAAGCAAATTTCAACTAATAAAGTTTAATCGAATAATTTATTATATTGTGTATGCCACAAATACATTATTTTAGTTGAAGTGCTCCCAAAGATTTTTTGCCAAAGATTTTTTTGTATGTATTTAAAAACGCAAATAAAACTTGATTTTTGAAAGACTCTAAAATAAGATTATTTTTAAATCGTTCACATGTGATCATAACTGCCTCTTATTTACAAGCTTTCTAAGTGTTTTGTTCTAAAGTTAATTTTTTCTCTAAATTTTATGAAGATTCATATAAGACTCAAAAGTTCATCATAAATGCTGCATATTTAAGAAACTTTTCTTTGTAATAACCCTACGGGAAATGGATCAGTCACAGAGCTGGTCACGTGACTGGAAATTTGTGGGAGTCACCGGTCCTCGATTCGGTTTTTTTATATGAAAGTAACCGGCAACTTTAACATGGGCTTGTCATAGGAGGTGGCAATTTCCTCCTTTTGAGCTACTTGTGACTTGTCGCAAAGCTTGTCGTTTATAACATATCACACTACTGGTTTAAGAGAGTATGCAATAGAACAAGTTAAAATTATCTAATACGGAAGTAGTCTCATGTTATGTGATATGTACCGAAAATAGTGCGAAATAAAACATCACGTGACTGGTTTAAGCGCATACATCACAGAACTAAAGAAAAATATTTGTTAAAAAACTAGTCACACATTAATCAATATGTGTGTTGTTGCTGAACTAGTACAAAATAATAGTTTCATGACATATCACTATACTGCTCTAAGTTAACAAGTCACAGGACTAACTGAAACTAATTGACGTGTAATATGTCACTTATTATTTACCATGTGTCATAATAAGTATGGGTGCTCGAAGAACCCAGAAGGATCCAGTCACTGAACTTACGTAAAATGACAAGTCACCGAATCTGTTTTTAAAACATCACAAAGTCACAAAAAATTATTTTAAAAAAATAGTTTTTTTTTCAAATAAATACCAAAATAAGTATTAGGGGTTTTTCATATAAACTCGTAAATTCCATGTAAACCTTGTATAAATATAAACATATTTTTCATGTATGGAGTTTGGTATTAAACTCATAAACATACCAAGTTTACACCGTTTACGAGTAGAATACGCGTTTATATGAAAACCTCTATTAACTCATGATTACAATTCAATTTAGTTAAGTTTATAAGCTATACATATAAATTATTTTAATTTTTGCATTAAAAATTCAAAAATAGTTTTTTCGGATTTTCTAAATAGATTTACATATATTTACTTAGAATATTGTTCTACCTCAAGTCCAAATTCGAATACGATAATATTGTAACATTAGATTTTATTTGTTGCTTCAAAATACCATATTCGAATTTGGACTTGAGGTAGAACAATATTCTAACAAATACATATATGAAATTATACATATAAATTTTAACGTAAGTTAAGAAATACTAGTTACACCATACACCACTACTTCGACAGGGTAAAATAAATTTATACTGCTGTTTGTAACACCAAAAAATATTGGACCTAGACCAACCTATTAGTGTACCGATTTACTCAGAATCGCGTTTTGAGTCGATTTGGCGATGTCCGTCAGTCTATCTATCTGTCCATGTACCCTTGTGTGCAAACAAGTCGTATATACATGCGGACCAAATTTCGGCGAAATGGAATGACGTTTATAGGTCCCTAAAAATTTAAAGTTTCTTTTCAGGATTTCTGCATAAATTCTGAACAATTTTATATACATTACGAATATGAAATACAATTTTTTAAAATTCATTTACAAAAAGAAGTTTATGTGTGAATTGATCAAAGTATTTTTGATCGTTAAATTGCATCTATATCAAAAACTTTTTGTGTATTCCATGACCGGGAATCAAACCGTCAACCCTCTAAACAGGCTACGACCCGTAGCATCATCTCTTAACGAGACACACCATGGTCGACACATCGATGAGTGTGGCTAATTGAAGTCTTGTCAATCATAACCTACACAATGAATGTTTTGTAATCGGAAGAAAATTCCTATCGTTATTTCCTTTTCACTGGTAATTATCACATTATGATGATTTCTTTGGCCAAAATTGGATGATATGGATGTGAACGATATGTGGTTCCAACAGGCGGCGCTACGTGCCACATAGCTGATGCGATCTGGACATTCTGCACGACCGATTTGAGGGCATGGGCAATAGTCACCGAAATCGTGCGGTTTGACCGCTTTAGACTTGTTCTTGTGAGTTTCCATCAAGTTGCTTGTCTATGCCAATATAGCCCGTATGACACTTGCTAGTTTCAGTATTAATAATCCAAAATAGAAGAGAGCACGAATTTCCTTATGTGAGAAATAATGTATGCGAAGAGAACAACTATATCGAAAAACTATCAAACTGTCAAATTGATGTTGGTAATGCAGTACCCTTCATATGATTTGCATTGATGGTGCAAAAAACTAGAGTCTAGAAACTAGCAAGTGTCATATAAGCTTAAGTCAATTAAAAATTGTATGTAATATGATAGTTATTAAACTTTGAAAAGTGTATGATAATCGTCTATCGTATTATACAATATGGGCACATATTTTAAGTAAAACCCTGTTAAGTTTACATATAAAAAAATATGTGCGTAATTTACAAAGATCATTCCTGAATTCAGCACTAAACTGGTTTTCGGGTCATTTTGGGCTTTTTGAGCTAGTTTTTAGTTATTAACATAAATTTATCTTCTCTTATTAATTTTTGCAAATACAGATGTGATCTACCTATTTTAGTGATTTAGCTTCCCTAGTGATTTTTTTTGGAATACTTTCCTCTATTTCATAATGGTAATATCGGTATTATAAAACATTTTCACCAACGATTAGAGAAAAGAATCGGTAATCAAAATATCCAATAAAAAATTCTGACTTTATATAACATTCTCAGTGTTTGTGAATAAATCCAAAAGGATTGTACAGCCTTTCAGTCAGTCACTGAACAGTTTGTTTTACTTGTCATTGACACTCTATTATGCATACTCGTATCCGAACACTATTTTTGAACTACTCGTAGTTTATTATTATGTCATCATTTCTGTGGCCACAAAGTTAAGTATTATGTAAACTTTGTTAAAGGGTTTTACGGTACCGATCGCCATTTTTTCATACACATCTAATTAAACTGCACCTGTTCTGTGTTATATCACTACTTCAACTGCAAAGGTACTAGTTACTTTTGTCAATTTGATGTTATGATATTTTTTTCTCCAGTTATAGGATATATCCAAAATGAACCAGTTAATGTTTTGCCTCCATTTCAATAGTCACGAGGTTGAATATTTTGCTGGAATTACCACTTTTTGATACACCGAAATTTGGGTTTACATCAGTTTTGTAACCTGTCCCCTATGCACCTGTCTCAGATTTGTCACTTTGGATCAATCGACCCTTCATTTCCCGCAGGGAATATAACGCCCAGAACGATGGGACAATTGAAATGGCCAAATCACTTTTTTTTAAGTTTACTGATGAGGTTATTACCTTTTTCAGAGTTCAAATTGTAATAATATGTTAATTGAAGTCATTTATAATTTCATATTTTTTGGGTAATTTTGTCTACACTTTTGGGAATTTTGAATCTTGCTTGTGGCAGCACTGAGATTAAACAAGATTAAACTGAAATATTTACTTGTAGTGGTGGCAAAAATCATACACATTTGATGCATAGTGGATTGACCGAATAAAAAATGGGTAATAATTCATACTTGTTTGTACTTAGTAGAATCCCCGAATAAAAACACCAGGATGGAGGGTATCTAAAGACTCGGCACAGCCGAATTTAATCTTTGGTTTGTATAAGTGCCCAGTCACCTGGGGACTTTTTGTTAAATTTAACAAATCCAAACTTAAGTAAAAAATTTCTAATACTACAGTTTTATCTGCAACTATACTGAGTCGTAGAATTTATCCAAATTTTGGGTGTCGGGATCCTTCCCGGGCCTAGTCCATATCATGTGAGGGCATATAACGGCACTTCTGTGGAGCAAACATTTTGTCTGTTTTGGTCTATTTCGCTTAGTTTTCGTGACATGGGCCATTTTATGAAGTGGAAATTTTTATTAAAAATTTCCGAGGGTCCAAGGCCCCGCCAAGGTCCATTTTTGGATAGAGATAATCCCTTTCACTGGGGTATTCCACGGTTAGGCCTAGTCGAAATTTTCATAAATTTTGCTCTATCTCTCTTAGTTTTCGAGATATAACCCATTTTAAAAATCGGGAGGAAGAGAAATCTTTAAACTTCGGATACGTTGGTGGCGTCATCTACCGGATAATAACAGAAAAATATTATATTTTAACAATAAATTTTGTAAAATTTAACGAATGGTTTCATAAAAATTAGTTTTAAATAATTTTGAAAATATCCGAATTTCATTAGGGTGGAAAGGAACCCATCGGGATATTTTTCTCATTAGTTGTTTACTTTTGTAAAATTTAAAATATTTTTTCAAGATGAAAACCTTTCAAATGCTAGAATACTTGTTGTAAAATTATTATATTTTTATTTAAAAGCTTCAATAATTATGGTCAGGTTTATAGTCAGAACAAAGATTGATATTTTCTTATATACTATAGTGTTCTCAGATCGTTTTTTTCCTAAATATTTGAATGAGAAATTTTTAAAGACTCTACCCAGCACCAATTTTTTAGTATTTTGGAAGCAGTAAAAATACGAAGCGCTTAAAAACGCGCTACAAATTCTGCTTTACAGAGTTGCGCCACTTTATGCGTATACAATACACAAAAAATTTTGCAATTTGATTGTATACCCTGCAAAACTGCCTTAAACGAAGCAAATCGTAAGCAAGTTATTTAAAAAATTATAGTGCTACGCTATTCCCTTACGACGAAGCAGGTTGTAAGGGAGTAAAATAAAATGTAAGTTATCCAAAGATTAATGCGCACGAAATCTGAGTCATCTCAATCGTGTTTTACCCTTTAGTAGAGTTTAATGAATAGACGCCACATAAACATGAGTCAGTCTGCATTTTGAAGTCGGCAAATGAATGCATTTATTTTCATAAGAAGTCGCGTTTAAATGCGCTCGATGAAAATCATGAATTTACTGCATCTTTTCAGCAGCAAAAAAAGCACTTTTTCCAAGAAAAAGTGCATGAATTTATTTGCGGTTAAATGCACTTACGAAAAACATGAATTTACTGCAATTTTTCAGCAGCAAATAATGCGCTTTTTCTCACAAAACAACGTGCTTCCAAGCGGGCCCTTTGTATGTAAAAATCATGCCTTCCGTAAGCAGCTTTGTAAGGGATTAATATTATTTATTTACAAAGCTGCATCCAGCGAAGCAGGTTTTTTGCTCGGTAGTTCTGACTATAAAACTGTCCCTTAAGCACTTCTTTTAAATTAAACTTTTTAGATTAGGAAAAATTGTTGTATTCGAAAAACTCGTTGACACTGAAACATTTTTTATATTCTAGGTTTGATATGAAAGTTGTAGGATTTGGAATAATTTTTCTTATAAAACTATAACAGGCACTAGAAAAATTTTACAATTTAAGGCATATTCCTGTTATCATATTCTGAGCATTTTTTCAAATCAGAATCTCCATTGAGTTTCCAATGAAAATATTATTTAATTTTTAAATGATTTTTACAGAACAGCACATTAAAATCTTGTAACTATTGCAGTAAAGAAAATGAACTAAACATTCAAAAAACCTATGCTAAAAAATGTATTAAAACTTCTACTTATAGCAAGAAGATTATAAGACTAGGAGATGCAATCAGGCATCATACAGAACATTATTGTGTTTTCAGACAGACAGTCGATCGAAAAATGAGGAAAAAGTGAAAATAAAATGCCAGAAACCAAAAATTTAAAAAATGTTAGAATTAAGAAAAAAATTACAAATAAATATGCAAATATCAGAAATAAAAAAATAAGCAGAAATTAGTGATCAAATTTCATCCTCAAAAATTTTTATTTTCAGATATTTCATAAATTATTGCATTTTTTTAATTTATGATATTACCAATATATTTCTTATTTTTTTATCATAATTTAGAGATTTTTTTTGCTTCTTTATTAACATTTAAATTTTTGCGAAAATTCCTTTATATTCTTATTTGCGACTATGACATCATACCGTAATTGACGCAATTGTTTTATCCGATCCACAGAGGGGTATTTGACCCGAAAATCTGGCCAAAAAAGGCAAAAATGAATTTAAAGAAATCTAAGAAACGCAGCTAAATATGCAACTAAATTCTGCATTATATTACAAATTTTCAAGATATTAAGTTTAGATTTGTTGTTCCGGGACACTGTTAAAATTAGGAAATTTAAAAAAAGTTCATCCGTTTTTATTGTTTTTTTTCAGTTTTAAGAGGTTTATATGAAATTTGTTATGGCTGAACGAATTGAAATTTTAAATTGAATTTTCTTTTTTCAATGAAAGACTTGATTAATGCTATTTTCAGCAATTTAAAAAAAAAATTTTGTATTAAATATTTATGTTGGAGCACTTCGTTCAAAAATTAAAAAAACATTTTTTACACACATTTTTTACAAAAAAAAAGAAGAAGATTTTTAAAAGCCAAGGTATTACGTGTAGTAAAAACGTTATATACCAAAATAAAATTGGAAATTTTTTATTTTAAACAAAAGAAAAAAGTTTGCGCCATGATTTTTGGTGATTTTTTGAAAATTTCATCTTTTTTAAATTTTTGCTCATCAGGTACTTTTTCTCATATTTTTTTAAGAGTCATAAGCATGACATGATGCGGCCACATTAATAATGGATATAACGAGATCTCTTAGAAAAGCAAGAATTTGCAAGCAATCTTTAACAACTTCTGAGGTCAACCCGGTACGAAAAACCAATATGAAATTATATTGCTAAAAAATGCCGTAACCATAACTGAAACCTTATCGGAAGTAAAGCTTCACTCTATTCTCGACCAAATATATAAATACCTTGATGAGATTTTACTGCAGTTGGACTATGAAGAACCTCATTTTCTGGAACTCATAAGTAAATAGGGTTGTGATGGTTCGCACCAATCATCTTATATGCAAAAATTTTAAAATAAAAAGGATAGTGACGCTAGTATATTCCAAAGCTCTTATGTGCCTTCAATTAATCACAAATGCTTATGTAAAAATAAAAACGGTACACTCAAAAAGCTTGGCAGTAGAATCTACTAAAAAAGACAGTTAAAACAAAGGTATATGCACCCAGTGTAGAAACGGTAATGACATATCATTATTTTTTGGACTACCAGTAATGACACCCACTTACCTTCTGTATTATTTTAAAACATATAATAATGAGTTACTGATAATGACTTATTTTTATCATTATTTCAAATAGAAAATAATTTTTTAGATTTCTTTGAAAATTTTTTGAAATCTATTTTTAGACTCAATATTTTTTAAACACTGGTAAGGATATATGTAACCACATATTTTTTGATTTTTTGTATGTTGGCGAGTAAGCTAACTTGTGTGCAGCAGGTTAATTGTGTTTTTATCTATTAAATATTACATGTCGATATAGTTCAGATGGTAGAGCTGTTGACTGGCAATCTGTAGACCCAGGTTCGATTCCCGCACCAGCAAATTTTATTTAAAAAAAAAAAAAAAATACAATAAAAAATATTTTTTTTTATATAATTTATTTTTTAAAAATCTATTTTTAGACTCATTATTTTTGTCAGTACTGGTAAGCACATAGGTAACGATATATTTTTTGATTTTTCGTATGCTGGTGTGTAACGACAACTCATTATTTTTCGCGACATCGCCATATAAAGGTAATAAGAAATCTCAAAAAGGGTTGATCATTTTCATGATAGACAATACAATTGTTTCGTAGACATCACTCTACTCTTCAGTTGTCCGCAATAAGAAAATGATAACTTTCTTACTCAAACCGAGACATTACATAAGGTACAAAAAACCAACGGGATGAGAATTTTGTACTTTCGTATATGAACTGTCTGATTTGGTAAAACCAGTTATAAATCAACTCCTTTTTGAAAGCAACAATTACATAAAAGTACCCTTTGGGTACTATTTATATGTATGTCTGTTGTCAATACATTTTGTAAAAACAACTAATTTTAAACTCAAAACAAAATAAATATTTGTATGAGATTTTAGCCGTGGTGTGCTTATTTTCAACAATTATTTTAATTTTTGCATTAAAAAATACAAAAATTGTTTTTTCGGACTTTCTATATTTTTATATATTTAGTTAGAATATTCTTCCACCTCAAGTCCAAATTCCAATATGATATTGTCATATTAGATTTTTATTTGTTGTTTCAAAAAGGGTTGATCATTTTCATGATAGACAATACAATTGTTTCGTAGACATCACTCTACTCTTCAGTTGTCCGCAATAAGAAAATGATAACTTTCTTACTCAAACCGAGACATTACATAAGGTACAAAAAACCAACGGGATGAGAATTTTGTACTTTCGTATATGAACTGTCTGATTTGGTAAAACCAGTTATAAATCAACTCCTTTTTGAAAGCAACAATTACATAAAAGTACCCTTTGGGTACTATTTATATGTATGTCTGTTGTCAATACATTTTGTAAAAACAACTAATTTTAAACTCAAAACAAAATAAATATTTGTATGAGATTTTAGCCGTGGTGTGCTTATTTTCAACAATTATTTTAATTTTTGCATTAAAAAATACAAAAATTGTTTTTTCGGACTTTCTATATTTTCATATATTTAGTTAGTGTTGAACCGTGTTCAACCTTATGGTTTTGTATATATATATATTTATATTTTTTCTCTTAAAAAACCAGTATTTGCTTTTTCTCTCATTTAATTATTCT
The DNA here is from genome assembly GCA_949987735.1 of Leucophora obtusa. Taxonomy (NCBI): domain Eukaryota; kingdom Metazoa; phylum Arthropoda; class Insecta; order Diptera; family Anthomyiidae; genus Leucophora; species Leucophora obtusa. The sequence goes on along the minus strand of OX465295.1, from coordinate 266,856,798 downwards.
AATATTCTCTAAATGTTCCCCTTGAACTGAATTTAATCCGCTACTTGAATAGCGCCTTTTTTTGTAAATACTTTTTGTAAATAATAAAGTTAAGTTAGTCTAAGGGTGCGTACAGAGTGGCCGCTTGTTGCCGAGCCGAGCCGACTGACGCTTATTGCGAGAACCAATGCGAGAAAACTGGTACTATACAAATTAGTACAAATAAGCGCGAACAGGTCATAGTGGGCGCCGAGCTGGTCAGAGCGCAAAGCTGATTGAATGCGAGAAAACAGTTCCAAAGCGTTTTTCAGCGCCGAAAACATTGTTTATGTTATGTTAATAAAATAAAAATTAAACAAAAAAATAAAAATTCAAATAAATAATAAAAATTAAATAAAATTATAACAATTATAAAAAAATTAAAAAAAACATAAACAAAATTAAAAAAAAAAATGTAATAAACATTTCAAGAATAATTGAAGAAATGCGTTAATAAGTAAAATTTTAAAACTCAATGTCAGAATGAACAACAAACCCAAATGCATACAAACATACATAAAACACAAATAATAGATAAAATATCAGTGCTGAATCTCGCATCCACTATGCACACTCAAACTTGTTTCTCGCATGACAAGTTCCCGCAATAAGCATCAGTCAGCTCGGCTCGGCAACAAGCGGCCACTCTGTACGCACCCTAAGAATACTCATCAATAAAGCAAGAAGCTTTAAATTTTATTAGAAAAAACAACCCTTAGTGTTTTTTCCTCAACGGGGATTTTTCATTTGCTTGGAAAGGGAGTCACCCTGCCCAACATATTGGTCCTTCGAAAAAGTCCTAGAATAGGCTAGGACAGGAAGAATTAGTGACTTGGAGTCTACTAATTAAAAAAATTGGCAGTTGTCCCCCCTAGTAGCAACTTCAACATCAACAACGAAAACAGACAAGGGAGTCTGTGTTAATAAAAAAGGTACTTCATCGTGCATTCCGGCAGAAGGAAGTCTTAAAATCAAGTGACACATCATTGGGCATTACGTTCCTGTGAAGCTGTCATCATCAAAAGGTTTAAAGTGCATACATCTCCATAAGTGCATACAGCTACAACAACAAAAGTCTACAAGGCAAAAGAGTTGGCAAAATAAAATAAATCAAAAAAGGTATGTATGTACTGTGTTTTTTAGTGATTTTGTGCGACATTTTTTTTCTCATAAAAAAGAACGAAGAGGCTTAGAAAGAAAAAAAGCAAAACAAATAATTGCAAAATTAAATGAGACAGCCATTTTATAAAAAAAAATTCTAACCTCAATGCAATTTAAATAAAAAAAATCAAAAGGTTCATCACAAATGAAATCGCGTAAAAACACCCATCACTAACAATAAAGTGCACCAAATATACTCACCACTAGTAAAACTATGTAACAAACATAGAAAAGAGGAACAACAATTAAAACAATCACAAAACGAAACAAATAAATTCAAGTTAGTGGCGTACGGGACAAATTTTATACAAATTAAAAGTGGTTAAAATAACATAAAATAAATTTGTGAAAACTTGTGAAAATTTAAAACTTAAAACACACTAAAATCTAAAAAACAAACAGAAAATATTAAAGACAAATTTAAAATACAAACAACAAAAAAAGTGATAAATACTCAGCCACTGCAAAAATAAATTTGTACATAAAGATGAAAAAACGTCATCGAACAAAACATTAGTGATTCCTTTCAACAAGAAAAACAAGGAAGAACATAACTAAGAAAAGATTAAGTGTTTAAAATCGTAAAAGTATAAAATTATTGAATTAAGTTGTGCTTTAAAAAAGAAGAAGAAAAACATATTAAACAAAAGATTAGTGATTTAGTGCATTGCTTTGAACAAAAACAAAAATACAACAAAACTAAAACAAGAAAAAATACTCCATGTATAAAAAATACATAAGAAAAAAAAAACAAATCAACTGATCTTTACTGAAGGTAATAGTGTTTCGTTTTTGTGAAAACAAAAAAGCAACAGTAACTGTGTAACGTCATTTACTACATAATAAAGGCAGCAGAGTTTCTCAGGGAACCACAAACGAGGAACCTTTTAAAAGGGGTGAGTGATTTATTGAAATTATTGAATCTTTAATATTGTATGAAAAATATGGTGGGTAGTTTTTTGGAAAAAGGAAAAAATAAAACTTAAAATTTGGAAAATCAAAGGAAAATTTCATATTGAAAAATTTTGCAAATAGAGTGGCACGAAACCCACAATATCCCAACAAATTTTCTTGGAGAAAATTTTTACAGAATACATTCAATTATCGAAAATAAATTTTTCTTGGAGAAAAATTTTGCAAATAGGGCGGCTCGAAATCTACAATTACCCTAAAAATTTTTCTTGGAGAAAATTTTCAAAAGGGAAACAATTATCGGAAAAAATTTTTTTTTGGGATAAAATTTTTGCAGATTAGAGTGGTGCGGTTTTTTGAATTATAGACAATTTTTATATTGAGGATAAAATTTTACTGTTATTAATTTTTCGTGGGGAAATTTATTGGAACAAAATCTTTGGTGAGATTTTTTGGACAATAGGGTGGAACGATATAACGATTTACAAAATAATTTCTTGGAGGAATTTATTCTAGTTAAATCTTTCGTTATTCTTCACGAAACCGATAAGGGGTTGCGATAAGGGGACAATTCACGTAAACTACATCAAGTTTGATTTTAGTCAACAGGGTTGCTTTCGGTCAAAATAGTAAAAATGACAGCGTCAAAAAGAAGATGTAGATTCGATTTGACACAATTAGCTGCGTTCTGCACGAACTTCGAAAGAACCTGTCCCGAAGATTGTACGTTAGCGTTTCTTGATGTCAAAAGGCAAGAATTAGAAAGAAGATGGGTCAAATTAGTAGCGTCGTACGAAGAATATATAATAGAAGATAAAGGGGCAGAAGAGGATCAAAAAGATGAAATCTCTTTAGCATATGAGGAGTCTAGTGATTTATATCAGTCCTTGAAAATTAAAATTTTGGAAAAAACCAAATCGGTTACTGTTCGAACAGATCAACCCATTAGTAACAGATCTTCATTAAAATTGCCAGCTTGCGAAATACAAACTTTTGACGACGGTTACTCCAAGTGGCCAGCCTTTAGAGATATGTTTCAGGCGGTCATTGGAAGAGATCCATCAGTGGCTCCAGCCCAAAAATTATATTATTTGCGTAGCAAAGTGAGGGGGGAGGCCTACCAAGCTATAAAGGATTTTGACTTGGTAGATGATAATTTTGAACTGGCCTGGGAAAAGTTGAAAAATAGATTCGAAAATAAAAGGCTTTTGGTGCAGGATCAGATGAAAAAAATTCATGCGGTCACTCCAGTTCAAAATGAAAACGTCAAATCTCTTAGATTGATTCAAAATGCGGTTAATGATTGTTTGGCAATTTTGAAAAATCACAAAATCGAATTGCCTGATTATGATCCATTCATGATTCATGTAGTTGTTTCAAAACTTTCTGATGAAACCATGAAAGAATGGGAAATGTCTTTGAAAAATCATCGTGAGCTGCCCACATGGACACAATTAAATGAATTTCTCTCGGAGAGAATAGAAATTTTAGAAACGATGACTGATAGGAAAAAACCGCCGCTTAAAGAAAACCAGTCTACAAAAACCCAGGCATTTCACGCTCGGGCTGAGCAAAATTTTAGCTGTAGAAAATGTAAACAAAATCACCCTTTAAGAGTTTGCAAATCCTTCAAGGCCATGTCGCCAAACGAACGTCAGAAATTTGTTTTTGCGAATAAGTATTGTGTTAACTGTCTCTCGCCTACACATTTCAAATCAAAATGTCTGAGTACCGGTTCGTGTATTAAATGTCACAAAAAACATCACACAATGTTGCATATTGAAAACCCTGAAAATTCAAAAAGGGATAGTGTGCCAAAGGGGCATTCACAGTCAAATCCCCAAAATAACGAAAGGGCTTCAACATCAGGTACTCAAAAAGAAACCCACACTTTTAATACTCAAGTCGAAAATTTATCTACTTCTGTAAATGTACCAGAAGATAATATTCAGGCTTATTTTGTTCGACGAGAAGGAACTACAGTGTTACCAACAGCACTGATTCATATAGAAAATTCTGGAGAATTATTTACTATTCGAGCTCTGTTAGATGCAGCAGCAGAAAGAAGTTTTATTACTACACGTATTCAGCAAAAGCTTGCAATACCCCTCGAGAAACATTGTCATCAAATATCAGGTTTTGGTGGAATGGTAGTGGGTAGTTCTAAAGGTAAATGCTATGTTACCGTAAAATCGAGAATTTCTGATTTTAGAATAAAAATCTTAGCCGTTGTCGCACCCAAAATAGCTAATGTTTTGCCCTCCCGTCCCATTAAACTTCGAAATTATGCAGAAATCAAAAATTTTACACTAGCCGACCCACATTTCTATCAACCTGCCGCTATTGATATGATAATAGGAAGCGATTTTTTACCTTTTATTAACCTTAAGGGAGTGCGACAAAATATATCAGAAAACTTGGAGGCCAGAGAGTCACATTTTGGTTGGTACTTGTCAGGCCCAGATGATATAAGTGAAATAAATGCGTTTTCTACTACCGTTTCTACTTCGGATGATCTTCTTCACGATCAAATAAAAAAGTTCTGGGAACTTGAAGAGGTCGAAAAAGACCGTGCCACAACTGAAGCTGATAACTTTTGCGAAAATCTTTTCAAAACATCTACTATCAGGCAGTCGGATGGGCGTTATGTGGTACGTTTACCTTTTAAAGAAGAGTATCCAAGTGAAATATTTTTGGGTCAATCAAAAAATAGCGCTCTGGGTCAATATTTTCGAATGGAAAAAACTCTCGAAAGGACTCCAGATTTAAAAGAATTATATCGGCAAGTTCTTCAAGAATACATCGACCTGGATCAAATGGAACCAGTGACTCACCATGAAAATAATGCTGAAAAACAATTTTCGTTTTTTCTACCACACCACGCGGTTATTCGACCCGAAAGTAAATCGACGAAAGTTAGGGTGGTCTTCAATGCCTCTAAGAAAACGAATAGTGGATTTTCATTGAACGACGTTCTTCATCAAGGCCCAACTCTTCAGACCGATTTAATGCAAATAGTGCTTAGTTGGCGCTATTATAAATACGTTTTCACAGGCGACATTGAAAAAATGTTTCGCCAAATAATAATTCACGAAGCTGATCGGCCATATCAGCAAATTTTGTTCCGTAATGAAACGGATAGTTTTATCAAATCTTTTCAAATGAAAACAGTCACATTTGGGGTGAACTGTGCGCCTTTTTTGGCTATACGAACTCTACTGCAGTTAAGTCATGACTGTAAATATTTATATCCAAAGGCATCCACGATTTTGAAGAGCGAAATTTATGTGGATGACATTTTGTCTGGGGGACATACTCTTGAAGAGGCAAAAATGAAACAAAGTCAAATAACTCAGGCTTTAAATTCTGCAGGCTTCCCCATGAAGAAAATGACAGCCAATGACAGTTTTTTACTGAAACACTTGGCGAGGGAGGATCTTCTTGACGAAGATTTTTTGAAGTTTGACGATTCCAGCACCATCAAAACCTTGGGGATTCGCTGGAATGCGAAATCAGACTTTTTTTATTATGTTGTGGAACCAAAACAAATTTCGCCCTCCTCTACAAAAAGGCAGATTTTATCGGTTATAGCAAAATTATTTGACCCTCTAGGCTGGCTGGGACCAGTTGTGGTAATAGCAAAACTTTTGATGCAAGAGTTATGGGAACTTAAGGCGGACTGGGATGAGGGTATCCCACCGCATATACTCCAAAATTGGAACACATTTTTAGAAAATTTACCACAAATTTCATCGTTAAAAATTCCTAGATGGGTACATTTTACACCGACTCATCAAATACAAATTCACGGTTTCTGCGATTCATCAGAAAAGGCCTATTGTGGTGCAGTCTACATGCGAACTTCTACGTCTGATGGAGAAATCAACTGCAATTTGCTAGTGGCAAAAACCAAGGTTTCACCGATAAAAAAGATTACAATCCCGAAACTTGAATTGTGTGGAGCGGTTTTACTCTCAAAATTAGTAAAAGGTCTAATGGAAAATGCAAAGTTCTCCTACGAACTATATTTGTGGACGGACTCCTCTATAGTCCTTGGTTGGCTACAAAAACCACCACAAACTTTGAAAACCTTTGTTGCAAATCGTGTAACAAAAATTATTAGTATTGCCAGTAATAATCACTGGAAACATGTGAAAACGGACGACAACCCAGCGGATTTAGGTACCCGTGGTTGTACTCCTCAGGAACTCATAGAGAGTAAATTGTGGTGGCATGGACCCACCTGGCTAACCCAGCCTATTGAAAGTTGGCCGAAACCACGAACTTTCGATCCAACAGATTTAGAAACCAAAAAGGTATCAAATTTTCATCTAAAAACTACTCCAGTAGACACAACCAGCAAAAATACACATTTTCAGGCAGATGACGTTTGCGACATATTGGAAAACTTTTCATCTTTCGCTCGATCTCTAAGGGTCGTAAGTTATTGTTTTCGTTTCATTAATAGCATTCGAAAACGTCCATTTAAAACTGAGAAATTTATAACTACGGAAGAAATTCGATTCACCACAAATCGCCTAATTTCGATTGCTCAGAAAAACCACTTCTACAAGGAGTATAAATGCCTGCAAGAAAAACGCCATATAAGCAAAAAGAGCAGACTTCTTACTTTGAGTCCTTTTCTCGACGAAAGTAATCTATTACGTGTTGGAGGTCGACTTAATAACTCTGGATTAAGTTTTGAAGAACGCCATCCCATAATAATTCCTGAAAAATCCCGCATTGCTACTCTTTTCGTCGAATACACTCACACAATTCTGCTTCATGCTGAACATCACATCATGCTACGGGCTATAAGACAAGCATAAAGTTCAAAATCAAATAATGGCCGCACTCCCCCCTGAAAGAGTAACTTTTTCGCTGCCCTTTACATACACCGGTATTGATTTCGCTGGCCCGTTCAACATAAAATCATCAAATTTAAGAAACGCCAAATTGATTAAAGGTTATGCAGCCGTATTTGTATGCTTCTCCACAAGAGCAGTTCATTTGGAAGCCTGCTCAGATCTTTCTACGGACGCATTTCTAGCTTGCTTTGACAGATTTACCGGGCGTAGGGGTTTCCCAAAAACTATGTTTTCTGATAATGGTCGAAATTTTCTTGGAGTTAGTCTCGCCTTACTTAAAACTCATAATGAATTTTTGAAAACAACGGAGAGGGCCTTAGTATAAAAATATAGTGCCCACGGATTCACATGGTCGTTTATCCCACCTTATGCACCGCACATGGGCGGCCTCTGGGAGGCTGCTGTAAAAAGCAAGAAATCTCATCTGAAAAAGGTAGCTGGTAATCTCAACTGTACATTTGAAGAATTTTCAACAATGTTAATCAGAATTGAAGCTGTATTGAATTCCCGTCCAATGTCCTCATTGACTGAAAACCCATCTGAATTACTTCCTTTGACTCCAGGTCATCTCTTGAGAGGTGCACCACTTATCGCTCCGCCTGAAGCCCCTGAAGAACCCCCATTAGAAAATTTAAGTTTCATTAAACGCTGGAACCGTCTAAAGGCTCTTCAACATATCTTTGCCCGTCGTTGGAAAAACGAATACATTACAGAACTTCAGCGAAGAGTCAAATGGAAAATTGAAAAACACAACATAAAACCAAACGACTTCGTCATCGTGAAAGATGATTTACTACCACCCACCGAGTGGCGTCTGGGACGCATTACCAAAGTAATATATGGAAAAGACAGCAAAGTACGAGTAGCAGAGATCAAAACACAAAATGGAACTACAACGCGCTCGATTGCCAAACTTTTTCTTTTGCCCATATCTAATACCACCCCCGAGAAACCTCACGAAAATCTCCAAATTAATCCACCGGATTAAAAATTGAAAGCCATGTTAAAACAAGAGAAAAAGTCGCTAAACAAAATTTCTAATAACACAGTATATATATATTTTCTTTTCATCCTCTCTAGCCATCATCATACCTCGATGGGAATTGTGCATTTATTTTTATCAGGGTGAAGAAATGGAACGTTTTTCTAAGTCGCCCCCAGCAGTGAGCAGCACCGCTACTATGGCGACTTCCATTGCGGGATGACGCAATCACAGTCCCACCACCTATCAAAAATGCAATTAGTTCAACATTTTGAAACGATGCTGCCCCACGCACATCCTGGCATTGCCACTTGCCGTACAATCGATGTAGTAGTCCGACGCTTGCTTCTCTTATTAAGAATTCGATGATTCATCCCAAGGAAACCCTCCCGAAGATGCAACGATCAATTTTGAATGGGTCCTATCTAGAGTTTGAAACGTATACTGTTGTCACCAACATCTTCGCGCGGGAGGATGTTGAACCGTGTTCAACCTTATGGTTTTGTATATATATATATTTATATTTTTTCTCTTAAAAAACCAGTATTTGCTTTTTCTCTCATTTAATTATTCTAATATTCTCTAAATGTTCCCCTTGAACTGAATTTAATCCGCTACTTGAATAGCGCCTTTTTTTGTAAATACTTTTTGTAAATAATAAAGTTAAGTTAGTCTAAGAATACTCATCAATAAAGCAAGAAGCTTTAAATTTTATTAGAAAAAACCACCCTTAGTGTTTTTTCCTCAACGGGGATTTTTCATTTGCTTGGAAAGGGAGTCACCCTGCCCAACAGTTAGAATATTCTTCCACCTCAAGTCCAAATTCCAATATGATATTGTCATATTAGATTTTTATTTGTTGTTTCAAAAAGGGTTGATCATTTTCATGATAGACAATACAATTGTTTCGTAGACATCACTCTATTCTTCAGTTGTCCGCAATAAGAAAATGATAACTTTCTTACTCAAACCGAGACATTACATAAGGTACAAAAAACCAACGGGATGAGAATTTTGTACTTTCGTATATGAACTGTCTGATTTGGTAAAACCAGTTATAAATCAACTCCTTTTTGAAAGCAACAATTACATAAAAGTACCCTTTGGGTATATGTATGTCTGTTGTCAATACATTTTGTAAAAACAACTAATTTTAAACTCAAAACAAAATAAATATTTGTATGAGATTTTAGCCGTGGTGTGCTTATTTTCAACAATTATTTTAATTTTTGCATTAAAAAATACAAAAATTGTTTTTTCGGACTTTCTATATTTTCATATATTTAGTTAGAATATTCTTCCAGCTCAAGTCCAAATTCCAATATGATATTGTCATATTAGATTTTTATTTGTTGTTTCAAAAAGGGTTGATCATTTTCATGATAGACAATACAATTGTTTCGTAGACATCACTATACTCTTCAGTTGTCCGCAATAAGAAAATGATAACTTTCTTACTCAAACCGAGACATTACATAAGGTACAAAAAACCAACGGGATGAGAATTTTGTAATTTCGTATATGAACTGTCTGATTTGGTAAAACCAGTTATAAATCATCTCCTTTTTGAAAGCAACAATTACATAAAAGTACCCTTTGGGTACTATTTATATGTATGTCTGTTGTCAATACATTTTGTAAAAACAACTAATTTTAAACTCAAAACAAAATAAATATTTGTATGAGATTTTAGCCGTGGTGTGCTTATTTTCAACAATTATTTTAATTTTTGCATTAAAAAATACAAAAATTTTTTTTTCGGACTTTCTATATTTTCATATATTTAGTTAGAATATTCTTCCACCTCAAGTCCAAATTCCAATATGATATTGTCATATTAGATTTTTATTTGTTGTTTCAAATCAGACAGTTCATATACGAAAGTACAAAATTCTCATCCCGTTGGTTTTTTGTACCTTATGTAATGTCTCGGTTTGAGTAAGAAAGTTATTGGAAGAATATTCTAACTAAATATATGAAAATATAGAAAGTCCGAAAAAACAATTTTTGTATTTTTTAATGCAAAAATTAAAATAATTGTTGAAAATAAGCACACCACGGCTAAAATCTCATACAAATATTTATTTTGTTTTAAGTTTAAAATTAGTTGTTTTTACAAAATGTATTGACAACAGACATACATATAAATAGTACCCAAAGGGTACTTTTATGTAATTGTTGCTTTCAAAAAGGAGTTGATTTATAACTGGTTTTACCAAATCAGACAGTTCATATACGAAAGTACAAAATTCTCATCCCGTTGGTTTTTTGTACCTTATGTAATGTCTCGGTTTGAGTAAGAAAGTTATCATTTTCTTATTGCGGACAACTGAAGAGTAGAGTGATGTCTACGAAACAATTGTATTGTCTATCATGAAAATGATCAACCCTTTTTGAAACAACAAATAAAAATCTAATATGACAATATCATATTGGAATTTGGACTTGAGGTGGAAGAATATTCTAACTAAATATATGAAAATATAGAAAGTCCGAAAAAACAATTTTTGTATTTTCTAATGCAAAAATTAAAATAATTGTTGAAAATAAGCACACCACGGCTAAAATCTCATACAAATATTTATTTTGTTTTGAGTTTAAAATTAGTTGTTTTTACAAAATGTATTGACAACAGACATACATATAAATAGTCAGTGTTGCCATTTCAGTGCTTTTCGGGTATTTTTTGGTGCTTTTTTCCTTCTCGTACCCGGTGATTTTTTACAAATACCCGTTTAAAAAAAGCGGGTATTTACAGTGCTTTTTCAAATTTCTGGCAGTGCTTTTAGTGCTTTTTGTACAGTTTATATTTTTGGTATTTGTTCGCGTTTTTTTAAATTTTTCTTCCATTTTCTGTCAAAGTTGAAAAAATAATACGAACTATACAAAAAATACATTTTTTCCAGAAACTTCGTTATATTTAAACTTCAAAATTTTTAAATATTAGTTTGGTGCTTTTTACCCCTTTTTTAGTTATTTTTGAACCGTTTTTTCACGATTTTACAAAACTAAAATGTGTTTTTAAATTCTGGACTTAAATTTTTCAAAAAATTAATATCGTGCTTTTTTACCCCATTTTTGGTCAATTTTTTCCCTTTTTACCCGTTTTCACAATGCTCACGGTGCTTTCCTGCCTTCAAGAGTTGGCAACACTGTAAATAGTACCCAAAGGGTACTTTTATGTAATTGTTGCTTTCAAAAAGGAGTTGATTTATAACTGGTTTTACCAAATCAGACAGTTCATATACGAAAGTACAAAATTCTCATCCCGTTGGTTTTTTGTACCTTATGTAATGTCTCGGTTTGAGTAAGAAAGTTATCATTTTCTTATTGCGGACAACTGAAGAGTAGAGTGATGTCTACGAAACAATTGTATTGTCTATCATGAAAGTGATCAACCCTTTTTGAAACAACAAATAAAAATCTAATATGACAATATCATATTGGAATTTGGACTTGAGGTGGAAGAATATTCTAACTAAATATATGAAAATATAGAAAGTCCGAAAAAACAATTTTTGTATTTTTTAATGCAAAAATTAAAATAATTGTTGGTAATAAGAAATGTAATAACAAAAGTAACTAGTTACCATTACCAAGTATGTAGTTACATAACCACATATCTGGTAATGATTTTCTACACTGGGCAGTTAAAAGGGCGACAAAGATATTTACTTTTAAAATAACTAAAATGTTATTATTTTCAACTGTTGAAAAATAACTAACAAATGCGTTAAAAAATAACAATCGATGTCGTAAAATTAAGAGAAAATTTTTTAATACAAAAATTTTAAAACGACTGACAAAATGGGTAAAATCTACTACTTTTTACAGTTAATTCTTTTGCTATTATTAATAAAAAAAACAATTTTTTCTTTCGATTACAAAAATAATCGTAATTACTTCAGCCTCCTTAAAATTCTAAGTAAAAATTCCAAACGGTTCTCCAATTATTATGCTTTTATGCATTGGAGATACAATACAAGTTTTTGATTTTTATTTGCAAACTAGGAATATATCAATAATAACAAAAATAAACTACCCGTGTAAAAAAGTTTAGATCTGATCAGATCTTTTTGGATCTAAATAGATATGATTGAATCTAATTAGATCCTGTACCAGATCTCATCAAATATGATCAGATATGGCATATGTGATAATACTTTATGCCAAGATCTGAACAGATCTAGTGCCAAATCTGTTCAATTTTAAAGTGATCTGGACAAATGCGCCAGATATGCCTGGATCTGATCAGATCTAATTATATCTCAAATTTGTCCCCAATTTTGAGATCTATTTATATCTGGTAAGATCTACTGAGATCTGGCCAGATATGTCTAGATCTGATCAGATCTAATTAAATTTCAAATTTGTCCCCAATTTTGAGATCTAATTAGATCTGCTAAGATCTACTGAAATCTGGCCAGATCTGATCTTTTTTACACGAGTAAACAAAAATTTTTTTTCCTTGTAATTTACTTGTAAAAATTGTATCATCTTCCTTTAATTTGAAAATAATTTAAACAGAAAGTGATATTAATTTATGATCTAAAGCAGGGGTGGCAAAACTATGGCACGCGTGTCAGTAGTGGCACGCGGGTGGATTTTAGGTGGCACGCGACGTTTTGTTGGATATTTTCAAAAAATTTAAATTATTAGAAGACCAAAAAATTTAGTTAAATGTTAAATTTCGCTACAAAAATGTGTGATTTAACTCCATAATGGTGAAATTTTTCATAGAGCTTGTAAATCGTCTTTTAAAATGAATAAAACTCAGTATTGCCTCCATTTTTTGATTAAAGAAATATGGTTAATACAGAACTCGCAGATTCGATTATCAGAAAATTCTGGGAAAATTTCTAAAATTCTAGACTGAAAGAAGTTTAAATGTTTCGATGAGAAAATGCCTCATATTTGGAGAAGTAAAAAGTACCAGAAAATTGCACAAAAATAGAAAACAACTTGTAATAAAATTGGATCTGAAAAATTAAGTTTTTTTTAAAGGGAAAATAGGTGTTACGAAATAGCCCTCAATTAAATAAAGGCTGAAAATAAGTTTCATAATGAAATAACCGCCTTTGTTGGAATTTGAAATTGGGTTTTGATCGTGTTTCGCAGAGCCATTTCATCTGAAATAGAAATTTCTCAGTTCAAATCCATAATATTCGCTTTTTATTCATTATTATGATGATAAAACACACTCGATTTATTTTAACAAAATCAAATTTTTACCCGAAGCACATTTTGCAACTACCCTACGGGGAATGAGGAGTCAATTGCCCTCCAAGGACCTATCCCGTGACCGGTCAACCGAATGCATATTACTAAATTAGTACAAATATGAACAAAAGAAAATGAATTAATTTTCTAAGTATTTTCTGATCCGTTATTTTTACTGTTGCTTTTAAAAAAACTTGACTGATACCGAAATAAAAACAAAATTCGCGGCATATTTTTAAAAATATTTTTTATTTATTTTACTCTTTCATTTATTTTTAACTTTATTTTTTCACGATTTGCTTATTTTAGCTCTTATTTTAAATTTCTATAATGTTTTGCTAAGAAATTTTAAGTTTTGTGTTTTCAACGTTTTCTTAATGTTAAGCTGTTTTAGTTTTAACAATTGGTATTTCATTTAACTTTTCTTTGTAACTTAAGGGGAATTTTTAAAATTTTTATTTATATTATCAGAGGTTTTGAGGTAATTTTCTAATTTTTAATTGATTTTTTAATTTAATTATGGCCAACGCAAAAAACAAGTCAACTGTCATTAAGGGACCTATCCCATGACCCGTCAATCGGGGGCATATTCAAGACACTTCCACCATATTTGTGTGTGTGTTAATGTTGTTTTATTTTCTATTTTTTTCTTTTCCATGTTTTTTTATTTGCTGTGTGTGTTTGTTTTTTCTTTCTCTTTTTTATTTGAACAGAAACGAAAAACATATAACTTAACCATCAGCCAGCCATCACGCATAACTGACGTTAGCTCAGACGGTAGAGCGTTTGCCTTACAAGCAGAAGGTTGTGTTATCGAGCCCTACTTCAACGCCAAGTAGATTATTTTTAATTCCTAATTTTTTATTAGTTTATTTGAAAAGCTATTTTTAGACACACCACCTTACTGCCACAATGTGTCTAAACTGTGGCAATTGGTCATTTCCAATGACAACGCCATGTTAAAGTGATATGTCTCTTTCAAACAAAAAGACCGATCAGCGACCGGTCTCCGCCCCCTTGGGACCTATCCTGCGTGTCATCTGGGACCGGTCCCTTTCCCCGTAGGGTAGTTTCTTACCTACCTAAATAATCAATGGCGCCCAATAATTTAACTTTTTTTAACAATATGAAATAACCACCAAAAATGGAATAACCCCCCAAAAAATGAAAAGGGAATAATGTTAAAACTGTTTTAATTTTATTTCATTGGGGATTTTTTCATAATGACATAATCTCAATATTTAAAGATTAAATAAACTCCGAAATATTAAATAACCGTCAAACATTTTTACGTCATTTCTTGGATGTTATTTAATTTTTCCCTTTGGGGGTTATTTCATGGGGGTTATCCGTAGCGCTGATAAATATGTACATCTGCAATGATATTTTTAAGAGAAATTTTCTAAATTTTAAAAAAGGACTTTTAAAAAACAACTAAAATGAAGGTGGCACGCGAGAAATTTTTACAAAAAAATTGTCCGTTTCTGGCACGCAGCGAAAAAAGTCTTGCCACCCCTGATCTAGAGTCAAACTAAAGAACATTCATTTACCAAAATAAGAGATCAACTAAACAAGAATTTTTAACGAAATTTTATATTTTTTAAATAACTAACAAAAACAACTGTTTACTGTTAATATCCCGAGTAAAAAAAAAATGATCTCGCGCAATATCTAATCATATCCAATTTTATATTGTCTAAGATCTGCTGTAATATCTAGCTGATCCAACTAGATCTCAAAATTGGGTGTATCCAATGATATCGTATTAGATCCCATTGTATATATGGGGATAAACTAAGATCAAGTTATATCTCAAAATTGGGAGGTCCAATGATATCTTTGGGGATAAACCTAGATCTAATTTGATCCGAAAAATGGCGGATCGAAGTAGATCCAGCTATATATTTGTGGATAAACTTAGATCTAATTTTATCTCAATTTTGGCAGATCGAATTAGATCCAGCAATATATTTGGGGATAAACTTAGATCTAAATTGATCCGAAAAATGGCAGATGGAATTAGATCTAGCAATATATTTGTGGATAAACTTAGATCTAATTTGATTCGAAAAATGGCAGATCGAATTAGATCCAGCAATATATTTGGGGAGTAAGTAAGATCTAAATTTATCCAAAAAATGACAGATCAAATTAGATCCAGTAATATATTTCGGGATTCCGTAAGATCTTAACGTTTCCGATCAATTGCAGATGGAATTAAATCCAGTGATATATTTGGGGATTTGGTAGGATCTTAATTTATTCCATAAATTCCAGATCGAATTAGATCCAGCAATTTATTTCGGTATTAAAATGGCAGATCGAATTAGAAACAGCAATATATTTGGGATTGACATCTAAAACTTTCCAGAAAAATGACATAAAATTAGATCCCGCATTAAATTTGGGTACTATTTACGTAAGATTTCCAATTATTTGGGATTAAATAGGATCCCAGACAGATATAGACAACAGTTCAAAAAATAATACACTGGCAGAGCACTGATTTTATAAAAATTACAATATTTTGTTAAAATAAGGTTTAAACTCAGAAGGTCTCGAGTTCGATACCATTCACGGCTATGTACTGTCAAAATTTTTAAAAAATTGCCAAAAATTTTAAAAAAATTGACAAATATGAAATAATTGCAGAATTTAAAAAAAATCATTAAAATTTAAAAAAAAAACCTGCAAAAAAAAATTTGCAAAATTGAAAAAAATATTCAAAATTGAAAAAAAACGTTAAAAAATCGAATAAATGGTTAAAATTTGAAAAAATTTCCAAAATTGGAAAAATCACAAAAATTGGAAAAACAAATCGTTAAAATTTGAAAAATCGTCAAAAATTTTAAAAAAATCGCCAAAATTTAAAAAAATAGTCAAAATTAGAAAAAATTTCCAAAATTGGAAAAAATCACAAAAATTTTGAAAAAATCGTCAAAAGAAGAGCTGGAGAAAAATGTTTACACAAGAGGTCAAAACCCACCACAAATACCTCGATACCTAAACTAAATTTTGACTTTCATTGCTAGATTTTAAGATCGCGTTTTTCTCGAAAACTAAGCCTCGTAGAAAGAAAAGGCCTTTTATTTGGTATATCGCTCATATCTCGAAAACTGAATGAGTTAAATGAAAACGGACAACGGTTTTGAAACGGGGAAGTCATAGTGAGTCATCTGTGGAAAAATAAGTGCGAAAGTCGCTTAAATAAAATTTTAATCGTCCATATCTCCCAAACTAAAAGAGCTAGAGGAAAAATGATTGCACCAAAGGTGAAAACTCATTACCAATACCCCGATACTGAAACTAAATTTTGACTTGCATTACTAGATTTTAAAATCGCGTTTTTCTCGAAAACTAAGCCTGGTAGAGAGAAAAGGGCTTTTATTTGTAATATCGCTAGCATCTTTAAAACTAAATGAGTCAAATGAAAACGGACAACGGTTTTGGAACAAGGAAAAATAAATGCGAGAAATAAATTTTGTAAATTTCGTTTTTTAATACCTGGACGATTTTTTCAATTTTGGCATTACCAATACCCCGATAACTAAATTTTGACTTGCATTGCTAGATTTTAAAATCGCGTTTTTCTCGAAAACTAAGCCTGGTAGAGAGAAAAGGGCTTTTATTTGTAATATCGCTGGTATCTTTAAAACTAAATGAGTCAAATGAAAACGGACAACGGTTTTGCAACAAGGAAAATAAATGCGAGAAATAAATTTTGGAAATTTCGTTTTTTAATACCTGGACGATTTTTTCAGTTTTGGCAATTTTTCCAATTTTTGACGACTTTTTGAAATTTTGGCATTTTTCAAAATTCCCGATTTTTTCCGACTTTATGAAATTTTGACGATTTTGGTAATTTTTTCGCATATTGACAATTTTCTCAAGACGATTTTTTCAAAATTTTTAAGATATTTTGCAATTTTGCCGATTTTGTCTAATTTTTGACAATTTTTTTAAATTTTGACTATTTGGGCAATTTTTTCAAATATTGACGATTTTTTCAAGTTATGACGATTTTTTCAAAATTTTTACAAAATTTTTTCGATTTATTCCAATTTTTGACGACTTTTTGAAATTTTGATAATTTTTTCAAATATTGACAATTTTGGCGATTTTGTCTAATTTTTGACGATTTTTTTTTAATTTTGACTATTTGGGCAATTTTTGCAAATATCGACGATTTTTTCAAGTTATGACGTTTTTGTTAAAATTTTTACAAAATTTTTCAATTTTGCCAATTTTTTTAAAATTTTCCGATTTTTTACAATTTTTAACGGCTTTTTGAAATTTTAACGATTTTGGTAATTTTTTCAAATATTGAAAATTTTTTCAAGACGATTTTTTCAAAATTTTTACCACATTTTTTCAAGTTATGACGATTTTTTAAAAATTTTTCAATTTTGGAAATTTTTCAAATTTTGGCGATTTTTTATAATTTTTAAAGTTTTTTTTTTATTTTGGCGATTTTTTTAATTTTTGACGTTGTTGAAAAATTTTGAAGATTTTTTAAAATTTTGTCGATTTTTTAAATTTTTTTATATAATCTACCCAGCAAAAATATGTGTAAGTCATTCAAAACAAACAACTTTTAAATTGGTTACAATGGAGCGATAAGTGCTCTATTTCTGTTTCGAATGTATGTGCTTTAAAACAACTTTCAAAAATGTATATATAATGTTTTTTTTTTTCTTTGTAAACCCGAGTAAAAATAGTTATATAGGAAATTATATAATTTAATATGGACTAATATGTTTATATATAGTCAAGTGTAACACTATATCTTTGCGGATATAATTATGTATAGCTTTGAGTTTTTCAAAAATTTCTTATATGATGTCATATATAGATCAGTATAAATATACATGTCCCCATATATATTTATATGTGCCATATCTATTTACATATGCTATGACAATTTTAATACATCGTCATATATAATTAAAAATGGCTTTATCGGAAATTATATAAAGTTTTATATAGCTCAATGTTCATTTTTTTTCTAAGTTGTTTTAGATATGTTTAAGTATAGCGCAATGTAAATAAAATTCTATGTTTTTCTGAGATATATTTATGTATGATTTCAAAATATAAAAGGCGTACCATTATAACTCCTAAATTCCTTGTAAACCTTGTATAAATACAAGCCATATTTTTATATATGGAATTTGACATTAAACTCATAAACATACCAGGTTTACACAGTTTATGGGTAGAATACAAGTTTATATGAGAAGGATTGGTTACAATTAGACAACAGTTCAAAAAATAATACACTGGCAGAGCACTGATTTTATAAAAATTACAATATTTTGTTAAAATAAGGTTTAAACTCAGAAGGTCTCGAGTTCGATACCATTCACGGCTATGCATTTTTTATAAAATGTACTGTCAAAATTTTTAAAAAATTGCCAAAAATTTTAAAAAAATTGACAAATATGAAATAATTGCAGAATTTAAAAAAAATCATTAAAATTTAAAAAAAAAACCTGCAAAAAAAAATTTGCAAAATTGAAAAAAATATTCAAAATTGAAAAAAAACGTTAAAAAATCGAATAAATGGTTAAAATTTGAAAAAATTTCCAAAATTGGAAAAATCACAAAAATTGGAAAAACAAATCGTTAAAATTTGAAAAATCGTCAAAAATTTTAAAAAAATCGCCAAAATTTAAAAAAATAGTCAAAATTAGAAAAAATTTCCAAAATTGGAAAAAATCACAAAAATTTTGAAAAAATCGTCAAAAGAAGAGCTGGAGAAAAATGTTTACACAAGAGGTCAAAACCCACCACAAATACCTCGATACCTAAACTAAATTTTGACTTTCATTGCTAGATTTTAAGATCGCGTTTTTCTCGAAAACTAAGCCTCGTAGAAAGAAAAGGCCTTTTATTTGGTATATCGCTCATATCTCGAAAACTGAATGAGTTAAATGAAAACGGACAACGGTTTTGAAACGGGGAAGTCATAGTGAGTCATCTGTGGAAAAATAAGTGCGAAAGTCGCTTAAATAAAATTTTAATCGTCCATATCTCCCAAACTAAAAGAGCTAGAGGAAAAATGATTGCACCAAAGGTGAAAACTCATTACCAATACCCCGATACTGAAACTAAATTTTGACTTGCATTACTAGATTTTAAAATCGCGTTTTTCTCGAAAACTAAGCCTCGTAGAGAGAAAAGGGCTTTTATTTGTAATATCGCTAGCATCTTTAAAACTAAATGAGTCAAATGAAAACGGACAACGGTTTTGGAACAAGGAAAAATAAATGCGAGAAATAAATTTTGTAAATTTCGTTTTTTAATACCTGGACGATTTTTTCAATTTTGGCATTACCAATACCCCGATAACTAAATTTTGACTTGCATTGCTAGATTTTAAAATCGCGTTTTTCTCGAAAACTAAGCCTGGTAGAGAGAAAAGGGCTTTTATTTGTAATATCGCTGGTATCTTTAAAACTAAATGAGTCAAATGAAAACGGACAACGGTTTTGCAACAAGGAAAATAAATGCGAGAAATAAATTTTGGAAATTTCGTTTTTTAATACCTGGACGATTTTTTCAGTTTTGGCAATTTTTCCAATTTTTGACGACTTTTTGAAATTTTGGCATTTTTCAAAATTCCCGATTTTTTCCGACTTTATGAAATTTTGACGATTTTGGTAATTTTTTCGCATATTGACAATTTTCTCAAGACGATTTTTTCAAAATTTTTAAGATATTTTGCAATTTTGCCGATTTTGTCTAATTTTTGACAATTTTTTTAAATTTTGACTATTTGGGCAATTTTTTCAAATATTGACGATTTTTTCAAGTTATGACGATTTTTTCAAAATTTTTTCGATTTATTCCAATTTTTGACGACTTTTTGAAATTTTGATAATTTTTTCAAATATTGACAATTTTGGCGATTTTGTCTAATTTTTGACGATTTTTTTTTAATTTTGACTATTTGGGCAATTTTTGCAAATATCGACGATTTTTTCAAGTCATGACGTTTTTGTTAAAATTTTTACAAAATTTTTCAATTTTGCCAATTTTTTTAAAATTTTCCGATTTTTTACAATTTTTAACGGCTTTTTGAAATTTTAACGATTTTGGTAATTTTTTCAAATATTGAAAATTTTTTCAAGACGATTTTTTCAAAATTTTTACCACATTTTTTCAAGTTATGACGATTTTTTAAAAATTTTTCAATTTTGGAAATTTTTCAAATTTTGGCGATTTTTTATAATTTTTAAAGTTTTTTTTTTATTTTGGCGATTTTTTTAATTTTTGACGTTGTTGAAAAATTTTGAAGATTTTTTAAAATTTTGTCGATTTTTTAAATTTTTTTATATAATCTACCCAGCAAAAATATGTGTAAGTCATTCAAAACAAACAACTTTTAAATTGGTTACAATGGAGCGATAAGTGCTCTATTTCTGTTTCGAATGTATGTGCTTTAAAACAACTTTCAAAAATGCATATATAATGTTTTTTTTTTTCTTTGTAAACCCGAGTAAAAATAGTTATATAGGAAATTATATAATTTAATATGGACTAATATGTTTATATATAGTCAAGTGTAACACTATATCTTTGCGGATATAATTATGTATAGCTTTGAGTTTTTCAAAAATTTCTTATATGATGTCATATATAGATCAGTATAAATATACATGTCCCCATATATATTTATATGTGCCATATCTATTTACATATGCTATGACAATTTTAATACATCGTCATATATAATTAAAAATGGCTTTATCGGAAATTATATAAAGTTTTATATAGCTCAATGTTCATTTTTTTTCTAAGTTGTTTTAGATATGTTTAAGTATAGCGCAATGTAAATAAAATTCTATGTTTTTCTGAGATATATTTATGTATGATTTCAAAATATAAAAGGCGTACTCATTATAACTCCTAAATTCCTTGTAAACCTTGTATAAATACAAGCCATATTTTTATATATGGAATTTGACATTAAACTCATAAACATACCAGGTTTACACAGTTTATGGGTAGAATACAAGTTTATATGAGAAGGATTGGTTACAATTACGTACAACTTCTTCTAAATTTTTATTTAAATTTTTAATTCTTAACTTGAGGGTGCTATTTTTCAGTACTTTTTAATAGTTTTTGTTTTGATCTTGAAGTATGAAGCGTTATAAAATTATGTCTTTCTACATCAAATTAGATATAATTATATCGGGTCAAAATCCGGATAAGAGTCTATATGATTCAATATATTTAGATCTTATCCGATATAATTTTATCCACCATTTTTCGGATCATAGCATATCTCCAATTATAGTAAATAAGATATCATTACATATAACATCATATTATTTTTTTTACCCGGGAATCCATTTGTTTGTAAATTACGAATTTATTAGAGATTCCATTTTTTATCTCTAAAAAAACAAAATAGTTAATTTTATTAACGTACTTTATTAATTTACGATTATTTACATATTTATTAATTATATAATTAATATATTTTAAAAAATACTTCAATTACAGTTCCCATTGAAAAAGGGAAGGAAATAAAGAATTTGATCCCATTGAATCTCCTGGACTATGACCCAAATATGAATTCTTCTTTTCACTAAATGCAAATATATAAAACTTAACAATTAAAATGTATTTTTAAGGCTCTATGTAAGTCGCTCGCGTACACCAAGGAAATATGTTAATAAAATTTGTTGCAAAGTTAACATATTTTATCGTTTAAAACAGACCAATCAAGATGTTCGTTAACAGAGGTTGGTCCCTTACCTTTGCTTATACACAAAATGTTCTATAAACGTCACCTGCTTTAAATGTCGATATGCCTTAATTGCTATTACGCCTTAAAAGTCGTAAAATCAAACTAAATAAATAATTCTATAGTGACAAAAAATATATTATTTCTTCAACTCAAAAATAGATTTAAAAAAATAACTTCCGTCAACTTTAAAATGTAAATTAGTTAGTCCAAATTTTAATTAAAGTTAAAATTTTGCTAAATGAACTTCTTCAACATAAGAATTTAACTAATCACGATTGCAAATTATAGCATTGGAACTTAATGCATCGTTTAATGAAAACGTTGATTTTAAGCTAACGATGGTTGACTTGCAAAATTCAAATGACGACATGGTATTCGCCTTTTAAATATATCTCGGGAAAAACTGTCCTCCAACGGTTCCTATCAGAGTTATCTAGAACGATTTTGACCGTTTGTTAACTTATTTCAGCTTTCCACTGTCAAAATTGTTCGAGATAGCATTGATAGGCATGCCGCACAAAAATAGCTATCGTATGTTTTTTGAATTTAAAGACTGAAGTAAACATCCCAGTCAGAAATCGCCAGTGGTACAAAAAATCAAGCACTGGCATACCACCGGGTAACCACGGTATTAAAGATAAATGACTGGCAGAACACTCATTTGGGACGCTTTGCCAGCGTTTGCGAAAAGCGTTTTACCAGTATTTTTTTTACAAAAATTTCGGTGGTTTATAAAAAAAACCACTGACAAAGAATTGGCTTAGAGTGATATGCCAAGGTTTGCAACCAGTGGTTATCCAGTGCTACCTAGCCAATGCTACCAGGCGTACAAAAATCAATTCACTGGAAAACCAATGATTTTATAAAAATGCTGACGCTTCGTTAAAAAATGTTTGTAGTCGGAAGGTTCCGAGTTCAAATCCGGTTGCAAGCAAAAATTTTTTTTTGGATTTTTTTTAATTTAAAATTTTTTTTGTTTTATAAAATCAATTTTTTTTTTAAAACACTGGCATACTAGTTACTAAAAATTGTTTGCCAGTACTAGCATTTTGGCACAGCCAGTAGTTGTCCAGCTATTATCACTCATTTATGTGTTTAGCCATTAAATATTATATGTCTCGTTAACTTTTTTTTAATTTTATTTTGGAAAATATATTTCCAGACCACCTATTTATTGGTTTTGCCAGCGTTTTACCAACGTTTAAAAAGTTTGTTCCTCCAGTGCTTTTCCGGCGCTTTTTGAACAGCCGGTCCTTTTGTCTAATGATGTTATCATTTTGGGAATGGGAAAACACTTTTTGCCAGTACTTATACCACCTGTTAAAGTGCTTTGCCACCGCTTTCCCGTTTGTATTTTTCTGACTGGGATGTTACAAACTTATTTGAAAAAACTGTTGAACAAAAATTAAAAAAAATGTTGGTTTTGTCTGATTTTGACTTAATCGAATTGATTCAGATGCAAAAGAAGTGTTTCCTTAATATTGCCCTACAAATAATAATAGATTGAAGCTTTTGTTACACAATAGGTTCAGAAATGGGCTCTGTAAAGGCTAGACATTAAAATTGCCTCTAAAATATGCTATTTCATACATTATATATTATAAAGAGTACTTCTAAATCACTCTAAAAATGCAAACAAAATGTACTCGCATTGATGTGATGAAAATGTATACATAAAAACCATACTTTTATTAACATCATGTAATCACTTTTAAATTACTAACAAAATGCTTAAAATGAACTAGTGACAACATGGGACATCACGTGTAAAATAAATCAGTGTTAAAGCTAAATTGTAACTACTTCACAATCAGTTGATACTATTCGGAGTACTTTTAAAATAACTTTTTTGTAATGGATTTTTTTGCTGGGTACATGATTTTTTAATTTTGGCGATTTGTTTCCCAATTTCTACGATTTTTTGTTTTGGCGATTTTTTCTGATATTTTTTTCAGTTTCAGCGATGTTTTTTTTCAATTTTTAAAATTGAAAATCTAGGGACTATAGTACTGTTGGATATAGTGTAACTAAATTACCGTTTTTATTTTTTATAATAATTAAATTATTTAATGGGAGCGAGCTTTTTTAGCGGCTCGATTTCAAAAAACTCAATTAAATTTCGGTAAAGAGCTGCTCGATAAAAAAAGCTCCATGAAATTTTTTATACGAGCTGCTCGATTTAAAAAACTCTATTCAGTTTTGTAAACGAACCTTTTCATTTTTATAAGCTCTTTATTCTTTTTAGTTGCGAGTTTTTTTTTATTTGAGCAGCTCTTTTAATTTTGGCTTCCGAGCTTTTTAAAAAATGTATATATTTTTGGCTCGCTCCGAGCTTTCTTTCCATCCCTGGAATTTATTTTAAAATTTAGACATTTCCTTGCAAATCTTGCTTGGATTCCATTCGACTCATTTTACTTCGGCTAGCTAACGTAGTCGCCATGATCCCTTCGCGGTTTTTATCAATTGCACGTTTAGCTACGCTGCACAGTGGGTTGAATCATAGAGAAAGAGAGGATAAATTCAGGTGGATCGTAGTTTTAAAAAGTTATAATTTTTTATTTATGAATATTCATAAATATATAAAAATACAGCATTTTAGAAAGAAAAAGTTGAAAAAAAAATTTTTTAACCCGTTAAGTGCGTTTTTGTTTTTTTTTTTTTGGAAAATATGTAATTGATTCACAATTTTCTCTGTAACTTTGGAACGAAAAGTAATAAATTAATGAATAATTTATTTTTGAAAAATATTCCATCTTTACATTCATTGTTTGAACGCTTGAATTCATCATAATATCAAATAAGCTTCGACGAGTATAAAAAACAACGTTTTAAATTGTTCCTGTAAAATAAAAAAAAATACTAATACCTTTTAAAAATCCCTTTTACCCGATTACTTGCCACTGGAGAATACGGTCACTGTTTGTTTACACAAAGAATATTATTAAAAGATACAAAAACAACATCAATTAATATACTAAGAAAAATTTCACTAAATTTCGACTTAAAAACAACCTTTTATTTAAAAATGCCCTTTACCCGATTACTTGCAACTGCACAACACTATCAAAGAATATTATTAAAAAACAATATTATTAATATACTGAAAAGAAGAGAACGAATAAAATGAAAAAACACTTACATTAAAAACAAAAAAACATAAACAACAGCAGCAGCCGCGAGATCAATGTGATTTCTTGGTAATTTGACTGCTGCAGGACTTCTATAAAAAAATGCATAGCTTCTAAAAAGCACAAAAGGGCAGCGTAAATTTTTGCAATATAATAGTGATTTATGTCGTCTTTAAAATAAGGTAAAAATTATCACACGAATGCACACGAATGATATCTATATATCCACTTAAAATATAAAAATTCGAAATTTTTCTCGCACTTCCCATATAAATAACAAAAAATACAACACTTTCACACACAATTTGTTACACAAATGTTAACGAAATATTCGCCAAATAACCTTGACTTGATGGTTCCATAGCAGAGTTTTTTTTTGAAATACTTTTTTAAGTTTCATTACAAAAACACCAGAACACTTTTGACATTCATTTTAACGACAAGTGATGTAGAATCCAAAAAAACAGGCATTTCTAACCCTTTGTGCGCTGGTTAGGAGTTTAACGTATCGCTCGGTAGCTTGAATATGGCATGAAATCTCCGGATCGTCTAGCGGTGGATCTTCATTTTCTTCATCATCAAAATAAGTTTTCAAATGTTCATATGGTATGCTTCTTGTGAATGGTGCTTCTGACAGGTTTTCGTCGTAGTCCAAATCAATCATATGAACGTAATCAGTGGAATCAAAATTAGTTTTCGGTTTTACGTAGGTACGCATATTGGACGGTTCATATAGATCGTTACGAATATGTAAAATTTTTTTCCAGTGCATACTTCCGAATGTGTTGTCGATCGTCGAAGAGCATGCTGAGCAAAACATTTTCACAATGTGCAACATAGGAATTATTTTCAATTACGGTGTTTACCACCGAACGTAAATTTTCTGGCAAATATTGCATCCACAATATGAATTGTCCAAGCAAAACACTACCATATACAAGTGACTCATAATATTTGACGTTAAAATACATGGGAACGTACACGTGCATTATGCCAAAATTTTAAAATTTTTCGAATGGCTTGCTTGTTGCAACGTAAATACGAAGTATTCTATTGGCTTTTGTGAGCCATCAAGCATGTGATACAGGACCCGGTTTAATATTTGCTAGTTGAGCTGAAACGCGACCATTCGAAACAGCATTAGCAATTTGGTATACCCGAGTAAAAAAAATTGATCTCGCGAAATATCTAATCATATCCAATTTGATATTGTTTAAGATCTGCTGTAATATCTAGCTGATCCAATTAGATCTCAAAATTGGGTGTATCCATAGATATCGTATTAGATCCCATTGCATATATAGGGATAAACTAAGATCAAGTTATATCTCAAAATTAGGAAGTCCAATGATATCTTTGGGGATAAACCTAGATCTAATTTGATCCGAAATCTGGCAGATCGAATTAGATCCAGATATATATTTGCAGATAATCTTAGATCTAATTTGATCCAAAAAATGCCATATCGAATTAGATCCAGCTATATATTTGTGGATAAACTTAGATCTAATTTGATCCGAAAAATGGCAGATCGAATTAGATCCAGCAATACATTTGTGGATAAACTTAGATCTAATTTGATCCGAAAAAGTGGCAGATTGAATTAGATCCAGCAATATATTTGGGGATAAACTTAGATCTAATTTGATCCCAAAAATGGCAGATCGAATTAGATCCAGCAATATATTTGTGGATTATCTTAGATCTAATTTGGTTTGAAAATTGGCAGATCAAATTAGATCCAGCAATATATTTGTGGATAAACTTGGATCTAAATTTATCCGAAAAATGGCAGATCGAATTAGATCCAGCAATATATTTGGGGATAAACTTGTTAAGTTATTTTCGCTTTTTGAAAATTATAGATTTGACAAAATTAGTTCTGCTTACCGCCACCTCTGAGTATGTAATCTGTGTTTAATTAAAAAAAAAAATCTGTTGGCTAGTTTTTGAGTTAAAGAGATATTTGTAGGACGAATCCTGGCGTTATCCTGTGAGTCCTGGATAAATTTTTTTAATAGATTTTACAATTAGGGACTCTAAGCTAGAATTTTTATTATCGATAATGTACGCCAGATCGTAAATGTATTTTTGGCGATTTTTCAAATATTTTTTTCTGTTTTAAAAAGTTAATTTTCTCAAATTTACTAAATTTTCACTATAGATTCTTCTCGCTTGAAAACCGTTCCTTGTACAAAAAAAGTTTGAAGGCGGAAAAGTGGGTTGCTAATTTTTCTATGCATATAATACAACTTGTTTAATAAAACATTGTTATTTAGCCGAAAACTATTTAAAATCTAAAGACCGCCTTTTGGCGGCCTTGGGCATTAGAGGGTGAAGACGACTTTTCGTATGCACGTTAACTTTCAACGTGGATAATTATTAACATTGAAAACTCAACATTTTGCACTAAAATCTTGAACCAATTGAGACCCCCAAGATCTGAAAGCTTATGATGGTAGAAGAAAAAGTCTAGCTGGGTTTAGAATTATTAGCTAAAGTTTTTTTTAACTCATTTTTGAAGTTTTCGACTGGGAGGAGTATTTTTGGAAAATTTTTCAAAGAACATGTACTGATTCTTAAGTCTATATCTCGTGAACTATTCAAAATATTAAAAATATTTCTCTCTTCAGAAAATTTTTACCTCTTAATTAGATCTAAAAATTCTGCTTTGACAACAACAAAAAACGTAAAATTTCGTCATATTTTTCTATGGTTTTTCACACTTATTTCAGAAATTGTTACGAACTCGACCTGACAATATAGGACAAACAGATAGCCAAAAGCAAAACAAACAACTCTTCTTAACAAGCCGATTTAATTTGATGACTCCTTCATATGGTTATAGCCCCACAAAATCATCAAAAATTCAATAAAAAACCAAAAAACGACCACTTTTAATTGATTTTGTTGCTCGTTCTTTTATAAGAAAGCAATCTTAAAATATACAAAATATAAGAAAACAAAGCTAAACGATAACAAAGTAAGGATGTTTTCAACACAAAACAAAGGGAAACTAAACTTATTGTAACCCTACGGGAAATTTTAACAAACTGTCACCGAACTGGCCCCTTTATATCAAATAGAGTGGTGACTTTTACATGACGTTGTCATAGGAGGGGCAAATTGACCCCTTGTGACATGTCACAAGACAAATCCTAGTACAGGTTACTGAACTATCTTTTTGTCATATAATGTCTGGTCGAGTTCGTAGCAATTTCTGAAATAAGTGTGAAAAACCATAGAAAAATATGACGAAATTTTACGTTTATTGACAGTTTTGCTGTTTCGAGTAAGATGTTGTTTTTTTAATTTTGTCTCAAGGCAAAATTTTTAGATCTACCCAGTGTAGAAATGGTAACGACATATCATTATTTTTTGGACTACCAGTAATGACACCCACATAATTTCTGCATTATTTTAAAACATATAATAATGAGTTACTGATAATGATTTATTTTTATCATTATTTTAAATAGAAAGTAACTTTCTAGATTTTTTTGAACATTTTTTTAAATCTATTTTTAAACTCAATATTTTTTCAACACTGGTAAGGATATATGTAACCACATATTTTTTGATTTTTTGTATGTTGGCGAGTAAGGTGACTTGTGTGCAGCAGGTCAGTTAAGTTTTTATCTATCAAACATTACAGATAGCTCAGATGGTAGAGCTATAGACTGGTAACCTGAAGTCCCAGGTTCGATTCCCGCACTAGAAAATTTTATTTTAAAAAAATTTTACAATAAAAAAATATTATTTTTATAAAATTTATTTTTTTAAAATCTACTTTTAGACTCATTCTTTTTGTCCGTACTGGTAATGACATAATTTTAGATTTTTCGTATGCTGGTTTGTAAGCATAACTCATTATTTTTCGCGACATCGCCATATAAAGGTAATAAGAAATGTAATAACAAAAGTAACTAGTTACCATTACCAAGTATGTAGTTACATAACCACATATCTGGTAATGATTTTCTACACTGGGTAATTAAGAGGTAAAAATTTGCTGAAGAGAGAAAAGTAATATTTCGAATAGTTCACGAGATATAGACTTAAGAATCAGTACATGTTCTTTGAAAAATGTACTAAAATCCTCCTCCCAGTCGAAAACTTCAAAAATGAATTTAAAAAAACCTTAGCTACCCAGTGTAGAAACGGTAATGACATATCATTATTTTTTGGAGTACCAGTAATGACACCCACTTACCTTCTGCATTATTTTAAAACATATAATAATGAGTTACTGATAATGATTTATTTTTGTCATTATTTCAAATAGAAAATAATTGTTTAGATTTTTTTGAAAATTTTTTGAAATCTATTTTTAGACTCAATATTTTTTCAACACTGGTAAGGATATATATAACCACATATTTTTTGATTTTTTGTATGTTGGCGAGTAAGCTTACTTGTGTGCAGCAGGTCAATTATGTTTTTATCTATTAAATATTACATGTCGATATAGCTCAGATGGTAGAGCTGTTGACTGGCAATCTGGAGACCCAGGTTCGATTCCCGCTCCAGCAAATTTTATTAAAAAAAAAAAAATACAATAAAAAATATTTTTTTTTCATATAATTTATTTTTTTGAAAATCTACTTTTTAGACTCATTATTTTGTCAGTACTGGTAAGCACATAGGTAATGATATATTTTTTGATTTTTCGTATGCTGCTGTGTAACGACAACTCATTATTTTTCGCGACATCGCCATATAAAGGTAATAAGAAATGTAATAACAAAAGTAACTAGTTACCATTACCAAGTATGTAGTTACATAACCACATATCTGGTAATGATTTTCTACACTGGGTAATACTTCAAAACCCAGCTAGGGTTTTTCTTCTACTATCATAAGCTTTCAGATTTTGCGGGTCTCAATTGGTTCAAGATTTTGAAGTTGAATAATGTGCTACTGTATTATAAACGACAATTTTTTTTGGAATAATCATAAGTCGATCTTATAAGAAAAAATGGTGTTTATGGAAAATCGCTGGTTTAAAAGATCTTATAATTTTTTAACTACATGGAATTCTTAATTGAGCAGTAGACGCATGAATACGTAATAACGAGGGCATCAATAATAAATAAACTCGACGAAAGTAAAAAAAAATATAAATAAAATATCGGGCCAATTACTCTTTTATTACACTCTAAAAAATGCTTGTAAAATTACTAATAGTAACTATGCAAAATTTTATGTAATATCACGTTAAATGCGCAAATTTCAAATGTGTACATTTTATGTGTACACATTTTCGTCTGCAAAAATACATAGAAGTTGTGTTAATAGGAGTTATTAATTTATAATTACACACATTGTGTGTACAAATAATATCTTGTGCTTAAAATCAGATTTTAGGCACAAAGTGCGTAAATGTGCTAACATTTTAAAGTAGTAATCAATATGTCATTTAAAATTTTCTTTAAAAATAAAAATTAACTTTCAAATAAAATAATGAATAAAAAACGAATAAATGTGAAATAACTCGAATTTATGTACTTAAATTTCCAAAATGTGATGTGTCTTTGTCGAGTTTATGGTGCAGTATTGGATAGTTGAAAGGTACATACATATGTGAAAAAAATATTTAAACAATGAAAGACGCATGCAATGTCCGGAACTCCGAATATATTTATTTTTCCTTTCAGATAATTTTGTACAGAAGTGGGATCAATAGTAGTTAATTAAATATCGTTTAACTGGGAATAAGAGAATTTCTTTCAAGACTAACATTAGGTTTCCTTTGTAAGTATTTTTTTTAAAACAGCACTTCTCAACATGTAGGTATTTGTAAATATTTTTTTCAATTTTATTTTTAAAGCCACACCCACATAACAATTAAAAACTGGCTTAAGTAAAGCAAAAGCACCTTAAATTATTTAAGAGAATTTTTGATTTTGAAGGGCTTTAGATTTTGAAGGTTATAATACAGGAAAATATTTTATATTTCAGTAGAAAACCTTAAGATGGGGAAAACTTTTCCCGATTCAAATACTCGTGTCCGCAATTTCCAAATAGTTTATCCTATTAAATAATCCTACTGCTATTTACTTCTACCTACTTTTCTTGCTCCTTTTTTGTTGTTCTTTAGTAAGACGTAAAATATATGATATAGAAAAGACTTGCAAATTTGGTAGTAGTCATGACTCCCAACTTAACTTTCCCGTACGTTACCGCGGGAATCCAAAACAGCCAAAACAATAACAATTTACATGCAGTTTTGAGTACGGGAACGCATTTGGGCTAGTTTGCGTAACCGCGGTAAAGTACAGGAACATACATATTATTTCTTATACAGTTTTAGCGAACACGTGTTTTTCTTTTTCAATATTTGTCCTTTCTGTGATTGTATATAATTTTTCCGGAAGCTTTTTTTACCTTTAAAAACAAAAACATGGGCATTATTTTTATGAAGGTTCCTGTTTTATCTAATACATTATAATTGCGTAGTTTTTTCGAATTCGGTTGGTTTTCACGAAGTTCGTGATGAAAAGTTTTCAGAAAAATTGCAAATTTTCTTCTTACCTAATCGGCATGGTGGCCGATAGACAGAACTTGACAATAGATTTTTTCTCTATTATGCGAAGCGCTTAATACGCAAGATATAACGGACATTTTTTTTAGAGTACCTACCCGTGACTTAAATTGTCAAAAGTGGTATGTTTTGTGAAAAAAGTTGTCTTACAACATTTTTTAGATTTTAGCAAGTACATAGTAATTATACATATGTGACACGCAAAATAGAAAGGGACCTAAGGATAGAAAGGGACCTAAGGTCAGGAGAGCATGGGATCGGTCTCATTCGATGCTCAGATGTTGTCCACAAAAAAAAAATTTATTTTTTTACCCTTAGGTCCCTTTCTCTATGCGCTGTCACATATATCTTTTTAAATCCTTTTAACATTACATTAACATTTCAACGTTAATGCCTTATTACCCAGTGTAGAAACGGTAATGACATATCATTATTTTTTGGACTACCAGTAATGACACCCACTTACCTTCTGCATTATTTTAAAACATAAAATAATGAGTTACTGATAATGACTTATTTTTATCAATATTTCAAATAGAAAATAATTTTCTAGATTTTTTTGAAAATGTTTTGAAATCTATTTTTAGACTCAATATTTTTTAAACACTGGTAAGGATATATGTAACCACATATTTTTTGATTTTTTGTATGTTGGTGAGTAAGATTACTTGTGTACAGCAGGTCAATTATGTTTTTATCTATAAAATATTACATGTCGATATAGTTCAGATGGTAGAGCTATTGACTGGCAATCTGTAGTCCCAGGTTCGATTCCCGCACCAGCAAATTTTATTTAAAAATAAAAATACAATAAAAAATATTTTTTTTATAAAATTATTTTTTTTGAAAATCTATTTTTAGACTCATTATTTTTGTCAATACTGGTAAGCACATAGGTAACGATATATTTTTTGATTTTTCGTATGCTGGTGTGTAACCATAACTCATTATTTTTCGTGACATCGCCATATAAAGGTAATAAGAAATGTAATAAAAGTAACTAGTTACCATTACCAAGTATGTAGTTACATAACCACATATCTAGTAATGATTTTCTACACTGGGATATACAGTAAAACTCGGTTAAGACGAACTCCGAGGGAGCAAAGAAATTTGTTCGTCTTAAGCGAAGATCGTATTAAACAAGGTCAAATTTGTCTAAAATACTTTTTTTATTCACCCGAGTAAAAATAGTTATATATTGTTATATATAATGTGATTGGGCTATATCTGACAATGAATGGAGTAACATTAAGACACATATCATTTTTTACAACTACATCTGATATTATTTTTTCAACGAATTTTTTGTACGGTAATATTATTACATATCCCCAAATCTGACTCCATATATAACTACATAAGCCTTATAAAACTAATCAAATTATATGTAGTGATCGATATGATTATATATGATTTGATACTAAGTTTTATAACACTGTATGTGTCGTCGTACTAAAAATATATTTTAATTTTATATAACTTTCTATATAATCGCATACAAATTAATATATAGTTTAACATTAAATTTAGTTATCTGCAAATTCAGAGTTAATTATTCCATAGCCAAATAATTTCCACGTGATGATTTTGGATGTAAAATCATATTAAAAAAAAAATGATGCGTACGATTTAGAAGACAAAAGTATTCAAATAAATTTTTATTTTATGTTTTAAAATTTGAGTCTTCAAAATTGTTAAAACCATAGACATTTCAATCTCAATTTAATAGCTGGTATGCATAAAAAGTATGCCTACTATCAGACAAAATTTTATAAAATCAGATATTTTTATATCGAATTATTATATCTAATTTGATATAATTTGATACATGTAGATGACCAATTTTTCGGATCAATTAGTATGTCGTTGTATATGGGGATTTATCAAAAAAGATATAATTATGTATGACACCATATTAAGATTTAGATAATTTAGATTTTTAATAAAGTTAAAAATTTGAATAAAAAATTGTATAATATTTTCATTGCATTTCCTTTATTAAATCGTTTTTAAGGAAAACAGCTGTGTGAGAAGTTTGAGATTTGTTAAATTGAAAAATATTTATAGACAATATTTATGAGTTTTTTAGGAGTTCGTATTAAACATGGAGAATATGAAATTTAGTTTGTGGGACTGTTACAAATAGTTCGGTTAAAGCGAGGGTTCGTCTTAAGCGAATTCGTATTAACAGCTGTTTTTTATATGAAAAATTATTGCAAAACGTCGGGATTTTCAAATTAGTTCGTATTAACCGAGATTTCCTCTTAACCGAGTTCGTATTAAGCAAGTTTTACTGTACTTAGGTGTTAACTCATTTTTCGGATCCATACATATATTGTTGCACCATACATGTTCATTAGAGTGGTCCAAAAAAACATGAAAGTTGAAATTCCCGATCTCCACAATGTTGCCCCTATTCCTTACTGTCTAAAAACTCTCTGTGCCAAGTTTCAGCTAAATCCGCTGTTATTTAGAGGTAGCACAAAAAGTTGTATTTTAAGAATTAGTAATTTATCTCTAGAGTAATTTATACAAAAAGTAGGGTTGACTTTAAGTTTAATTATTTCTTAACCTGTACGCTATTATTTAACAATTTTTTTTAAATCTGGTCTTAATTAATGTGAATATAAGGAATTTGAAATGAAAACTTAAAAAAATTAAGTAACTTTTAAGTAATTCGCGGTTTTTTTTAAATTTATACAAAAAAATATATATTTTAGTCAAATTTTCGAAATTTTCCGAAAAGATGTAATTAAAAATTCAACTTGGTTTTGCCTTGTATGCGCAAATTTCTCAAATCTGATCTTTATTTTAACGCAGATTATGAATCAGCAATCGAAACTTAAAAAAAATTGTGGTTTATGAATTATTCGCGGTTTTTGAAAATTCAAAAAAACACAAGTTTTTTGAGATATTTTCCCAATTACCTGTAAACGGTGTTATCGAAAAATGCAATTTGTTATACTTTTGCAATTTACTTACCAAGGACCTTCATTATATATAACACTGATTTTAATTTTAAAAAGGATAACAGATATCCTTGCAAATTAAGTTAAAATTTGACATTTTTTAATATTTCGCTATTATTTAGATTGCTATAATTTTATTGCTACCAAAAACCCTATCCCACATAATAGCACATTTAGCAGATATATACTAATGCAAAAACAAAATTTTCATATTGGTAAATATAAGAAAACATCCTGATCGAAGTTGATCCTTTTTTGGATGAAATATTAAAATTTCGCGAAATCCGCGACTCCGATTTCAATTTTGATTTCATATTCGTAATGTACACCTTAAAGTATATTAGATTTGATATGTCGCGATCATAATAATTATATTAATTTTTCTCATTTTCTCCATTATTTTTAATTAATTAAAAACAATAGAACAAGTACAACCTCGAAACTTCAATTGCGATGTGCTACCTCTAAACAAAACTTTTTTGGTGATTTTTTTGATCAGACTACATTTTTTTTCAAAGTGGCATATTTGTAGAGTTGTGGAGCGTGAAAATTCCAACTTTTTTTTTTTGGACCACTCTAATGTTCATATATGAACATTTTTCACCGGGTATACATTATTGTTTAAATATTAATGTATACCCGGTGGGCATAGTTCGGAGACATGGCCAAAAATGTGCCCAAACTATGCAGTATATGAGTCAGAAATGTCTTGATACAATGCGCTAGACCTAGGAAGAGTTTGAGGACAGTCCCCAAACTAACCAAATGTCTCCATACTAAAAACTTGATCGAAAAACTGTCCCCGTAGCATGCGCTGTGCATACATAGTAGCATATATTATCATATCTGGAACAGTATTAAAAATGTTGCTTATGAGGTACCATATATAACCGTATATTGATTAAATGGCACCATATATGGTAATATATTTTTGAAATGATACCATATATCAACATATATGGGTCTATATATAGTAGCATATATTATCATATCTGGAACTGTATTAAAAAAATTGTTCATGAGGTCCCGAGTAAAAAAAATTGATTTCGCGCAATATCTAATCATATCCAATTTGATATTGTTTAAGATCTGCTGTAATATGTAGCTGATCCAATAAGATCTCAAAATTGGGTGTATCCAATCATATCGTATTAGATCCCATTGTATATATGGGGATAAACTAAGATCAAGTTATATCTCAAAATTGGGAGGTCCAATGATATCTTTGGGGATAAACCTAGATCTATTTTGATCCGAAAATTGGCGGATCCAGCTATATATTTGGGGATATTTTTAGATCTAATTTGATCCGAAAAATGGCGGATCCAATTAGATCCAGCTATATATTTGAGGATAAATTTAGATCTAATTTGATCTCAATTTTGGCAGATCAAATTAGATCCCGCAATATATTTGTGGATAAACGTATATCTAATTTGATCCGAAAAAGTGGCAGATCGAATTAGATCTAGCAATATATTTGGGGATAAACTTAGATCTAATTTGATCCGAAAAATGGCACATCGAATTAGATCCAGCAATATATTTGTGGATAAACTTAGATATAAATTGATCTGAAAAAATGGCAGATCAAATTAGATCCAGCAATATATCTGTGGATTAACTTAGATCTAAATTTATCCGAAAAATGGCAGATCCAATTAGATCCAGCAATATATTTGTGGATAAACCTGGATATAAATTGAATAGAAAATTGGTAGATCAAAATAGATCCAGCAATATATTTTGTGATTTAGTAAGACTTAATTTGATCCGAAAAATGGCAGATCGAATTAGATCCAGCAATATATATGGGGATAAACTTGGATCTAAATTTATACGAAACAGTAGATCTAGGTATATGTGACCTTATTTTTTTTATGACCTTTTAAATTTTTTCCTTATCTTGATGTTTTTTCGCTTAGTTGTAACATTTTGGCAAAAACGTAGTTTAACATAACTCGAGAACCACTTGTCCGATTTTGATGAAACAAATTTAGAAAAATTTATAATTACAATTTCTTTAATCCGTTCATATAACGTTTTTCTTTATAATCAACAGTTTTGCCGGTAAAAATAAATTTGTGGAGAAAAAAAAATATTTTTTTGCCTAAAAATTAAAATTTTTTTTTTTAAATTCATAAAAAATCCAAAACGGAAAAAAGGATCAAGTGTTATTAATATCATGTAAAGTCACATAACCTATAAACAAAATTTAACGCGTTCTGCTTTTATTTACAATTAAGTGAAGGTATCCCATTTTGACAAGAATATTGATATTTGTTTTTATTCAAAAAAGTGTCATTTATCGCCTTTTTCATAAATTTTCCCCAATAACTCCAGACTTCTGGCCATAAACTACTAAAAAAATTAAGTAAACATTTTTATAATTTTTTATTTTTATTTTATTTATTTATTTTTATTTATTTTAATAAATATTGCCTAGACTTTTTCGATGGTGGTTGTTCGGGACTAGTGGCATCGCATTCATCGCTATCATCAGTTTCTGAACCACACATAATGTCAATGTGTGACTCCACTGTTGGCCCTTCTGCATCTCCTGAAAATTCTTTATCATCAAGATCATCCTTGTCTTGCCACACTAACTTACTCCACCAGCAAATTTCCGCAATTATTGCACTCGGCGACTTTTTGCCTCTATATCTGTAAGTTTTTGTTTTATTAAAATGAGTTTGAAAAAATAAAAAATCAGTATTACCTCATTTCAAATGGCGTAGCAACTTGATGATAGCGTTCACCTTGTTCATCAGATTCGGTAGCCAATTGTTTGCTGAAGTAGTCCAGATGATGATGTAAATAATGGATTTTCAAGGACATGTGTACACCAATTTCCGAGAATGCTCTTAACATCCTTGCGACAGAAACATCGTAGTTGTTAGAAAGATGCTTTCCCAACAAGCCTTCTATTACTTCTTTGATTGCCTGCCATGCATTCAATTCAGCGTCAATCAAAATATTGTTGAATGCGTCACTTTTAATCAGCTTTCGTATATCTGGACCATTTAGTACGCCTGATTGGAAAAAATTAATTTGTTAAGATGGAAAATCATGGGAAATGAATGTGATATTATAACTTACCTTCTTTAATTTTACTTTCGCTGAGTCTCGGGTAAATTAGTTTCAAACACAAGAAAACTTCATATAAAGTTTTGATAAAATTCTTAACAATTGCAAGTTTAATATGCAGTGGAGGTAGCAATATCTTCTCCTTCGGCACTAGAGGCTCACGAATAATATTGGCCGTTTGTAACCTGCTGTGCTCTCTGAGTTTCCATCCGTGGCATGCATATTGGTCACCGGAAAATCGTGTGTCCCAATCGCACAAAAAGCACATATATTTTATATAGCCGCTTTGAAGACCGCAAAGCATTGCTACAACTTTTAAATCGCAAAGCATTGCTACAACTTTTAAATGGTTGGCGTAGTTAACCATTTTTAAAATATTTTCCAGTGCATCATATGTTTCTTTCGTTTCTGTACTGTAGGCGATTGGAACTGAAGATTTTTTATTGGTCTTATGCAGTAAAACCGCCTTCAAGCTGAGTTTTGAACTGTCAATAAATAATCTCCAGTCATCTGCTTCATATTTTATTTCCATTGCGTCCATCAATTTTCCTACATCCGGGCAATATGCAGAAGTTTTTTCATCATTCACAAGGAATAAACTTTGGAGTGTTGCCTGACGACTTCGATAAGCTGTGACTTTCACACCGGGTGCCAACAAATTGTTTGATTTCAAAATGGAAGCCAGCTTTTCCGATTTATGCTGTGTTAATTCCAACTTGGCAACAATTGAATCAAGCTTATTTTGATTTATTAAAATTGGCTCATTGGATACTGATGGCTCATATGGGGAATCATCACGTGCATGATATGTCGGAGCAGTCGTAGAAGAGAAAATATCTGGGCTAGAAGCTTTTGGCACAGGAATGTGGTCCGAATGAGGCAATGGTGTTGCGGCACTTGCAACACCAACGTAATTATACGATTTTCTTATCCTTTTTGCGGCTCCTTTATTCGCACATGCATAGCAATTCAATGGATTGTGACCTTCGCCAGGATTAGTCCAAGTCATTGGGATACCGAATGGCATACTTTCACGTCTTCTATTTTTCCAATCCATTAGACGGTTGTAGCAGCTTTTACACACTATATTTGGTACCCAATTTTCGTTCACTATAACATTTTGGTTGAAGTACATCTCGTATGTTTGAACAAAATCAGTACTGAAATTTCCCCTTTTTTATGTGTTGAGACATATTGACCACAGCAGTAGCAAAAGCTATTTATATCTGGCTTGCACAGTTCCATATTCTGTTCTCTTTTGTTCACTTTTACAAAACTGGAGAAAAATCACTTTTACTGTTCGCGTTCGTCGGCACTTGTTGAATGACAAAAATCACAGAACCAGTGTGAGAAAGAGAAGAAGTATAATGACAATGCATGTTTTATGTGAACATTACAGAACTAGTGTTGCCACATCAATATTTCTCTTTTAGTACAGTAGAAAAATATGAGAGAGTTCGGCTTGTGAGTGTCAATGTTTTCTCCAAATAATGTTGTGCATATCTGGAGCAAATTTTTGAAATTCATACATTTACCTAATTGTGAATAAATGAGAAACGCGTGTATCGATTTTCATGATCTATGCCTTTTTTTGCTCATGAGTTATGTGACTTTACGCGAAAGTAATTAGTTTTGGCACTTTTTTCCATTTTGGATTTTTTATGAATTTTAAAAAAAAAATATTTAAATTTTTAGGCAAAAAATACTTTTTTCCCTTCATACATTCATTTTTAACTTCGAAAGTGTTGCACATATAGGACGAACAAGTTTGATTTTGGTGAACATCGGTCCATGTTTAGACCTAGTGCCCATATAAGGGTCCTACCAAAATTATATTGTTTATACGCTGCAGGTCGTAAATATTAAGATATTTTGACGAAATTTGGTGCACATACCTATGTTAGCCCAATAACGCAGCCTGTTGATTTTGGTGAACATCGATCGGTGTTTAGACCTAGTGCCCAAATAAGGGTCCTACCAAAATTATACTGTTTATACGCTGCAGGTCGTAAATATTAAGATATTTTGATGAAATCTGGTACACAGACATATATTGGCCCAATAACGCAGCCTATTGATTTTGGTGAACATCGGTCCATGTTTAGACCTAGTGCCCATATAAGGGTCCTACCAAAATTATACTGTTTATACGCTGCAGGTCGTAAATATTAAGATATTTTGATGAAATTTGGTACACAGACCTATGTCAGCCCAAGGATGAAGCCTATTGATTTTGGTTAACACCGGTCCATGTTTAGACCTAGTGCCCATATAAGGGTCCCCCCAAAATTATATTGTTTATACGCTGCAGGTCGCAAATATTAAGATATTTAGATGAAATTTGGTACACAGATCTATATTGGCCCAATAACGTAGCTTATTGATTTTGGTGAACATCGGTCCATGTTTACACCTAGTGCCCATATAAGGGTCCTATCAAATTATACTTTTTATACGCTGCAGGTCGCAAATATTAAGATATTTTGATGAAATTTGGTACACAGACCTATATTGGCCCAATAACGCAGCCGGTATAGAAACAGATTAGAGAAATTGTAATTC
This sequence comes from Leucophora obtusa, assembly GCA_949987735.1. Lineage (NCBI taxonomy): Eukaryota > Metazoa > Arthropoda > Insecta > Diptera > Anthomyiidae > Leucophora > Leucophora obtusa. Next base: position 266,816,583 of record OX465295.1, on the reverse strand, counting down.
TAAATTTTTCTAAATTTGTTTCATCAAAATCGGACAAGTGGTTCTCGAGTTATGTTAAACTACGTTTTTGCCAAAATGTTACAACTAAGCGAAAAAACATCAAGATAAGGAAAAAATTTAAAAGGTCATAAAAAAAATGACACATACGAACGCCAAACCCTTTGAGGGTTTTACTATACTGACCTAGTACCATCACCCTGACTTGGAATTTCTCAACCCCCAGACAATAATCGCAAAAATGTTCCACAGTGTAATTATATTATAAAAAATATAAAAACAATGAGAACAAGGTGGTCTCTTAAATGCTCCTCTCCTGTCCAAACAAGGAGTCGGGGCCCATTTTTTTATTGCTGATTCTTAAAGCAAAAATTAAGAGGAATCCAAAAAAAAAAAAAATTAGCCGGAAAATTTAGGAGCTTCTGTGGAAAATCGGAAAATTTAATTTTCATGGGAAAATTTAATTTTCATGGGAAAAAAGGTAAATTTCTGAGAAAAATTAGGATTTTTAAAACAACTTTCATTGAGGTCCCTTATGAAGAATTCTTCAATTTTGTCACATGACAGTGGTGTACACCACCACTAAACCAGTCACAATAAAAAAAAAAAAAATATGTAGGTACATTATTTTTTGCTGGGCAATCGATTGAGACTATTTATTTTAGAATCGGAGAGGGGTCGTCCAAAAGGTGATCGCTTTCATATGGAATTGCTCTATAACCGAAAATATTAGTTAAAGCAACGAAAAATGAAAAGCGGTTGTAGGAATCGAAATTAAATATACAACCACATATTGGTTACTACACTAATTTAAATTTTTATAACTCCTAATAAATAACAGTTTTAATATAAAAAAATTTCATATATTTTTCAAAACATTTAACTTTTTTATTAGATAATTTAAAATCTGCAAAATAATATCGCGAAAAAATAATACTATATAAGCATTTATTTTTTAAATTTATTTTTTATACAAAAATAAAGAGTGTATTAAAAAAATTATAAAAAGAATTTTGCTGTTTAAATGTGCACTTTTGAAACAATAACAAAAATAAATTGTTAATTATTCTTTCCCGTATGTTGAATTGACACGAAAATATCACAAATACATGTATTTTCAACATTTTGTTTTCATCTATTCAGGATTAGACCAAATCTTTAACAATATACCTTCAAGATTGCTTTAGATTTTTTTTTTTTTTGCCACAGAAAAGCTCCTTTTGAATTGTTACTTGCAATTCTGGTTTCCATACGAAATTTGTTTCTAAATTTAATTTTTACAACTTTTTTTGTTTTATTTTTATTGCTATTGTTAAAACTTGCATTTATATTTATATTTTAATTTTATTTTTTGGTGTTGGAATAAAAATATTTGAAAGGTTCTGAAATTACAACAAGTGTTCGATTTATATTATTTTCTTTCGGTGACCAATACCAAGAGAGGTTTAAATTAGGGCTTTTTAATGTTATGACCGAAAAAGAATTCGAAATGCCATTTTTTCTAATCTTAGCAACTAAAAATTGATTCCTTTATCTGAAAACAAAATTTTAGATCGAAATACTTTGTTATGATCAAATTATATGTCGTAGTCCCAAATATTTGGGACTGATTCATATTATACCATATTAAATTTTGTTGTAAAAACAGAATCAGTTAACTAATTTGTTTTAAGTCTTAAATTAGCAAAAGCAACTGATGTTTCTGTTGTAGATGTTTTCAATTAATTACTGTTATATTATTATAGTAACTAAAATATAAAATTTGTAGCAATTTTAAACCATTGAGAATTTCAATTGAAATTCTTACAACTGTATTGATTTTTCGTACTTGTAACCGATTTCCTACCAATCATTTTTCTGTGTGTATGTATAAAAATTAAATAGTTGAGCAAGTTCAAGATATTCATGGTATTAAAATTCTATTGAATTTTTCACTTGAATTAAGGCAATAACGCCATTTCGAGACCTTTCCGGGAGAAGAAAAAAAGGCGAAAATGGAGCTTTTTCGGTAACTAAAGCTGTATTTTTAAGAGTTAAAATTTTAGGAGTTTATTTAAAGCAATATAAAGTTAAAATTTTATAAATTTCGCGGACTACGAAATGAGAATTTTTGAAGGATTCGCAGTGAAAATCTGAACTGCATATGTGAACTCAATATCTTTTAACCCACTTGGTTTTTGGTGCATTTTTTTGAAACTATAAGCCTTAGTTTATGTTATCGGTAATAACAAAAACAAAAAATTCTTTAAATTAATATTTAACAGAGAAAATGTTCCTTACAATTAAATACAAAACCGACTTGTTTTTGTCGGTTTCGACAGCAAACTCTACATTGTACAATATAGAGTTAATTTACTCAATAATATTTAATTTACTGTTTACAGAGTTGCAAAATCTCTACTAGCTAATCGCATTTCTTTTACTTTGGGCATAACCGGACCGTCGTTGGTCTGCGATACGGCATGCTCCAGCTCAATGTACGCTTTAAATATGGCTTACGAACATCTTCGAAACGGCATCGTTGATGCAGCCATCGTTGGAGGAAGCAACATACTTTTAAACCCATTTCCTTGTTTACAATTTTCGATGCTCGGAGTTCTTTCGCCCACTGGTACATGCCACCCGTTCGATGAATCAGCCAATGGATATGTCAGATCAGAGGTGGTCAGTTGTATTTTCCTTCAGAAAAAAACCGATGCAAGACGAGTATATGCAACCCTTGTACATTCTGCAGTTAATTGTGATGGCTTTAAAAATGAGGGAATAACTTATCCCTCAGGAGCAATGCAAGCAAAATTAATTTCGAGTTTTTATGAAAAAGGAAAGGTTGATGCCAATGATATTGGATTTTTTGAAGCTCATAGTACTGGTACTGTTGTAGGTGATCCGGAAGAATGTAAAGCTATAGATGAAGCTGTTTGCCAGAAACGCAAAAACCCACTTTTAGTTGGTTCGGTTAAATCAAATTGTGGTCATGCCGAAGCAGGTTCAGGAGTTGTCTCACTAGTTAAAGTATTACTAACTCTAAATAATAATTACATTCCGCCGAACATAAACTGCAAGAATATTCGAAAAATAGTACCGTCCCTCATCGAGGGCCGTCTTGTAGTAGTAACTGAGAAAACCAAACTAACTAAGCCATATATTGGTATTAATTCATTTGGTTTTGGTGGGGCAAATGCCCATGTACTGCTTAAACAATTTAATAAGGAAAATACCAGTTCGCCAAACTGTCTAACAAATGACCTGCCATACCTAATGATTTGGTCAAGCCGTACTGAGAAAGGCATTAATTCATTTTTTGATAACATCGAATCTCGCCCATTTAATTTCGAACACTTAGCTCTTCTGAGGTCGGCCCAGGAGGGTGGAATTCAAGGTATGATGTATCGAGGATATAGTATTTTGAAACCAAACAATGATTCATCGAACCCTAAGCCAGTTTCTGCATCAAGGAGAATTCAACATAACGATGGCGTTAAGCGTTCGATTGTGTGGGTATTTTCTGGTATGGGATCCCAATGGGTTGGAATGGGAAAAGACATAATGAAAATTAAAGTTTGTGCTGAATCAATTTTACGCAGCCACATATTACTAAAAGCGCAAGGAGTCGATCTCATAAAAGTGATAACAAATGATGATCCAGACGCATTCAAAAATATTTTGCACACATTTGTAGGCATTACTGCTATACAAATAGCGTTAGTCGACCTTCTGCTGGAACTAAATGTTATCCCAGACCTTATTATTGGTCACTCAATGGGAGAGACGGGATGCGCCTATGCTGATGGCAGCCTAACGGCTGAACAAGCCATAATGGCAGCTTATTATCGCGGTAAAGTAAGCGTCGAAATGGACAAAATTCCTGGCTCTATGGCGGCTGTCGGCCTAGGTTTTAAAGACATTCAAGTACTGCTGCCTCCCAGTATTGAAGTAGCCTGCCATAACAGTGCCGATTCATGCACAATATCTGGACCTATTGAAGATATTTCAAATTTCGTTTCAGTTCTAAAATCCAAAAATATTTTTGCAAAGGAGGTGCCTTGTTCAAATATTGCATATCATAGTAGATACATTAAGCAATTTGGACCGCGACTTTTAAAATACTTAAAAGATCTCATACCGAATCCCAAACTCCGTTCTCACAAGTGGATAAGTACGAGTGTACCGTCTCAGAAATGGATTCTTAATGATAATAAATTCTGTTCCGCCGAGTACCATACCAACAACCTTCTCGGTAACGTCCTATTCGAAGAAAACGCAGCATATCTTCCAAGAAATTCCTTGACCATAGAAATTGCACCACATGCACTACTTCAGAGCATTCTTAAAACCTGCCTGCCAGATGGAATGCACATTGGTCTTGCAAAACGCAATATCAAGGACAATGTATTGCACCTATTAGAAGCTCTAGGCAGGTATGTGTGAATTCAGTAACAATTGTCTATCCAAATGCTAATGCAAAATTTCTCTATCTTTTAAGCATTTATGCAAATGGGACTGAGTTTTTAGTTGATAAACTTTATCCACCAATTAAGTGGCCAGTATCTCGGGGTACTCCCACAATTAGTGATCTATTAGATTTCGATCACTCATATGATCATAAAGTCTGCTATTACATTGATGATTGTGTGGAATTTGGTATTAGAAAGATTCAGTTGCGTCCGAAAACTGACCACAAATATCTATTTGGCCACAAAATAGATGGAAGACCTTTAGTACCTGCTATATTTTATATAGAATGTGTTTGGCGTACATTTGCCGCAATGCATAGCGTGCGGGACTTTGACACCATGGACGTAGAGTTTGAGAATGTTCAGTTTATGCGCGCAACAACTCTATCAGCAAAAAGCGAGATAGATTTTTTGGTTTCTATCCAACGTGGAACAGGTACTTTCGAGGTAAGTTAATGTTTTATTGCATACCGAGCTCCTATATTCAAGAAATGCTAACTCAAAAAACTTACTTCTCAGGAGAGCTAAAAACTAGTTATTTCGCTTATTATTGTAAAAATAAATAACGTACCTTACATAAGATGGTTTAAATACTCTTACCAATTTATAACTACACTTATAAAAAAAGTTAGTACAAAAGTCTGTTGAACGCGTTCTGGCGCAAATGAACTGATTTTTTCTGTTATTTTGTCTTAAAATTTAGGATTGATCTAATATTTTGGTGAATCCCATTTAGCATAACAATTACTTACACCCGTATTTGAACTAACTTTGCATTCTAATTTCTAGTAATTTATGTTTCTTAATTTTACAAAATTTTTCAGCTAATTTAAACCCCAATTATTTCCCAAAGTTTATATTTTTGTGTCTCTCCTATCAATATCACATAGAGATGGCGCTATATTTTCATAATTTTTTATTGTATAATCACAAAATTGCGGCCCTATGCTCCTTGCAGGAGTAAAAGGAACAAATATATGTATCACAAAATGGCTTATATCTCGGAAACTAAGCGAGATAGAGCAAAATGGACAAAAATTCGATACTATGAACTTATCAATCTTTATAAGCCAACCAAATATAAATATGGGCATGTCTCGGGACAGATCCGTAGAGCGGCATTTTAGCAGAAATGTTCAGTTAAATCAGGTAATGTTTCTGTTGAATTTAGGTCAAATTTCTTAGCTAAGTTTATTAGAATTGTCTGTGTATTTAGGAGTGTGTAAAATTTAGCTTACCTAAATTTAACAGACCATAATTCTCAACTTCATTGAAAATTCTGCTGGCGCAAATACAGGTACTATTTCCTGTTATTTTAGCAGAATTTTGGACTATTTGTACGGGCTTTTTTATGAGTGTATGCAAAAATTTCATATTTTGCACTCTTTGCGTTTTTTTTTTTGAGATAGCATATTTTAGTATATCAAAAACCAAATGTTTTTTCAGAGTTATCATATTTTATCGGAAAATAAAAATATGATTTTTTTGAAAAATATTTATTACTTAACAGTTTTGTGAGATGTTTTATTCTATATTAGATATCGTCGGCTTGCCTGCAAGTAGTGCTATGTGTTTTAACAGGTTTTCAGGAGAGCGAAAAAACTGATTTATATTATCCTTTTAAAGTATTTCATTGACATAATAAGCCTTATTTGTGACTTTAGTAAATGAGGTTGTGAATCAGTAAGGCATATGATGTCAATAAAATATATCAGAAGGATAATATAAATAAGTTTTTTCTCTCTCCTGAAAACCTGTTAAAAATACATACAGTAGTTTTGATTTAACTGCCTTTTTCTTAAGTGCACATTTGCTACAACTGTACAAAATTTTGGTTTCGTTTCTATTTTACAAAATTATGTACGCAATTGTCTTCTTTAAGTGCACCTTTTTTTCCTGCGCATTTAAGATAACTGCCACATATTTTTTTGGCAGTTTTACATTATTTCCATAAAGGCACATCTACACGGGATATAAAACTCGCTAGACTTTATGAAAATGCAGCTCTGTATAAGTCTACGAAATGCAATCTCTAGGCCATTGACAATTGCTGTCATACATAATTTCCTTAATTAGTAACAATTTTTAAGATGTCTTGTAACATTATTGAACATTTCAGTTTATTAAATGCACCTTTTGGTATTTGGAGAAAAAATTATTCGTTCAAATACAATAATTTTAACAAAAACAAATACTTGACAACTAGAGATGATACTTTTGCGATAAAAATTAGTGCCAACTATATTAGAGATAACAAATTTAACGCAAACTCTACGAGATTTCTATACCATGTAGATGTGCCTTAAAAAAGATCGCCGTTACTTGCCCCTTGTGTTTTGCTTTGTTTTTCAATTTTATGAAAAAAAAACACACATAAAATAAATGTGTTGTCAACTTTTTTTGTGACAAAAATATCCTACTTTAGGCGTTTTTTAACCATAAAAATCGCATGATCTGGTGCAAAGTACAAAGTTGTCATCATTATCTTCATTTGTTTTGTTTGTTTTCAGTCTGTATTGGTCAGCGACGTGCGGTGAAGTTTTTAATTGGGTGTTCTCCACAAATATTTGAGAACAGTGCAAATCTATGGTCATAGGAAAATTACACAAGTGCAAAAAGTACAACCATACTTGCATATCAGGGAAATCAATGATAAACGGTAAAAGAAATTAAAAAATTTTAACTTTAATGCTGCGTTTATTTATATTTTTAAATCCCGAGATTTCAATGGAAATATCGACCGGAATTCTTGACCGTTTACATTTGCACTTTATGACAGTAGCGATATTTCTATTTGACAACCGCATTTTTTTTTGTAAATAAAGTACCATAAAAAATAACCCTAAATCAAAAATATTATTAAAAACCATTTTATTCATTGGCGGAGTACAATTTACATTATTTTAGGTAAAGATCTAACGCCAATTATGTTAGTAAATTCGTTTTTTTTGTAAAGGCACATCTACACGGGATAGAAATCTCGTAGATTTTGCGCTAAATTTGTCATCTCTAATATAGTTGGCACTAATTTTTATCGTAGAAATGTCACCTCTAATTGTCAAGTATTTGTTTTTATTAAAATTGTTGTATTTTAACGAATAATTTTTTCTCCAAATAGCAAAAGGTGCATTTAATAAACTGAAATGTTCAATAATGTTACAAGACATCCTAAAAATAGTTACTAATTAAAGAAATTATGTATGACAGCTATTGTCAATGGCCTAGAGATTACATTTCGTAGTCTTGTACAGAGCTGCATTTTCATAAAGTCTCGCGAGTTTTCTATCCCGTGTAGATGGGCCTTAAGGACGACAAGCTAGATGCCGGATTTTTCAATATTTTGATGGAAGAAAGACATGCACGCATTATTGTATTATATGAAAGTCTAAACATTTGTGAGATTTCTTACATAACTTGCGAATTTACGGGATTTCATTTGTATGGGGAATCTCGGGATTTCACATGAGATTTTGATTGAAGTCTAAATTTTAGTCGAAATCTCGGGATTTGGGTGCAGGTGTAAATGCAACTTAACCTTCGCACTCCTGAAACCCACCCGGGTGGGGTTTTTAGATATTCAATAATCGATAACTTTCAGGGTTGGCAGTCAATACCGTTATCGATTCAAACCCCTTTCAACTGACTACTGTTACACCTAAAATACCGTTACCGAAATACCCGGAATACCGTTATCCTTAAAATACCGTTACCGAAATAACTAAAATACCGTTATCCATAAAATACCGATACCGAAATAAATGAAATATCGATACCCTTAAAATACCGTTACCGAAATAAATGAAATAGCTTTATCCCTAAAATACAGTTACCGTTATTTTTAATTTTCTGCTTTTGATAATTTGACTTGGTTATTGAGTATTTTTTGTACATTAAGTTAATAAATTGGTTATATTTTTAATCTCGTTTGTTTTTTGTAAAAAAAAATTGCGGGATGCATCGAAATAACTGACTACCGTTACCCTTGAAATACCTTAACCGAAATAACCCAAATATCGTTATCTTTAAAATACCGTTACCGAAATAACTCTAATACCGTTATCCTTAAAATACCGATACCGAAATAAATGAAATAGCATTACCCTTAAAATACCGTTACCGAAATAACATAAAATATCGTTACCCTAACGATAACCGCATTCGTTTCGGTTACCATCCATGATAACTTTACGATGTTTGGTCAAAACAAAAAATGCTTTCGACTCAGTGACTAATTTTTTTACTTTTATCAGAAACGGTTAAATTATTCAAGATTGGAATATTCTTTATAATTTTTTTCGTTAGTTTTTTAATTTTTCTAAATTGTCGCCTGAAACCCACCTTGGCGACTTGTTTCATAATATTGGGGTTTTTTATCACTATTTAGTATAAAAATAGTGCAGAAAGCATAATTACTTTTTAAAAATATTTAGCGTTTTTTTTTAATCACCTGGATTTAGAATTTTTCATACAAAAAGTGGATTTATTAAATCCAAAAAAAAAGCTGGATTTAATAAATCCATAATAAAAGCACAAATATATGAAACAGCCTATTAATTTAATGACAGAAAAAAATACGAACGAAAATTAAAAGAGAAACAAAAAAATTGAAAAACTAACAAATAAAAGGTTTTTATTAATTTTTTTTTATGAAATATGTTTAGAAAAAAACTACACCGCACTAAATACATATTTTCGATCTTGGACATGGAGAAATAGCTCAAATAGAAATGGCAATTTTTCACTCTACAGTAAGTAATTTAATTAAATCCAATTAGTGAATATTAAATATTGCAATGGAATTTTTCAACTGTGTACAAATATAAATTGAAGTGATAAAACTGAAAAGGCAGACTGTTTATCGCTGTTTTATGTAAAATATAATT